>CM060698.1:117927900-118307900 GCA_030686995.1 Artemisia argyi | reverse complement strand
GTTTTTTAAGATTCTCAATTTCATCATACTTATACTTAAACTGCTACAATGTACAACTTAAACTACATAATGTATAATGGATCTTAAAATACCACTACTTCAATAGTGTAAACTGTAAACATGTTAAAAGAAAAGTTGAGAACCAAGACTTTAATGTATACAATATCTATAAGAAATAACGAATGAGAATGAATAAATTAACACAACTTGAGCACAAAAAATACAATGTTGAAAGATTTGGACGGTAGTGAATGGGTTTTATGATGATTTCATTGGTTTTCCGGTGAGCAATGTTGAACACATAAAAAATTGTAAACTTACAAAAACATACTCTCCCGTTCTAAAATATAAGTTCACGTTTGACTTTTCAAAGTCTTTTTCTTCTAACAAATAAAATAACAACAACAAACTTTCAAATAACAAAGAAAGATAAAATTGGCATAATAATAATAATAGTAATAATAATAATAATAAAAAATAAAAAATCATTAGCCATTTTTTACCAAACAATATTCCAATAGAACTCACCAATACCAGAAAAAACACATAAACCCAAATCAACAACACAGATCCGATCGGATATCAAGCACAAAAACCCAAAACGACCAAAACACTGACATGAGCTTAAGTATCAAAGTCAATAAGTCAACAAAGTCAACACATTTAGTAACTGATTTTCATATCAATTTGGGCGGGAAAATTAGTTAACAACCAACACTTGTATAAATCATTTCCATTGTATTCATTTCAGATCTATCTTGTAATTGAACATTTCTTTCCTCTCAATTTGTAACAAACTCTCATTCAATAATAACAAATCACTTTTTGATCCAATACTCTCTTCTTAATCCTTGAGTGTTCATCAATTTGTGAGATGTTTAGCATTTCTTCATTAGAGATCTAAAGATCATATCAAACACCCTAAACCAAAACCACCGGCCTAAACCACTCAAACCAAAACCACCCGCCTAAACCACTAAAACCAAAACCAGTCAAACAAACCGGTGGTGGTGACGGCAGAATCAGTTGAGGGTGGTGGCGGCGGATTCAGATAGCTTATTCTTGGATTCAGGTATGGCAGGTTTCAGTGGTGGTGGTAGACTACGATTTTGGGTTTTACCAGTGGAGACTGTGATAATAAAAATGAGAGGTTGAGATAATAATGTTTGTGTTTGTGTTCTTTTTAACTCTTTTAGTAGGAGAGAAATGGGAGGTGGGTGGAGGTTGTTTTGTTATGTGCGAGTATTTGTTTATCCGTGGGTAATGATTTTCCAGCCATGTTTCATTCAATAAGTTTTCCAGCCTTGTGTCCAGCCTTGCATTTTAATGATTCCAGCCATGTTTCCTTCATAAGTTTTCACTTTTGTGAACATTGCATACTTTCCTAAGATAGGTTAAGATTTCAAATTATTTACTTTTCGTTAACTGATTCAACAAATTCAACATTTCAACAAAGTCAAGATTCAAGTTTTGACCATTTTTCCTTTTTATGTAGTTAAGTTAGGAGTGAAAAAAATTGCCGTTAAAAAAATATATTGTAATTAAATATCCAAGATTATTAACTATAGAGTTGTGATATTTAGACCTAAAAATGAGATCTATTAATAAACCTATACCATTCAGTTTTTGACAAGTGTAATACATATTTTCTCTTTCATCATTTTCTACCAATCAAATTTTTAAATGCATCAATCACATTTTTAGGTCTAATTTTAAGTCTAAGACTTAGGCATACAAATCATTTTTCTTAATTATAATAGTATCTTATATAAGAGAACGTACAAAAAGCACAATCAAATCTTCAAGTAGTTTTCATTTTGACCAATGGGAGAGCTCATTTTTTTCATGTAGGCGAAAGTGAGCATTTCTATTAGTCAATCGAAAGTCAAAATTAATAAAAAAATGGTCAAACTCAGATAAATTAGGTGGAGAAAAATACATAAAAATAAATTTGTCAATATGCAAAACAAAACTAAAAAATTGAAAGGTTAATTAATAAAAATTTAGTTGTTAAATTTTAAATAAATTATATAAATTTAAGTTACTTTATTATTTTTCATGGTTTTTAATAACTTAATAAATTTAATAAATACCCCTAGACTTTATGCCCCTTACACTTTATATTTTTTAAAAGAAAATAACATATTTATTTTTGTTATTTATAAATATTATTATTATTATAAAATGTATATGCACGAGATTATAAATATAAATAAAAATAAATGAAAGAACGAGTTACTCTGATACATCAATAAATAGACGAGATTGTACACATTCTAACGACTCGTGTTATTCTTCTTCATAAGTATAAGTAAGGATATTCATATATTTTCTTTTACTATTCGTGTTAAATCACGACCATGTTCTTCTTCTTAATAAGTTTAGCAATACGACTAATATTATTATTAATGGAATATAAATATCAAAATAAAAGCACGAGTTACTATGATATCAAAATAAATACAATAATTTACATATAACAACTCATGTAATTCATTTTTTAAGTTTAAATAAGAATATCATTATTTTGAACTTTGTTTTTAAGTTCATCAAGTGTCATTACGTGCTATTAAACATGCCTAATATCTACAACATGATCACCAAATGAACTTAAACAACAACATCAATCTCAACACAATAATAATTAAACAAAGTTAAATCATCAGTCCAACAAAAATCTATTCAGAGTATATTAATCGATATAAAAAACTATAGACCAAAACAAATCCAAACGATGAATACAAATAATTATTGATGAAGATGATCATTAAAATTAATAAATTATTGATAGTTGTTTTTAAATAAAAATACACAAATATTCAATAAATTAGACTTATTTTAAATTAAAACTTATTGCGATTTATCGATATCTTTTGCATTGTCCTACAAAACTTTTATCCTTATAACAACCAAAATAATAATAATAATAATAATAATAATAATAATAATAATAATAATAATAATAACGTTAGCATCTCTGTTCATAAATGTACAAATTTTTTATGCAAGGATAAAGTGAAATGTCATTTTTACTACAACAATAATAACTTGGCATTGCTTAAAAAGTGTTTAAAGGGTTGAACAAAAAAAGTACAGTAGTTAATTAAGATGTAAGTATTAATTTTAAGATGTAGCAGCAATTAACCTGCTTGATTTCTCTGTGTTTGTTTCCACATCAATAAAGATTCTTCAGGAACTAGCAAGCACATACCTGAATTTGGTGAACGACCACAAGACAGAAGATCACAAGACAGGAGATCAAAAGAATAAAAATGCAGCTGGAACTTCTAAGTCGGACCCTGAACTCAAGCTACCTAGTAAAAAACTACTTGGTATAGTAATATGTCCTTATAATATCTATACAGTACACGTTTACAAGCAAATATTACGTGTGATTTTTATACACCTATTTACATGCTTCCAAAAGATATAAAG
This sequence comes from Artemisia argyi, assembly GCA_030686995.1. Lineage (NCBI taxonomy): Eukaryota > Viridiplantae > Streptophyta > Magnoliopsida > Asterales > Asteraceae > Artemisia > Artemisia argyi. The sequence goes on along the minus strand of CM060698.1, from coordinate 118,304,465 downwards.
AATTAATTTGGGTTTATAATGTGTACATCTATAATCGTGCAGGAATATTGAAAATCATAACAAATTTCGCTTCTATAATTGTAAAATAATATGCATACGCACTCATAAATGTAGCATGTTGTGACACTTAGGGCATCCACTATGTTAAACTTTTATAAAGGTTTATAATTGATAAATATCATTAATTCTTAAACCTTTTGGTTGTATAAACCTATTTTTACTACACATAAACTTCTTAAAGCTTTATAAACATTACATATATCTCAAATGCATTAAATTGTGAAGAGGTTCAAAATCCTAGACCTTTTCATGTCAAGTAAGCATAAAATATGTTTTCACTATGGTTAACAAAAGTATGAACCTCTTCATCATATTATAAACCTATTTGTAAACCACCATAGTGGATGCTCTTAGGTCGCGTTTACTTAGAGAGAGAGAGAGTGAGAAGAAAAAAAAAAGTCGCGTTCAAATTTTTTGTTTCCAAAAATTTGTTCGCAAAACAAAAATCCTCTATTTTCTAACTTAATAAAGAAAATTATAAAACAAATTTTGGTTCTTTCCTTGTTTTCCTTTGTAACCTAAACACTCCATCCCATTCTTCAAAATGGATAATACAAACATCAACTAAACGTATTTTTTATATTTTTAAGTGTTTTGTGAATATAAATTCCGTTTCAAAAATTTACAAAACTAGAGATTAAAAACAAGATAATTTTTTTTTCTAATTAATTAAACGCACTCTTAAATTTTACACGATTCACTTTACATAAGTACCTTCATGCTTCATCTCATTTTTCCAGTTTTATATGAATGAAAAGGCTGATACTTACAATTTTTTTTATGCACACACCACAATGTTACATCATTGCACATGTTACAACATGCTATATGCATAATTGTGGTGTATGTGCATCAATAAAAACGATGTAAGTATCACTAACCTATATGAAAATGGTAATTATATTTTGAGGAGACTTATTTTACATACCAAACTTTTCTTACATACCAAGGGGCTCATATATACCATTTATCTAAAAAAAAATCAATGGTTGAGATTAAAAACATTTTAATATTTCACATATTTTTTATAATGTAAATATCTTTTAAACCGTTAATCGTTAAGCGAAAATAATTACACACCGCGACTAGTATTTAATTATCTTTCTTTAGACGGGCACTTTGATATATACTTTCGACAAAAAAAAAAAAAAAAAAAATCGTTTTCAAGTTTTTTTTCGTTACTGAAATTTGCATGAAAAAAATCACATGTGATATATTATATATGATATGTAATATCACATGTGATATTAGTATTAAATCACATATGATTTTTTCATGAAAATTTCGGTAACGAAAAAAAAGTGAAAAACACAAAAAAAATAATTTTGTTGAAAGTATATCAAAGTGCCTATCTATAGAAAGATAATTAAATGCTCGTCGTAACGGTATTTTTTTTTCGCTTAACGATTAACGGTTTGAAAGATATTAATATTTGAAAAAAGGGATGAAAATGGGTTTTTTAAATTGTTGAGATTAATCTCATCAATTAGATCAAATAAAGATGAATGGTGGAGATTAGTCATTTGGTATGTAAAAAAAGTTTGCTCCTCAAATGATCTTAAATCTTATATTTTATATTTATATGCACTTATGTATGTAAATGCACTATAAGGGTGCGTTTAGTTGGAGAAAAAATTATCTTTTTTTTTCTATCTCTAGTTTGTAAAAATTTGAAAGGGAAATTTATTTCAATAAAACACTTGAAAATATAAAAAATGTGTTTAGTTGATGTTTGTATTTTCTATTTTAAAGAAAGAGCGAGGGTTGTGAGTTACAAAGGAAAACAAAGAACACAACTAAAATTTGTTTTGTAACTTTCCTTGTTAAGTTAGAAAATAAGGTATTTTGTGTTTTGCAAAACAATTTGTTGGAAAATGCTGATTTGAATGCGATCTTTGTTTTCCTTGTTTTCTACAAATCATTTTGTGAAAAATAAGGGCGTTTTCCCCCGACTAAATGCACCCTAAGCAGTTACGAGAGTGAAAAATTTGACAAATTTTTATGCACATTTTCCAAGCGTGTAGAATACGTGTACGTAAAGAGTGAAACCTTTTTTTTGGTTCTAAAACATGAAACCTTATGTTGATGGTATTTTTGTAGCTAGCATGTGTGCGTGAAAACCACGTTATAACATTCTTATACAGACAATGTTGGGTTCATATTGCGGATATGCATTCAAGCAAAAAGAATTTCTGTTAATGCTTGATTTTAAACCCATAGAAAAGACATATTAGATGACGAAATTAAAAACTCATTCCCATTTTTGGATAGTTCTTCAAAGTAGGAAAAATTGGCCCCTTGGAATGTTTGGATCTTTGATCCTGTGTCAGCCACTTGTAATATATTGTAAATTGTATTTTTCTCTAGTTTTTGCTAGCTTTCTATTACAATCTTTCTGTCAGAAAAATGAATGAAATATGTTGTTTAGTTATTTGGGAATGATCGAGAAAGAGTACCAACATATATGCTATATGCTTTTGTATTTAATTATTTTGCAGAGAATAGAGAAGACTACTTCAATATTTGTATTCCGTTGTATGCTGCATCAGTTACTGGTGACTGGGAAGCTGCTAAGAACATCCTTGATAGACACCCAGAGCGGGTACGCTGTGCTATCACTGATAACTGTCAGACAGCACTTCATATTGCAGTTGCAGCACGAGAGACCAGGCTTACAGGACGTTATGTAGAGAATCTGGTGAAATTGATGACGGGCGATGATCTGGAACTTCAAGACATGGATGGATACACTGCCTTCTGTAAAGCGGCTCTAGTTGGAAATGTAAAAATATGTGAGTACTTGTTCGAAAAGCACCACAAATTGCTGGACATCCCATCTCGAGATGGTAGGATGCCGTTGAATTTAGCTGCGGTACTTAGGAGGTATGAAGTAGTGAAATATTTGTATGATAAATCTAACAAGATGAGTAGTAATTGTTGGAAGCCTCAAGATCAAAAATCGACTCTTGAGATTTGCGTGGATTGTGACTTCTTTGGTAAATAGTTTGGTACTCATTAAGCTTTTATTAATACCTTTACTTAATAAGTTTTAATTGGATTTGTTTATTGTACCTTCCATAGATATTGCGCTCCAGATTGTGAACGATCGCCCAGAACTTGCTGACAATGCTACTCTACTCAGAATAATGGCTAGAAAGCCTCTTGCATTAGATAGAGTAAAAGGGAATGTAAAAGGGAATTTGGCCACGAGAATTATAAAATCCAGTAAGCATTATCTTACTCTGATTAATAGCCAACTTTAATGTGATGTATTTGGTAATTCCTTATTTGTGGTTCCTTCAGTTTGCAGATTTATACAGATGAAGGTACAACCAGATGCTGAAGAAGATACTGATGCACTTAAATTACTAAGGATCATTTTGAGACATACGATTCGAGGAAAGGAGAAAAAAACAGTTGATGACATATTCAGAGGGCATGATTACAAGATTGCCTCAAGTGGCAAGGGAGACGAAGCACCCGAACATTCTTTCAAAATGTTATTTGTTGCTTCAGAATTGGGCAACACCAGATTTATAGTTGAGATACTTCGACTATGTCCCGATCTAATATGGATGGTAAACGATGATAACCTAAGCATATTTCATATAGCAGTTATGTGCCGTCATCCCGATATCTACAACCTATTGTATGAGATAGGCTTGATGAGGGATTGTATTTTTGCACTCAAAGACAAAGATGGTAACAATATGCTTCATTTAGCTGGGATGAGTTCAGTTAAAATGAGACCTAAGATGTCTGGGGCAACTCTGCTACTGCAACGAGAATTGTTGTGGTTCCAGGTATGTCTTTTGCCACAAACTTCTGAGTGCTATTGTGGCTAAAAAGAGAAAGTTACATATATGTGGGACCAGAAATAATGTATGTTGTATATACTGCCCAATACATTGGTCTATACATACATATAGCTAGAATAGTAATGGTTCAATTCAATACTCACAGAACTGATACAAAAGCTTGTTAAAAGTTACGTATAAATATTAATTAGTAAATGTCTAGTATCGAACCCGAGACCTCGGGATTGCACACTTTACAAACAAGAATAATGTAAATAAATATATATATGTTAAATGTATCGTATATATATATTTATAAACACTTAAGGGACTAAATAATCATTAATATTAAACGTAAGTATTAATTATTATTAAGGGACAAGAGAACGAGGACTAGAGTGTAACTTGGGAGTCAAGAAAGTTCTAGAACCCCTTTGGGTTACTATGGCCGGTCGAACCCAACCATATGGGTCGACCCATGCTTGACTTGAGCTCCAAGGAATCACCTAGTATATATACAAGGCCAAGGATTAGGGTTTCATATCTTTTGTGCACACACACAACCCTAAAACCTTTTCTCTTCTCCTTGTTTTCTTGTGGCCGATCGGTTCTCCCCCCCCCCCCCCCCCCATAGGGTTGGATCGATTTTTCCATAACAAAAATATTAAGTGTTTTGTTTACTTGCATCAAACCTTTATTCGTTGGTAGTTTGTGTGTACAAGAACGAGGTAATTACTTACTTTAGTAATTATCAAGAGATCGATAAACAAAACGGTAAGGGGTTTATCATTGATCTAATTGTACAAGAATCAAGGTTTATTTGAAGTGCATCGGGTATGTTTTCTATTTATGTTTTAGTTAATCTTTATACGTGTTATTACTTGATCCTAGCTTCCGCAATATGTGTACTTTGATTGTCGAACTCTAACAGTGGCATCACGAGCCATGGATAACATGTAATTGATTACTAAAACGTAATAAAAAATCGGATCTTTAATTGTTTTAGATACATGTTTTTCTAGGGTTTTCTTTAAATTTTTTTTAAAAAATTTTGTAACCCTAACCCTAATTTTAGGGGGGGTCGATTTCCACTATAAAACCCTAATTAGGGTTTGTGGTTTTCTTGATTATATTGTAATCATATAGAAACCCTAGGTCTAAACCGGTTTTTGTGAACGTACTTGTGACCTATGTGCTAATTGTTAGGTTAATCCGTGACGAAACATGCATGTTAGTCATGGATCTTGTTTGTTTATTTATGTCACATGTTTTATATAGATCTAAAATTGGGGAAGACTCCATATATATTAAAATCAATTTATATGCTATGTGGTGTGTATATTATCTTTGGCCTACGCAATTGATTCGTCAATGTATGTGGCTTCACTTCCATTAAGAAGGGAAGGCCTTAGGTGATTACATGCATAATTATACCTAGAATTGATTTTATAAGGATCTTTTAATATGGTTTGCATGTGGCTAATTGTTTCACGTTTTATTATTAGTTGTTTATTTTCTTTAAATTACTTGTTTTATTGTTTTCTTAATTGTTTGACTTGATGTAAGCAATAAAAAGGGTGATTTTCATAAAAGAAAATAATATGGACTAATAATTGTGAAACCCTAAAGTGATAAAGTAAGAATCTTGCAAGGTCTTATTGACAATCGTGGTCCGATTCGCACGGTAATCAGCTCCCAGTCGAGACTAGCAAAATTCAAACTTTATTACTATTTTGAGATTGAATCCATAAACTTTTGCTTGAATGATGTTTTGTGCAAATATGTTTTTAAAATTAAGTCTTTTAAGATGATATTCATAACCGTGATTTGAAGGCTTAGAAAAGAGCCTTAGAGTCTGCCTTGGTTATCACAATCTTGAATATGTCTTAAACGAATTACTTTTGAAATCATATGTTGTAGAAAGTCATCTTAGGGTTTTGGCATAAACCTCAAGTAAAACTTTGTGTATTAATTTCACGAATTGGATATAAAAAGTTTTTATGAAAACTTATGTTATAAAGATGAGTGCATGCATCTTTGTACATAATTTTGATTGACATATCAAAAATTAATACCCTTCATAATTTAAGTTACATGCCATCTACCTATAAGAAACACTTGGAATTTTAATTTAGTAAACGTGAGACCTAGGCTAAATTACTATAACAAGGTAAAATTCTTTTAACGCGTGAGACCATAATTGTAATTTTACAGTTTCTAAGGTAGACGACTTAATTAAGTTGTGCGTGAGACCTAGAACTTAAGGCATGAGATGGGATGAAACATGCTTACAAGGCAAATTGATGAATCAATTTGATGTAATTCCCATAATGATCTAGGAATTGGAAATCTTGTTTGCCAATTATTGTTCGACAGATTACTATCTTTTGTACTTTCACCACTAGCAGATCAACTGATGTGGTGGAACTATGTAAAGTTAGATCCTAGGTTTTCAAGAAAATTTTGGTGGTTATATGAATATAACTAATGGGTATTTTATTTTCTTGAAGATATTTATTATCGAAAATACTAATGTTTGAACTTTTATCTGTAGATATGGCTCAACCCGATACCCCATCTGTGATTTCTACTTTCAAGAGTCATCTTGAGAGAGAGAAACTGACTGGAAAGAATTTCAATGATTGGTACCGCTCACTTAGAATTGTCTTGAGGTCGACCGGTAAAATGGACTATTTGACCGAAGAATGCCCAGCTGAGCCTGCTGCTTCTGAACCAGAAGCAGTCAAAGCGGCATGGAGGGTGGAACATGCTAAGTTTAATGAGGTTGCTTGTTTAATGCTCACTAGCATGAGTGCTCAATTGCAAAAGAAGTTTGAGTACTTTTTCCCAAAAGATATGCTTGATGTTCTTAGGCAATCTTATGAGAAACCACCAGCAGTTGAATTGTATGATGAATTGGACAAGCTACATAACTGCAAGCATGGTGATGGTAAACCAGTTGAAGATTATGTGACTGAGATGAAGGAATCTTTTGATCAGCTTCACAGAATTGGATTTGGTTACCCTGACAATGTGCAAGTGCACTTGATCAACAGGTCCCTTAACAAGGACTTTGCTGGTTTTGTGCAGAACTTCAATATGCACTGCTCGGGGAAGACAGTATCTGAATTACTCGCATTGCTTATTGAGTATGAGAAAAGTCTACCAGCCAAGGTCAAGAATCCTACCCTGCAAGTGTTGGCAATTCATGGTGGGAGAATCCAGAAGAAATCGCATGTGAACAAAGGCAAAGGGAAGGTTAACAAAGGCAAGCAGGTCATGGCCTATCAACCTGAACCCAAGATGAAGCAACATCAGCCTAAGCAGAAAAAGGTGAATCCACCAAACAAGAAGGATCAGGCATGTCACCATTGTCATGAAAAGGGCCATTGGAAGCGCAATTGTCCTCTCTATATTCATGACTTGCGACTCAAGAAGCAGGGGAATGAAGCTGGTAACCCCAGTTCATCAGGTGCGTTCTTTATGATTGAATTATTCACTCTTACTCCTAAATTGAATTCATGGGTATATGATACGGGATGTGGCATTCATATTTGCAATACCATGCAGGGGTTTAGAGTTGAGAGAAAGCTGGCCTATGGACAACAATTCTTGCACGTTGGTAACGGAGCGCATGCAGGAGTTGAAGCTATAGGAGTTTATGATTTAGTGTTGCCTTCGGGCTTAGTACTATCTTTAAATAATTGTCATTATGCACCGTCAATTGTTAGAGGTGTAATTTCATTTTCATGTTTGTTGAACCTTGGTTTTGAGCATACTATTTCTAGCAATGGAATTTCGGTTTCTTTAAATGGTGTTTTTTATTTTAATGCTATTGCTGTGAATGGTGTCTTTGAAATTGATATGAATGATAATGATAAAGCTTTTGTTAAAAATAATTCAATGTATAGCATCAACAATAAGAGAATCAAGAAAGGTCTGGATTCATCTTATCTTTGGCATTGTCGACTTGCTCACATTGGCAAAGATCGCATGAAAAAGCTGCAACATGATGGGCTTTTAGAAAAGATCAATGATGAATCATTTGATAAATGCGAATCTTGCATTGCTGGGAAGATGACTAAGAAACCCTTTAAAAATAGGATTGAAAGGGCGAATGATCTACTTGGTCTTATTCACACAGATGTGTGTGGACCACTTAGACATGTGTCAAGGAGAGGTGCTAGCTACTTCTTAACATTTACGGATGACTACAGCCGTTATGGTTATGTCTATTTACTTAAACATAAACATGAGGTGTTTGAGACATTCAAAGTGTTTAAAGCAGAAGTAGAGTTGCAACTAGGAAAGAAGATTAAAGCTCTTCGATCCGATAGAGGTGGTGAATACCTGAGTCAAGAGTTTATAGATTACTTAGCAAAGGAGGGAATTGTCCAGCACCTTACTTCTCCATATACTCCACAACAAAATGGTGTATCTGAAAGAAGGAATCGTACATTGCAAGATATGATACGATCTATGTTTAATCTAACAACTCTTCCTTACTCGTTTTGGGATTATGCCTTGGAATCTGCAGTTCGCATTTTAAATATGGTTCCAACAAAGAAGGTTGATAAGACTCCATATGAAGTATGGACTGGGAAAGCTCCTAACTTGTCTTATCTAAAGGTCTGGGGTTGTGAGGCGTATGTTAAACGTGACTCAGCAGACAAACTCCAACAAAGATCTGTAAAGTGCATCTTCGTAGGTTACCCTAAGGAAACTATGGATTACTACTTTTATTACCCAGCTGAAAACAAGGTTTTTGTTGCAAGGTATGGAGACTTCTTAGAAAAGGAGCTCATATCTCAAGAATTCAGTGGGAGAGTATATGATCTAGAAGACGATCATGAAGATGTAACACCTTCTGAAAACACTAGCCAACTTCCTGAAGAACCTGAAAGTTTAGGTCCTCCACCAGAAGTTGAAGTGATTCCCGTTCGCAGATCTTCAAGATCTGTGAAGGCTCCTACACGTCTATGTTTAAACATGGAGTGTGTTGACAACTTGATAGGGGATCTTGATGAACCTACAAGTTATAAAGCTGCCATGAATAGTCCAGAAAAGGAAAAATGGCAGGGAGCTATGAATGGGGAAATGCAATCCATGAAAGATAATGAAGTCTGGGAAGAAGTAGACCTACCTCCGGGTGCCAAGCTAGTTGGGAGTAAATGGCTCTACAAGAAGAAGACTGATATGGATGGCATTGTACACACCTATAAGGCCCGTTTGGTAGCTAAAGGCTATACTCAAACTTTAGGTGTTGACTATGAGGAGACCTTTTCTCCTGTAGCTGACATAAGGGCAATTAGGATTCTTATAGCCATAGCCGCTTACTATGACTATGAGATTTGGCAAATGGATGTCAAAACCGCCTTCTTAAATGGTCGCCTAGATGAAGACATCTATATGGCGCAGCCTGAGGGGTTTGTGAATCCAGAATTCCCAGATCGTGTATGCAAGCTTAAGAGATCCATTTATGGATTAAAGCAAGCATCACGACAATGGAATAAAAGATTTGATAGTGAAATTAAGAAGTATGGATTCACTCAAAATCTTGATGAGCCATGTGTATATCACAAAGCTAGTGGGAGTAATGTAATTTTCCTTATATTATATGTCGATGACATATTGATCATGGGGAATGACATTCCAAGTTTACAAAAGGTTAAGGAATATCTTGGAAGTTGTTTTTCTATGAAAGATCTACGGGAAGCTGCATTTATTCTGGGAATCAAGATATATAGAGATAGATCTCAGCGATTAATTGGATTAAGCCAAAGTGCTTACATTGATAAAATATTGAAGAGATTCAGTATGCAAAATTCCAAGAAAGGATATTTGCCGATGCAAGAGCAACATGGCTTGAGCAACAAAGTTTGTGCTTCAACACCCGAAGAGGTGCAACGCATGAAGAGAGTCCCTTATGCTTCGGCTGTGGGATCTATAATGTATGCGGTAAAAAGCACAAGGCCTGATGTGGCGTTTGCTCAGAATTTAACCAGTCGATATCAGCAGAACCCAGGTGAAAAACACTGGACTGCTGTTAAGAATATTCTTAAGTACCTTAGGGCTACTAAAGAGATGTTCTTAGTATATGGGGGTACTCCATCTGCAGAGCTTGATGTAACAGGTTACTGCGATGCTTCTTGGAAAGGTGATAAAGATGATACGAAGTCTCAGACGGGTTATGTCTTTGTCATTAATGGAGGAGCTGTTGATTGGAGGAGCAAAAAGCAGAGTGTACTGGCGATGTCTGCCACAGAAAGTGAGTATATAGCTGCTTCAGAAGCTGCAATGGAAGCTGTTTGGATTAGGAAGTTTGTTTCAGGGCTTGGGGTTATGCCTTCGATTCAGCGACCTATAAAAATGTATTGTGACAACTCAGCCGCAATTACATTTGCCAATGAACCTGGAATCATGAGAGGCACCAGACATTTCCCGATTAAGCACCACTATGTCAGAGAACAAGTTGAGATAGGTGAAATCGAAATGCTCAAAGTTCACACAGATGAAAACTTAGCTGATCAATTTACAAAGCCTTTACCTGGCACCAAGCTTTACAAGCATGCTGAAGGAATAGGACTTAAATTAGCTGATAGTTTCATGCCCATTTGTGATTAGTATTTGGATAAAGGATGTAATGTACAATTATTAATATTTACTGAAATAAAATATTGGTTATGTTTATTTATTCATTGTCTTATTAATAATATATCCTATATTTGCATGTTTAAGATCCATGAATAATTTATTATTCTAAATTGTCCGTTGTTGATTAATGATATGGGAATATCATTAAACTAAGACAATTTTGAGTATTGGTTTAGGATATACTTGAAAGTATATTGATGCGCAGTCATACCAATTTCACATGATATTCAATGAATTGAGTATTGGACTTATCCCAACAATATGATTTAAATTTATTGTGAGAATCATATTTAATAGTTATCCTCAGACTTGAGATACCAGATAAGTGTCATGGATGTAGTGCATTTTGTGGAGCAATCTACCGCTTACCGTAATTGGAAGTCATAAGGGTTGTTTTCAGAATGTTGCAAAGTTCATGGGTTATTCTTGTAGTCAAGAGAGAATTCGCTCCTTCTGATTTGTTCAGAAGTTTAATACTGCTGGGCCCCTCGTAGGGTTGACAAAATGTTTGCGTGGCCACGCCCAAAGTCTATCTGGAATACGTTCAGATGTTTTGGTAATTTTGTTCAATCATAAAGAGACGAGAAACAGAATTTAATAAAGAACCTCACATCTTTATTAATGTAGTATTAGAGGCGAAAGGATAATAATAATGATGAATCATTAAAGGTTTTCCAGGAAACCTAGCTCAGGTCGAACTAGGGGCATTGGAGTGTTGCAAGACGCTAACCAGTGTCATTTTACTATTAATAGATATACGAGTGGGAGCTGTTAAAAGTTACGTATAAATATTAATTAGTAAATGTCTAGTATCGAACCCGAGACCTCGGGATTGCACACTTTACAAACAAGAATAATGTAAATAAATATATATATGTTAAATGTATCGTATATATATATTTATAAACACTTAAGGGACTAAATAATCATTAATATTAAACGTAAGTATTAATTATTATTAAGGGACAAGAGAACGAGGACTAGAGTGTAACTTGGGAGTCAAGAAAGTTCTAGAACCCCTTTGGGTTACTATGGCCGGTCGAACCCAACCATATGGGTCGACCCATGCTTGACTTGAGCTCCAAGGAATCACCTAGTATATATACAAGGCCAAGGATTAGGGTTTCATATCTTTTGTGCACACACACAACCCTAAAACCTTTTCTCTTCTCCTTGTTTTCTTGTGGCCGATCGGTTCTCCCCCCCCATAGGGTTGGATCGATTTTTCCATAACAAAAATATTAAGTGTTTTGTTTACTTGCATCAAACCTTTATTCGTTGGTAGTTTGTGTGTACAAGAACGAGATAATTACTTACTTTAGTAATTATCAAGAGATCGATAAACAAAACGGTAAGGGGTTTATCATTGATCTAATTGTACAAGAATCAAGGTTTATTTGAAGTGCATCGGGTATGTTTTCTATTTATGTTTTAGTTAATCTTTATACGTGTTATTACTTGATCCTAGCTTCCGCAATATGTGTACTTTGATTGTCGAACTCTAACAAAGCTTACATGTTTTCTTTGACTATGTCTTTTGTGTTGTAGGAAGTAGAGAAGATTATGCCATGTAGCTACAGACAGTCTTTAAACAAGGAGGGGAAAACGCCGTATCAGCTATTCTTTGAGGCAAATCAAGATCTAGTTTCCAACGGTTTGGTTTGCATGAAAGACTGTATGGTCGTTGCTACACTTCTCGTCACTCTACAATTTGCAGTAGCTTTTACGGTTCCCGGCGGGTACAACCAGGAACATGGATATCCCATCTTCATTCATAAGCCTGCCTTCTTAGTTTTTGCATTAGCTGATTGTGTCTCATTATTCTTTTCCTCCATGTCACTCGTTGCATTCATGTCTATCCTCACATCCCATGATGATCCACGTCAGTTCATGACCTTGTTACCCAGAAAGCTTACGATAGGTCTGTCAGCAGTTTTCATCTCTGGAGGAGCTATGATCGTCACTTTTAGTGCCAGCTTCTTCGTGCTATACCACAAGGGCTTGAAATGGATTCCAATGTTTATTGCTGTATCTTCTGTTGTGCCAGTCAATGTATATTTTGCTGTATGGCTATTTCCTGTTTTGCTGGATATGTTTCGCTCAAGGTATGACTCTCACTATCTCTTTAAGCCCAAGAAACCTATGCTTTACGGCACCAACCCAAGGTTCTAGCCAGGCTCCTTCTAGTCAGTTATGACATAAAAAAGCTTCATCTCGTAATTTAAAAATTGTTGTTTTAATAAGTCAGCATATATCCATGTTTTCATGTTATCTGTGAAATGTTGTGTTTATAGCTACTCATGTCGATTGTCAGTAACTTTTCTGATCACACTCTTATTTGGAATATATAATGTAACAATGTTTTATAATTTTGTTGAATATAATAAGAGCATTTATATATGAATTAAAAAGTAACCAGAGAAGTTACATGAGTTTGATGCATATGTTGAAAATAGAACCAATCAATATCTCACACCCAAGTTTCCACTGAGAGGAGTTAGAGGGATGAAGAGGCAATAATATATGAGCGATTGTGAGAAAATTTATTGTGTTCTTCTTTATCAATGTAATTTTGTACAAAAAGTCATCATATTGAAGGCTTTCAGAACACAAAAAGTTCACAATTTTTTGGAGAAGTTAAGTTGAAAGGTGGATGGACAAATTTGGAAACGAGGAGCATTGAATATGTTTAAGCAAGGATACCAGTGGCTCGATCTTGTTATCAAGTATACTCAGATGCTTGAACTCTTAGCTTTGTTTCTTGATTACTAGCTTCTTGAACTATCAACAATGGTCAGAACCTTCTTGTTGCTTCCTGAGGTTGTCTAGAGGTAAGTCTGTGACGCCATTAATTATTACATGACTAACACTTGTGTTCTAAAAAGATATTGGAAAGAAAAGGAAAGTACAAGTAAATGAAGAGGTAGTAAAGAAATGGAAGGGAAGAAAAGTTATGTTTTATTTTAGAGTAAAATACATCGTTTGTCTTTAAACTTTTATCAAAATATTTTTTATAAACAGAGCCACAGAGGTCCCTTTTTCATGTTTTTTTATCACCCAACTCAAAGTTCATTTGACTGTGATTTCTAGTCAACTCCTATTATACTTTTAGATGTGAGAGCATAATAGACAATTTCACTTTTTCACTTCACCTCAAGTTAACACAACCCAAATCAAACACACCAAACCCCCCTAAGAGGATCGGGTATAGTGACATTTAGTTACACCATTTCCGATGTGGAACATAAAGTGGCGGCGCCACTTCTCAGCCACCACACCACTAGTGTACCCCAGAATCAAAATAGCCACTTAAGTGGCGTGGATGAGGGGGGAAAAATTATACTTTTCACACTATATATATTAGAAGTAAGAAGTGTGATTTTGTTTTGCTCCATTTGACTAAAGAAGAAAACGGTGTATCTGGTTTTTTTATTGCAAAGAAGAGAGAGATTCTTGGTTATTGCTGTGACTTCATTTTTTTTGTAAGGGGGTGATACTCACACCACATCTTTGATGCATGCGCCACAATTTGTGCATTACAGTATTGTCCGGTACAAACTGTAATGCACAAATTGTGGTGGGACAATACTGTAATGCACAAATTGTGGTGCATGCATCAAAAGATGTGGTATGAGTGTCAATTCTCTTTTAGTAAAGCGAGTAGTCTTATGGTAGTGAAATTACGTTTAGTCAAAATACTAGGGTAGTTTAGGTTTTGGTGTTGGGTCGGGTATAAGGCATTACGAGTCGGACAATTAGATATTTGACTGGGAAGAATTTCTAGACTTGGTGCCTTGGTGGCAACAAAATTTAGTTATTTTTTATAAAAAGAGCCACAAAGGTCCCTTTTCATGTTTTTTGATCACCCAACCCAAGGTTCATTTGACTGTGATTTCTAGTCAACTCCTATTATACTTTTGGATGTGAGAGCATAATAGACAATTCCACTTTTTCACTTCACCTCAAGTTAACACAACCAAAATCAAACACACCAAACCCCCCTAAGAGGATCGGGTATAGTGACATTTAGTTACACCATTTCCGATGTGGAACATAAAGTGGCGGCGCCACTTCTCAGCCACCACACCACTAGTGTCCGCCAGAATCAAAATAGCCACTTAAGTGGCGTGGATGAGGGGGGAAAATTATACTTTTCACACTATATATATTAGAAGTAAGAAGTGAGATTTTGTTTTGCTCCATTTGACTAAAGAAGAAAAGGGTGCATCTGGTTTTTTTTTTTGCAAAGAAGAGAGAGATTCTTGGTTATTGTTGTAACTCTGTTCTTTAGTAAGGGGGGAGGGGGGGGGGGGGGTTGATACTCTCACCACATCTTTTTATGCATGCACCATAATTTGTGCATTACAGTATTGTCTAGTACAAACTGTAATGCACAAATTGTGGTGCATGCATCAAAAGATGTGGTGTGAATATCAATTCTCTTTTAGTAAAGCGAGTAGTCTTAGGGTAGTGAAATTACGTTTAGTCAAAATATTAGGGTAGTTTAGGTTTTGGTGTTGGGTCGGGTATAAGGCATTACGAGTCGGACAATTGGATATTTGACTGGGAAGAATTTCTAGACTTGGTGCTTTGGTGGCAATGAAATTTAGTTTTTTAAGGTTTTTTTTCTTTTTTTTGTATGTTTGTTTTCGTATTTTTTTGAAGTTTTATATTGTATTATTATTTGAATTAATGAAATTTAGTTTAATTTAAAAAATAGAAAAAAATTTGTAGGTGGGTAGAGCCCAAATGAGAAAAAGTGGCATGCCACTAATGAATGAAGTATAAGTGTTGAAAGTGAAGATGCTGAGATAGCATTAAGGTGGCAATAAAAAGATAAAAGTAACGTCACTACACATGATTTACTAATTGATCATCATCATCCTCATTTTTTTTTTTTTTTACTCACAAAACACTCTTCTAATACCAACCATCAAACTATTCATCTTCTTTCACCACCTATGTTCAAAATGTTATTTCTGCTTCAAAAGGTTTTCTTAAACAACAAATATGAACATACTAGATACGAAATGCGTATGTATTAGAGAATTTCCTTGATGATCATAACAAATTGTCAATCTCCATACGTATCTTTCAGTTCTCATCACAAAATACAAATGAATGAATATAAGAAACACAAGGTCAAAGAATGTTTTATCTTCCTCCTAAACGAAATTCATGTATTTACCCTTTCAATCAAAAAGCAAACAATGCAAGAATTTACAAGCAAATTTAAATTCATACTGCTTGGCTTTTACTTCTATGAAAAACGCCAAGCACCATCACCCCCTCTTGACACTCGTGTCTTGATTGGTTTAAGCTTCAACCCCAAGCTTTTAGGCTAATGTAGCTCTGTTGAGATGCGAGGCGGGCTGAGTGGGCTCCTTGGACTGCCATCAGACTAGCTCGGTCTATAAAATCCATACCCCATTAGAAAATACTCCAATGAAACCAACATTTCTTGTGGCTGCTCTTTTGTAACCAATGATCCACAAGCCTGCACATCTACTAAAGCATTGTATCTTCTATCCATTTTTGGCATCATGTGGAGTGCTTCAGAATGGAACGGGGAGCTATTCCCAACGAATATAAGTGTTATGCATTTTAGTTTTGTCAATCCTTCAGTAATGTCAGGTCTCCTGCACATTCGAACAGATTTACAAAAAAAAAAAAAAAAAAAAAAAAAAAAAAAATTAGTTACAATACCTAGAGGTGGCAATTTCGACCCTAGTCGATTCCTTTTATATTTTGTCTCCAATGGGTCAAATGATCCAAATGCTAAGTCAAAAGAAATAAAATTAACAGTTTAAAAGTCATCCAAAATGTAATTTTACCCAAAATTTGGGGGATCGATTATTATTAATAACTATTTACATATCGCTACATAAGCTGTGTGATTACACTACTATTATCAACTTTTTTGTATGGGACGATATTAGATCGTGTGCATTCTACAGCCTGGGTAAATTTCAGCCCGTTTGACATGTTTTCTTTTTTTATTTGACCCAATAAAGCATAACCAAAATGACTCTACAAGGCAATTAACAGTGAACCATATTAAAGTGCAGACTAACAGACCTTATTGTAAATCCATTTGATCCGAAAAGGTGCCTTGCACAAAGGTGATATCAGTATCAAACCTATAGCTCTGTCTCTATATCTCATCTGTCAAACAAACAGAACCTTTAAAAACCCAAACCCTGATAAGTGGTAACCAGTTTACGTATATAGGAATATATAAAATATACCGCAAATAATGTAAGGATGTACGCACCAATCATTGCCCCTGTACACATTACTGCACCGAGCCTGAAATGATTAAGGACCTCTAGAATTTGATCACAAAGATCATCAACAGAAGGGACGGGATCATCGAGACAGATGGATTCAGCTCCTAAAAGCAACAGCTCTTGTGCAAAGCCCCGAAGATATTTTTGGTTAATTATATAATTAGGTAAAGTTTTAAACATGGAAATTTATACAAGTTAGGATGTTGGCAGACTTCATGGCCAGGTGGACTGATGTGATAGATGCAGAAACTGTGTAGGAGTAATGAAGCTGCTTCGGGACAGAAGAATAGTCCTTGGAAACATGACATATCTGTTCATAATTCAAAGAAAAAGTTAGACCAAAAAGACAACAATCACGATGTATGTGGTAATAATTAAGGGTATGCTTTGTTGAGGGTATTATGGGGTGGGGAATAGGAAAAGCACTCATTAATTATGCTTGGTTTAGTATAAAGGAATGAAGCATTACCCTAAACAAAGTAATGACCCATTGCACTACAAATTGAGGGTTAAGGTATTCATTACGGCATGTTAGCCGTTAGGTTTGATGAGGATACCTTTCCTTTCGCCAAACTACATACCACAACCTGTTTCACCAATCCCAACCGTAGCCCATCAACAGCCCACCACAAACTCACCTACTCCTTCACCTATTGGCCCAACGAACACAATTCCTCCAAGCCCGATAAACCAGGTCGCAGCCGAACCTAATAACCATCACGCACCTTAACCCGATACAATCATTGCTATACAACCTACCACTCCTATAAACACCAACCCACATATGCAGCCCGATACCACGACTCCTATCCAGCCCCCCACCACCGAGCCCGATAATGCCACTTCAGCCCAAACGCAACTGCCTCCACAACAGCCCAATATATCCACTCCCACCGTTAACACTCATCCCATGGTCACACGTGCTAAAGCCGGTATATCTAAATCTCTTGAGCGTATAAATTGTCATGGCACAACCATCTTCACTTCCTCGGTCTCATATTCATGCTCTTCGTTATCCTCAGTGGAAACAAGCTATGTTAGATGAAAGCAATGCTTTAATTACTAACGGTACATGGGTACTTGTGCCTCGTCCAGCTAATGTGAATATTTTTTGTTCTATGTGGCTTCTCAGACATAAGTTTCATACAGATGGTACTTTAAGCAGGTAAAAGGCGTGGCTTGTTGTTAATGGTCGCAGTCAGCATCAGAGGATTGATTGTGATGAGGCTTTTAGTCCTGTGGTCAAACCAGCTACTATTCGCAATGTACTTAGTCTAGCAGTGTCTCGTGATTGGCCTATTCATCAGCTTAACGTGAAGAATGCTTTTCCTCACGGTCACTTATCGAAGACAGTTTATATGCTTCAGCTGCCTGGGTTTGTCAATCCTGCACACCCAGATTATGTTTTTCATTTGCACCGATCATTGTATGGGCTTAATCAAGCCTCTAGAGCTTGGTTTCAGCGGTTTGCAGGATTTGTTACTCGCATTGGTTTTCGGCATAGCAAAACTGATGAATCGCTTTTTGTATTTCATCATGGATCTGACACGCCCTACTTGTTACTGTATGTAGATGATATTATATTGACTGCTTCTTCTACTGCACTTTTACAGTGTGTTATCACTGCTCTACATGGTTAGTTGACAGATCTTGGCTCTCTTAATTTTTTTCTTGGTGTTTTTGCTACCCGCACAACATTTGGTATGTTTTTACTGCAGTCCAAGTTTGCTAAAGAAATTCTTGTGAGAGCTCATATGCAGAAATGTAATCCGTGCCGCACTCCTGTTGCTAGAGAGTCCAAGCTTGTACCTGATGGTACACCCTTTGATGACCCCACCTTATATCGGAGCTTAGCTGGTGCCCTTCAGTATCTTACCTTTACGCGCCAGAATATTTCATACGCGGTTCAACAGGTATGTCCGTATATGCAAGACCCTCGTGATACACATTTTCATGCTTTGAAGCATATATTACGCTATATTCGTGGTATTCTTGATCATGGTCTTTAACTGCCTACATGTTTCTTCTACTGATCAGCCTATTGCTTACACGGATGCGGATTGGGCAGGTTGCCTGGTCACTCGACGGTCTACTCCCGGTTACTGTGTTTTTCTTGGTGACAATTTGTTATCTTGGTCTGCTAAACGACATGTGACGTTATCTCAGTCCAGTGCGTAAGGCCGAGTATCATGGTGTTGCTAATGTGGTGGCTGAGACAGCTTGGATTCGTAATTTACTGCGCGAGCTTCGTCACCCTTTGTCTACAGCTACTATTGTCTATTGTGATAATGTCAGTGCCGTAGACTAATCCTGTACACCATCAACGTACAAATTACATTGAGATTGACATTCATTTCATCTGTGATTATGTCGCTTCGGGACAAGTTCGGGTGCTTCATGTTCCCACTCGTTTTCAGTATGCTGACATCTTTACTAAGGGACTTCATGCTGCTTTGTTTCTTGATTTCTGATCCAGTTTGAACGTTCGAAGGCCTACCGCTCAAACTGCGTGGGTGTATTAGTCGAATATTATCTATATGAATAGTATTAGTATTACTTTATTATTAGCCTACCCGTTATCATGTTTAGTTCATAGCCCAACCCATTTACAAAACTTGTGGCATACGATGTAACAATTCGCAATTTCAGGTTAACTTTTATTCCCGAAAATTTCACTATTCACTTTTTACTATTCACTTTTCACTATTCATCTCAGAAATTTTTATTTCATATTCTCGTAAGTTAAACTATTTTAACGATAATCCGAGAGTTTGACGATCGTCGGATCATTTCTGCAAAAATCACAAAGCCGTGTCCGAGATTTACTTTCAGGTTTAAACGTCATTCTAGCATCCCGATATGTCCATAAAATATTATAAACAATAGAAATATGATTTTCTCTCATTTTAGGACAATTCTAAAAGTTTTGGAATTTTACGTTTTCCAGTTCAGCGTTTTACGCGAATTACGCGTTTTAGACCCGTGTTTCCAGTTTTTAGCAGGGTTTTAGCACCCGATAGAACCTACCACTCATTTTATATTTTATTATGGACTATATTGACATGTTTAACCATACTTTCAAGTTTCATATTTTTAGGATACCCGGTTTTACGTTTCGTGGCCTAAAAACTTACGGTTAGCAACTTACGGAGTCAAAACTAGCTACATACTTAGGATATTATCATCCAAAGACCATGACTACTCATCTAGTCACCCTTATCATATTGAAACCGACTTAGGGGGGGGGGGAGTCACCATGTGTGGTTAAATTTTAACCATTGATCTCTAGGATGGTTACAAGTGTCTAAAACTTCCATGATAAGCTTCCTAATCCTAACCTTGGTCACCAAGTTTATGTAATTTCCTAGTAAGCTTCCTAACCTCCTCTTCATAGTATAAATACAAGCTCATGTCTTCCTTTCTTCACCACAAAAACGCCACAACATAAATACTTAGCACCATGATCCTTTGATCTTCAATATACAAGTTACACTACAAAGTTCAAGGTCTTAGTATTCTCTACCTAGTTCTCAAGTTTGTTTGGTGATTCCATGGTTGATTTAGGAGCTACACAAGGTTACTAGGGCTGAAGATAAATGGTTTTCACAAGGGTTAGATCAAGGCTAGCAAGGGTTACAAGAGTTATGGTAAAGGGTTTACAAGCTTAGGTTTAGTGTCCTAGTTCTATACTTGACTTCCTTTCTTTAGAAAGCCAAAAGTTGTAAGCAAACCCTTATACACTTTCTTGCTCAATATCATTTTCATGCTTATTATGGTTCTTTCATGCTATATATGTTCTTGTTATTGTGTTCATGATGTTTAAAATTGGATAAAACGAGTATTGGTATACATATGTTAACTTATGACAAGCAAACAAGCAAACTAGTGATTTTTATGGAAAACCACGACCACAATAGTATAACTTTGATATTTGACACTTACTTACTGTTAAAGAGGACATAACAAGGAAAACATAGCAATTTGAATCACCCAAAACGAGTACACGAGTCAAAAGTTATGACCATTTGAAGTTAGCGAAACCAAAACGGCAAAACTGCCTAAATAGCATTCTGATCAAATTTTGATTTTGAAAGTCACCCTTCTGGTCCGATTCATCAAAAAGTTAAAACACGAAAGTTGTCCGGAACGACGTTTTCGTTCAGGAGCAAAGAAGCTCGAGCCCTGAAAACGCTTTCTGAGTGATAATTTTCTTCAAATTCTTAACAGCCCGTTTTAAGTACCAAAGTCACTATATAATAGTTATGATTTACTAAGACCAAGAGGTCTAATGACCTAAAGCCAAGACCACAACCATGGCTAAAGCCAAGATTGAGTCTCAAGACCATGGTAACAATGACCAAAGTCACGGCAAAGCCACGGTAAAGACCATATAACTTTTAAAGATCAAAAAGCTTATATATATATGTTATCAAATACTACAATAGTAGGGAGCCTCATGTGAGGAGTTCATTAAGTAAGCCGTCGAGACGAGTTGTGGATTTACGAGTTAAAGTGTCCTGGCTCCTCGAACGTTTACTCCATGACTTCTGAATTATGTCGGCCCGAATGGTAGTAAGAGATATACAACTTATACATGTTTCATAAACTATTTATATTCAAAGACTTACACTATATACTAAGTACCACATCATGAACATTATGCAAGACATATATGGGCAATTCTTCGTATTCTTAGACGTTACTCCAAACCTAAGTCGCAACGTTCTATTATAGGCTGCTCTTAGAGACTTTCGCGATTCGACTACCACTTTCATTTCTCATTACATAGACTTAAGGTGAGTCATAGCCCCTACTTTTTCATACTTGTTTTAACTCTTGGGGGGGATACATGCTCAACTACTTGCTTACTTGTACAAATACTCTTAAACATTTATACTTGATTGTGTTATACTTGATTGACATTATACTTGATTGCGTTATACATACTTGTTACACTATACTTGCTTAATTTAAATACAAGATTCGTATTTACGTGCATACATAATACTTTATTCTGTCGGAGAGGTATTGGTAGTACTCATGGGAAGATGCCCCCTACCCTTGTGTCTATACTTGACCTTGGATGTCGTAGTACTATTTGGGGAGAGGCCCCCGCCCTTGTGTCTATTCTTGACCTTGGGTGAATATAATCCGGTGCATTGTATAAACTATATTGTAGCAGTGGGTTGTGAACACACAGGTTACAAGTCTCTTATGGCGGGACTTGTAACTGAGTGGATTCACAATGCCTTTGCTGTGTGAACATTCTTTTAAGACTTTTTCAACTATTTTAAGACAAACTCTATGAACTCACCAACCATTGTGTTGACACTTTAGCATGTTTATCTCAGGTTAGTAAGGCGATAGCTAGTGAGTGGAACTTAGAGTCAAGCTGCATATTCTGAAGACTTACGCTTTTATCATTTACCATTCAAAACATTTTGTATACATTTATGTATCATACTTTGGAATCTCATGTTTGTAACTTTGAATTCATTAATCGAATGGTAACTTTTCAAAACGTCTCATTTAGAGTTCGTTTTCTATAACTTGTACTTTGTATTATGAAGTAGCACCCCAATGACACAGTCTTCCGCTGCGGTATTTTGGGGGTGTTACATACGATTGTATCGTTATTTATACGATTTAATGTTATGAAAAGCGGCAAGGTGGAATAAACCTATTCTTATTGCGAACTCTAACTTTGGTCAATTTAGTGCATCTATTTTGTAATTTCATCAACTTAGTATACGATTTAAAAAGTTTAGGGTTTAAAAAGTCCAGGAGTTATTATCAAACGATTTTAAATTTAAATATAATTTCTGAACTTTTGAAATCCTGAATTTCTAAAATCATACACTAAATTGACGAAATTACCAAATAGGTATTTGACGACCTAGATTAGAGTTCGCCGCATCAAAACATCAAAATGAAAAAGTGTTAACTTAAATAGTCCTAAGGTTAGGTGGTGTACTGGTGTAGTAAAGACCTCATACGACATTCATTTTTACTGTCACCTCAACTTTCTCTCTTTGATACTACTTCAGCAGCTTATTTGGTGTAATAAGACGACCGACATCTTTACTTTTATTTATTTTTATTTTTTTTAACAATAAAATTAAAATTTCTAATTTGATTAGTTAAAATTCTAATTTATATTTAACTACACTTGATGTTATCCAAATAGGAACCATACGTTTAGTCATTCTTTTATCCAAAAACGTGTCAACTTTACATTAATCAAATAAAATTAAGTAGACTCGGTTGACTGTTGACTCATTCTTTTATCTAAAAACGTGTCAACTTTACATTAATCAAATAAAATTAAGTAGACTCAGTTGACTGTTGACTCATTTTTTTATCTTCACTCACACAAAACACAACACATAAACAAGGAGTTGTGGTGTGTATTTGAACACCATGCACAGAAACTACGTCCAGCCTAAACTCCACACCCCTGTCAAAACCCATTTCTTCTTCTTCTTCTCCAAATCATCAAAAACCTAAAAATTAACAATGGCACCAATTGACCCACATTCATTCACAGACTCATCACACCCCATAACAACCCACATCTCCCTCAACCTCTACTTCAATTTCCCATCTTCCAAAATCCACTCTTCAGCTTTACTAACCCTAAAAAACCACTACACAGGTGATCTCATTCTTGACACAAGAAACTTATCAATTTCAGCTGTATTTGACCCTCTCAACAATACCCAGATCCCGTTTTGTCTGTCTTCTGAAGTTGACCCTATAAAAGGTCAACCTTTAACTGTTTCTTTAACTAACTGTAACTGTTTTTTGGTGGTCTATGACACGTCACCATGTAGTAGTGCACTTCAGTGGTTGAACCCATCTCAGACTTTTAATAAGAAGTTTGGATTTGTTTATAGTCAGTGTCATAGTATTCATGCGCGGTCGATTTTCCCGTGCCAAGATACGCCTAGTCTGCGTGTTAAGTATAGTGCCAGAGTGAATATTCCATGGGAGCTGGGGTGTGTGATGAGTGCTAAGCATGTGGAGAGGCATGACCCGATGAGGGGTGAGAATGAGATGTGTTGTGATGAGGGGTTGTGGTGTGGTGATGGGAGAGTTGTGGAGGAGTTTGTGATGGAGCAGCCGATACCGACTTATTTGATTGCGTTTGCGGTTGGGGAGATTGGGTGGAGGGAAATTGGGCCCAGGACCAAGGTGTATGCGGAGAATGCGGGAGCGGTGCTTGATGCTGCTGCGAAGGAGTTTAGTGGGACGGAGGATATGATTAGAGTTGGGGAGAAGTTGTTTGGGGAGTATGATTGGGAGAGATTTGACTTGCTTGTTTTGCCGCCGAGTTTTCCTCATGCTGGGATGGAGAATCCGAGGATGGTGTTTTTGACTCCGACTGTGATTAAGGGGGAAGCTAGTGGAGCTCATGTTGTGGCGCATGAGCTTGCTCATAGTTGGACGGGGAATTTGATTACGAATAAGACTAATGATCACTTTTGGTTGAATGAGGTAATCTGATTCTCTGATCACTTCGTTGATTTTATTACGATTGATAACATGTGACATTTTATAGTTGTTTAGTCTGTTAGTTTTGATTATATAAGGTCACTTATTAGAGGAGTGGGTGTGGCTCGTTGTAGCCCTTCGTCGTTCCAACGTGGCGCTCGCCATAGCTTGCCGTGATACCATGCATCATTCGCCATAGCTCGTTGTTGGAGTTCTCCTCGTCTGTGTGACGAGGGAGTTTCTCTGCAAATATGTCCTTTTTTTTTTTTTTTTTTTTTTTTTTTTTTTTTTTTTTTCCCTTCTTTTTTTCTTTTTTGGGCTTTATTGTTTGTGTAATTCTTTTGTAGAAAATGTTTTGTATAAAATGTTAAGTGAATATGTAAGTGTAAATGTGTAATGAACTTGTGAAACAACGATTAAGCATAAGATTGATATTACTTGAAACAACGATTACAACAATAAACTACGATACGATAACTAAGAAACGGAAATTCAAACCACTAAAATACGATACGATAAATAAACATAAAACTACGATTCAATTAAATGAATCATCCAACACATAGCCCTCGTGACTCGAATAGGAGGCGCTTGAATCGTCCTCACTCGATGGCACAGGTGGAAGTCCCATCTCCCATCGCCATTCTGCTCGTTTGTTTCTCCGATCCTGTTTCCCTTCGAGGTACGCCTCACGCTCCCTTGCGTGACGGTGACGGTCTTGCTCAGCTTCAAACTCCAAAAGGACTTGCATATCCAGCTCGTACTGATCTTCCTCAGTCAACTGACGAATGTTGGGTTGGTTTTCAGGTGGAAAGTTCGGTGGTTGATTGTTTGGTGGTGGTATGTTTTCTGGTGGAAACATAACTGCTGGTGGAGTTGCAGGTGGTGGGTTGTCATATTGGAACACCGGAAATAGATCTTGTGGCGGAGTGTTTTGTGGGGAATTGTCTTCAGGTGGTGTGTTGTAAAACGATGCGTTTTCAGGTGATGCGTTGTGGACATTGTGTTGGAAGAACAACAGAGAATTCTTTGATGATTGTGGGTGTGAATTGTGTGTGTATTCAGCATCACCCCAATAGGTATTTATAGGATGATTTTTGGAAGTACCCGCTTTGAAATTGAATTCAAAATTTAAAATTACCCCGCCCTCTGTTTGAATTCAAAATTTGAAATTACCCCGCCCTCTATTTGAATTCAAAATTTAAAATTACCCTGCCCTCTGTTTAAATTCAAAATTTGAAATTACCCTGCCCTCTGTTTGAATTCAAAATTTTAAATGTATCCCGCTTTCAATAAACCCCTATTAATACCATGCAATATCATTTAATTTTTCACACACTGCAATATTTACACCATTTTACAATGACAAACCGTTGGTCAATGGAAGAAGATTACTTGCTAGCTACCATTTGGCTTGAAGTTCACGATTCTAGAGACGCTGTGAATGAACGTTCCTTTTGGAATGAAGTTACACAAAGGTTCAACGATCAAAGTAATGGTGAGCACCATAATAAAAATAGTATTACGGCTCTATGGAGTAGAATGAATGATGAATGTCGTAGATATAATGCTATTTACAAAAATGGCGAAAAACGGATAAAAAAAACATAATAAAACAGACAAAAATGTAAAAAAGCGGACAAAAATGTAAAAAAAATAGACGAAAACGTTAAAAAACGGACGAGGATGTAAAAAAATAGACGAAAACATAAAAAAAATTTTGACAAAAACGTAAAAAAAATAGACGAAAACGTTAAAAAAACGGACGAGAACGTATAAAAAATAGACGAAAACGTAAAGAAATTGACAAAAATGTAAAAAGATTGACAACGGTGCAAAATATTAACGGATGGACTAACGGTGCAAAAAACGAGGATTTTTTTAGAAAATGAGGACTAACTTTGCAAAAAATATTAACTGAGGACTAACTGTGCAAATAACTTAACGGATAAACTAACTGCCCATCCAAATTAGGGACTAACTGTAAAACTTGACGCAACACAGGGACCATTTATGTAAAAAACTAAAAAGAGATTTAGAAGAGTAAATTGCAAAAATCGTCCCTAAAGTTTGGACAAGGGTATTTTAGTCATTTGATGTTGGTCAGGGACGATATTTGCCCCAAAGGTTTGCCACAAGGACGGTTTTTGCAGTTTTGACATTTCTGGGACGAAATATGCAAATTAGCCAAACTTTAGGGACGATTTTTGTAATTTACTCTTTAATGTATAATGATTTTAAACATTTAAAATTTCATTTTGAATTCAAATTTTGAAATTTAAAAGTATCCCGCTATGTTTTTGAATTCAAAATTTGAATTTAAGTTTTAAATTTCTATAAATACCATACCATCCATTCCACACACTACCATTCAATCCTTCACACACTACAATTTCTAAATCATCTTACAATGAGTACGCGTTGGTCAATTGAAGAAGAAACATTGCTAGCTGATATGTGGCTTGAAATTAGCCGAAACAACGAGGGTTTGAATGAACGCGCTTTCTGGGATCGGGGTTGTAGCAAGGTTCAATGAGTGGACTGATGGTGATCATCGTAACAAGAGTATGATCACTGGTAAATGGGCACGACTCAGCTGTGAATGTCGTAAATATCATGATATTTACAATTACTTGCATCAAACGAGCCAATAGCATATCACAACTGCATTGAACATGTTTAGAGAACGCTATGGTGGGAGAATGTTTCAGTATATTCACGTGTGGTTGATTTTGAAGAACACCCAAGAATGAGCACGCTATGTTTAGAGAACGCTATGGTGGGAGAGCGTTCCAGTATCTTTCGTATTATGTTGCTTTGTGCCTCTTTTCCCTTTGCTTTGCCTTAGCTTTAGCCCCCTGCGTTGCCTTGCTTTGTTTTTGTAGTGCTCTTCTTGCCTTTAGCCTGCTTGCTGTTGCGTCCTTGCTTTGTTGTGTTTGTTTTTGGCTTTTCTTTTGCTCTCTTTCTTTTGCCATTCTTGCTTTGTTTGCATGTTTTGTTTGTCTTGCCCCTAGTTTGTTGTTTGTTTGTTGTTTTGGTGCTCTGTTTGTTTGCATGTTTTATTTGTTGTCTTTTGTACTAGGCCCCTTGCTGGTTGGTTGCTTGCTTCTATTTGCTTTTAATTGTTGCTCTTTTACTACTTGCATCTTTTTGGTTTCTCTATCACTCGCACTGGTGCACGTGCCGGAGGTCTCCCTGGAAGCAGTCTCTCTACTCCCAGGTTTTACCTGGGGTAGGGGTAGGACCTGTCTACATTTCTACCTCCCCCATATCTCGCCTTCGCGGGATTGGGTATGTTGTTGTTGTTGTTGTTGTTTCTTTATTTTACGTATCGTATGTTTTATTGTGTTGTATTGTATTTTTTTCGTATCGTATTTCTTTTCCGTACTGTAACTTTTTAATTTGATGAAATAAAATTAGTATGGTGTTTTAATATTAAGTATTTGTGAAATGAATTTAGTTTATTTAATGAAATGAGTAAAAAAAAAAGTTGTAAGTGGTGGGCCCCAAATGAGTAAGTTGAGGTTAGTTATGAGTGAGGAGGGGTTAGTTGTGAAGAGGTGTTGGGGTGATGTGGCACCTGTGGGCCCCAAATGAGGAGGTAAATTCTCATCACCACACCCACTCCTCTTATTAGGCTGGGCACAGAAGACACACACGATCGACATATACGATCGATTATAATCGATCGACTCTTGTGTGGGTATTCGGTCGACACACGACAAATAATCCAAATGGTCGAGTATAGGATCGATTACTTTCTTTGTTGTTTACGTTGGATTCAAAAAAAAAAAAAAAAAAAAGAAACAAAAACAAAAAAAAAAAAAAAAAAAAAAAAAAAAAAAAAAAAAACCCTACTAGCCGTTACATTAAAAAAAAAATATATATAAATTTAACACACTATAAATACCACATTAACACAACATATTTTACACACTTAAATTCACAAAATCTCACACATATTGCAATTCAAAATGGCGTGTAATAAACTGCCTCATACCGTCGAAGAATTTCAAAAATGGGTCAAAAACCAAGCTGAGAAAGACGACACGGCTCGTCAAGAAGCTATTTCCGAAGTTATTAGCAGGTTTAAGCTGGCAAAGGCCCTCAAACAACGAATGAGAACACGCTACTCAGATTGCGATCACATTTCTGACGACAGGAAATATGTGATCGACCACTTTTTATACGACGAATTTCGTAAAGATCATGCCGTTGTTGAGGCATTGCGTGGCTGTGTGAGTCAGATACATGCCCTAAAAACAAACAAGATTCGTTGGAGCTTTGAAGAAAATGTGGAAGCTGCTATGGTTGAACAACAACAACAACAACAACAATTTGTGCACGGTGAATCAAGTTCATCTGCACAAAGAGTTGTTGAGCAACAACAACAGCTGCCTCGTCTGGATAATTTTCAGGTAAGTTTTGAGGAAAATGTGGCAGCAGATGATGATGGCTGGAACTCTGAGAAGGAGCGGGAACTGAGCAGGTTGGAAGCTGAGTTAGAAGAAGAGAGGTTGGCGAGCTTTGATCCTTTCGACGACGGTTACCGCTCCGACAACTCTCAGACTTGGGATCACCCGGACTACAACTGAAGTTAGGATTTAATTGAAGTTTATGAAATGTTTAAGTTTATGTTTTCAATCTATGTACTGTTTTATTTTTATTAATGAAATTAATTTTTTAATTATTAAGTTTGTAAAAAGGAATAGTATTTAGAAGTATAAAAGGAATGTAACTCACATTACGATTGTAGGTTTAGGTTTTTGCCAAATAAAGATATATTTAGAAGAAAAAAAATCAAAATTAAAAAAATTATTACCCAATAAGGAATGATTTGATTTTTTGAAACGAAAAAGTCCCCACTTGGGGTTTTGTTTTATTATATAAAAGATGTTATGGGTGGACAGAAGTTCAAATTTTGTTCATAAATTGCTGTAATAAGTTGATAAAGGAAACAAACTCAATAGGAGTTGAGAAGAACATAATCTAACCGAAGACATAGTTATGGATATTGTCTATCTGTAGAACGAACATTATGATCATTACATGATAACTGTTAATTCCATTTGGGTCCGCAAGTTTCTTTATTTGCCATGATCAAATGTAATAATATTTTCTATTTTATTTGGTGTAAGATAAAACCTCGAATTACTAATTTTGTGCATAGAAAGAAAGGCTAATTCCCCCTCCAAAGAATGTATCCCAAAAAATATAATAATATCATTTTTTTTAAAGCAGCTTTCATTTTTAAGATGTCAGTGACATATTTATGATGAAACTGGTGATAAATATTACTGTATCAATAAGATATATAAATGATATTGTTTTACATAAAGCGTTCTGGTTTCTACTAAGGTGGTTATCGAATTGGTTACATAAAAGTCTAAGATGACTTAAAATGCCATTTCTTAAATGCTGTTTGAATGATAGTGTTATCTTCATCTTATATTATCTTGGTTTGATTTTTCTATCTTGTTGTAGGGATTTACAACTTATGCTGAAAGGAGAATAATTGAGGCTCTGGAAGGGGAAGACGCAGCTGCATTAAAAATCGGAATTTTTTGGAAAGGTTTGGTTGATGAAATGGAGAGGTTCAAAGATAACATGGAGTTCACAAAGCTCCTAACTAACCAGGAAGGTGTGGATCCAGATGACGTTCATTCCCTGGTTCCATATGAAAAGGGTTTTCAGTTTCTATGGCGTATTGAGCGACAGGTAATATTATTGTACAGCTGATTGAATATATAAGTAACCAACTTTGGTCAAAATTCATTGAGTAAGTTACTTAATTGGTCCTTATGGTTTACCGGGTTTCACATATATTGTCCCTGTGTTTTTTTTTTTGACGGGTCATGTCCATGTGGTATGCAAAAGTTGCGGATCCTGTCCAATTTACTAACGGCGTTTAAACGGTCGTCAAAAAAGGACTAACGTGATATAAATGCATAACATCGGGGCCTAAGATTATATATGAGAAACCCGGTAAACCACAGGGACCATTTAAATAAAAAAAAACTTTTATTTAAATTTACGAAAAAAGTAAACTATTTTTAAATTACAATGTATAAAGACATAAAATAAACGTACAAAATAAGTATTAATTTTTTTTTTTGGTTAGTACATAAAATTGAAAAAAGTTTTTCTTTTTTTGTTCTTTTTTATTTTTTTTGAGTTAATTAGATTTTTTCTTAATTTTAAAAAGAGTTTTTTTTCTGTTTTTTTTTTTTTTTTTTTTTGAGTTAATTACCATTTTCGTAACTTCAAAAAAGTATATATATATATATATATATATATATATATATATATATATATTTGAGTTAATTACTTTTTTCATAATTTTAATTTTTTTTTTTTTTTTTTTTTTTATTTTTTTTTTGAGTTAGTTACTAAAATGGTCCCTGTGGTTTACCGGGTTTCACATATATAATCTTAGGCCCCGACGTTATGCATCTATATCACGTTAGTCCTTTTTTAACGACCGTTTAAACGCCGTTACTAAATTGGACAGGATCCGCAACTTTTGCATACCATAGGGACATGACCCGCCGAAAAAAAAACACAGGGACAATATATGTGAAACCCGGTAAACCATAAGGACCAATTAAGTAATTTACTCAAATTCATTTTTAGATAACCAAGCTCTTTTAGTCTGGAAAAAATATTAAAGTTTTAAAATCATCTTATATAAGATGATCAATGGGCTTTGTGGTCCACTAGGTGAACCTTAAGTTAAACAAGCCTAAGTGAGAGTAGTACCGGGTTGGGTGACCAACCGGGAAGTCTTCACTTGGGGACCACAAGCTTTAATGATATCAACCAACTACCTTAGAAGCCTGGGCCCAACCATGTGATGTCTTGATCCAACTAAAGGACGCGAGTTCGATTCCGTTCCGCAGCATGGTTGGGTATTGGGTGGAGGTATTTCACATGGTTTAAAAAAGCGGTCTGAGGCGGCGCCTCGAGGTGAATCGGCCGGAAAACGCATATGAGGCGGCGCCTCAGGTGGTTGATTTGGAACGTACGCCTCAGGTGTGTGAGGTGGTCTAGAAGCGTATGACGGTAAACGATTAGCAGCAAATCGGCCGAATTAGGTTGTCAACGTCGGCGAATGCCGGTCAAACTTCAGATCTAAGCCAATTAAAGAGAAAATAAGTGGTGGTTGTGTTTAGAATGACGGTAAACGCCGGCGAATTGAAGGTCAACGCCAGAGAATTGGTTTAGGGTTTATCAGTGTATTAATGTATTAAAGTGAGGGTGAAGGGTGGCTGTATAAATGTATTAAAGTGAGGCTGCAACTTTGTTTTAGGTTTAGGGTTTAAATAAGTTTAGAATTTTTAACATTTAACCCCTCTATCTTTTACTATTTTACATTTAGTCTTTAAACTTTATAAATTTTACTCAAAAAGTTTAAAATAAGTTTATGTATTTAAACATTTGACCCCCTCCATCTTTAATAGTTTACATTTAAGTCTTAAACTTATATATAAAAAATATAAAATTAATTCCGCCTCGACTTTACGCCTCGGTCCGCCTCGAGGCTTACGCCTCTTGAGGCGGAGTGAAAATGCCTCGAAACTCGTTTCCGTACTTTTAAACCTTGGTATTTCACAGGCATCAAACCTTTGCTGGGTAGGGTTGATGGGTACCATTATGATACACAGGGTTGAGGTGTCCCTGCCAATCTACATTTTTTTTTTTTTTTGATCCAACTTTCAAAATTTTGGACTTCAGCTAATGTGACCGTGTCCGTGCTTCCTGGTCAAAATCATCTTATATAAATTTTTACATAAATTTTTAAATAATGTATTTTTATTATAATTTAAAATCATCTTATATAAGATGATCATTTTTGTTGCTTTTTACATGATGTTTATTATTGTTACTCGTATTTTTCTTTACATTTCGCATGTGATTTGTATGTGATGTTCAGATTGGGAGGACGGCTTTTGATGAGTTCCTAAAGAAATACATTGCTGCATTTAAGTTTCAGTCCATTGATACTAGCATGTTTCTTGATTTTTTGAAAGCAAATGTTCCTGGAATAGAAAATGACATCGATTTGAAGACATGGACCGAGGGTACTGGGATCCCTCCTGATGCTATGGAGCCAGTTTCTACCATCTATACAAAAATAGTTTCACTAGCACACGAGTTTAAGCAAGGTAGGATGCCAAGTGAGGAAGAAGTTGCTAACTGGCAAGGGCAGGAATGGCAACTTTATCTGGAAAATCTCCCAAAATCTGTTGAAGCTTCACAGGTATGCTTTATGTAGTTTATGATACATTTCCAGCAAGCTACCTTTTCTGCTACGTCATCATCTTTGGATTATAGTAATCTATGGTGACTGTTGTGGTAGATTTGATAAATCTATTAATTGGTTGGCTTGTTCCATTATTATTTCTCTGTTTCTGCTGTAGAACTCCTTGAGAGCCATATTGTCTAGCTGTATGGCTTTTATAGGAGGTACTGCCGTAGTGGTAAATGCATGTAGTCTGTTAACTTCTTTGGTTCCTAAAAAATGAAATAGGTGACGTAGAACGGAAGCGTGAACACAAAACCAAAAAAGGGGTTAAGCAATCACAATGGATTTAATGAGTAAAAGTCTTGAATTTTATTGATAATCGAATGC
Source organism: Artemisia argyi (assembly GCA_030686995.1). Classification (NCBI taxonomy): domain Eukaryota; kingdom Viridiplantae; phylum Streptophyta; class Magnoliopsida; order Asterales; family Asteraceae; genus Artemisia; species Artemisia argyi. The sequence continues at coordinate 118,271,538 of CM060698.1, read as the reverse complement.
ATAAACAATAACCCAAGCCCTATATTTATAGGGGAAACCAAACTTGGGGAAAAAGAAACCTAAATTCGTCAACAAACCGACATAAAACATAAAAAAGGAAACAGTTCGCTAAGTAACTACGGCGTAATTAAAACTATAGCTACAGCATAACTATGACACCGTAGCTAACAAAAGTCTTCAAATTTAGTTACGGCGTAAGTGGAAAATTCAACTACGTCGTAGCTATGACTCTGTAGCTATCAATAATCTCTTAATTAAGTTGCGGCGTAACAAGGAGAGTCAACTACGCCATAACTCTTAACAGTTACGTTTTCTCACGTCGAGACTCCTTCTTGACATTGTCTATATGCTCCATGTATTCTTCAGCAAGTTCATTGATCATGTCCTCATCATCATCCCCCCCCCCCCCCCTACTTTAGAAGAACTCTTCCTCGAGTCCTCGTCCTCAATCACATCTTCAGGGTGAAACTCATAAAGATCCGACACATTGAAAGTCTTCGAAATACTCATAGTACTTGGCAAGTCCACCACATAAGCATTATCATTAATCTTTCGAAGTACCTTACACGAACCATATTTCTTTGGTTGTAGCTTGCTATAAGTTCCAACTGGAAAACGTTCTTTTCGAAGAAACACCATCACCTCATCACCTACCTTGAAGAGCTTAACACGACGATGCTTATCCGCGGCAGCTTTGTACTTAGCATTAGATTCGGCAATCTTAGTTCTAACAACTTCGTGAGTAGCTTGAACCTTTTCCACCATCTTAGTTGCTTGAACATTCTTCTTTCCTGGCAAATCAACTAAATCCACCACTTGTCTTGGTGAAGTCTTGTAAACAACGTCAAATGGTGAGAATCCCGTTGAGCTATGAACCGCACCATTGTAAGCAAATTCGGCTTGAGCTAACGAAACATCACAAAGCTTAGGCTTTTCTCCACACAAACAACGTATCATATTGCCCAATGTACGATTGACCACTTCGGTTTGACCATCCGTTTGAGGATGAGCGGTACTACTAAAATTCAATGATGCACCCAATCACCTCCAAAGTGTTAACCAAAAGTGAGCAAGAAACTTACTATCCCGATCCGAAGTAATTGACTTTGGAACTCCATGCAACCGAACCACTTCTTGAAAGAACAACCTTGCAATATGCGCCGCATTCGAAGTTTTCTTACAAGGAATGAAATGCGCCATCTTGGAAAACCTGTCAACAACAACAAACACGGAATCGACTCCCCGTTGGGTACGAGGAAGTCCAAGCACAAAATCCATAAAAATATCAACCCAAGGACTCTCAGGTACGGGCAATGGCATATAAAGACCCGTATTTTTTGCTTTACCCTTTCCTTCTCGACACACAACACACTTTCTTACGAAAGAACCAACATCCCTCTTTAATTAAGGCCAATAAAATTGACTCTCCATACTAGCAATAGTCTTATCACGACCTAAATGAGCACTCAATCCACCCGCATGTACCTCTTTGATCAATTGACTCCTAAGTGAAATCTTAGGAATACACAAACGATTTCCTTTAAACAAATAACCATCAAGCAAAAGAAACTCACCTCGATATTGCTTGGTTTCAATCTCCTCCCAAGTGCTACGAAAATCTTCATCATTTGCATACAACCCCTTGATTGACTCAAAACCCACAACATCGTTGCTAATTGTAACCAATAAAGTAGTCTTCCTACTTAATGCATCTGCTACCTTATTATTAGCACCCGACTTATGCTTGATCAGATAATTAAACTTATCCAAGAAACTCTCCCATCGTGCATGTATCTTATTTAAGTGCTTTTGAGTTTGAAAATACTTGAGAGCTTAATGATCCGAATAAACCACAAACTCTCGTTGAATCAATTAATGCTCCCACTTCTTCATTGATTGAACAACCGCATACAATTCTTGTTCATAAGTCGACCACCTTTGTCGAGCTTCATTTAACTTCTCACTATGAAACGCCATGGGGCTACCTTCTTGTGACAAAATGGCTCCGATTCCGGTTCCACAAGCATCGCATTCTAGTTCAAAAACCTTATCAAAGTTAGGTAAAGAAAGTACCGGTGCGGTTGTCAATCTTTCTTTGATAATCTTGAAGCTCTCTTCCGCCTCTTGAGTCCACTTGAACGGACCTTTCTTCATGCAATTAGTAATTGGCGGCACTATACTACTAAAATTTCTCATAAATCTCCTATATAGAAAGTCGCCAATCCATGAAAACTCCTTACTTCGGTCAAAGTCTTGGGTGAAGGCCAATCTCTAACCACCTTAACTTTGTCTTCATCCACATGAATTCCATCCGAACTCACAATGTAACCAAGAAACAATAGTTTATTAGTAAGAAAAGTGCACTTCTTTAAATTAACAAATAATTCATTCTCCGTTAAAGCCTTTAAAACCTTTCATAAATGATCCAAGTGCTCTTTCTTTGTTTGGCTATAGACCAAAATATCATCAAAATAGACCACCACAAACTTACCCATAAATTGCCTAAGAACTTGAGTCATCAAATGCATAAAAGTTATAGGTGCATTAGACAACCCAAATGGCATAACGAGCCACTCATACAACCCATCCTTCATCTTGAAAGCGGTGTTCCATTCATCACCCGGTTTAATTCGAATTTGATGGTACCCACTCCTCAAATCGATCTTAGAAAACAATTTAGCACCCGAAAGTTGATCTAACAAATCATCAAGACGTGGAATAGGAAAACGATACCTTACCGTGATCTTGTTAATGGCACGGCTATCAACACACATCCTCCAACTTCCATCCTTCTTTGGTGTAAGAAGTGTCGGAACCTCACAAGGACTAATGCTTTCTTGAATGTGCCTCTTCCTTAACAACTCTTCAACCTTTTCACGCAAGATATCCGACTCCTTAGGACTCATCCTATAGTGAGGAAGATTAGGCAAGCTAGCTCCGGGAACCAAGTCAATTTGGTGTTGAATATTCCTCAACGGTGGTAAAGAATCCGGTGTATCATCCGCAACAACTTTACTAAATTCTTCAAGCACGGGCTTAATTACTTCCGGAATCACATTATCCATACCATCTTCAACCCCTTTTACAACCAAAGCATATGAAACTCCCGTTTCCTTCCTTTCAGCTTGAAACTCCTTTGGTGATGAAACCAAAGTCACCAAAGTCTTGCTTTCCAATTTCTTCGCGGGAGAAGTAACACCTAAAGGTAACATAGCAATAGTTTTTCCACTCCATTTAAACAAATACATATTTGATTTACCTTGGTGTGTAGCATCCACGTCATGTTGCCATGGTCGTCCTAGCAAAACATGACATGCCTCCATATCAACTACATCACAAGTAACTATCTCATTGTAATGTTTTCCAATAGCAAGAGGAACCTTACAAATCTCGGTCACCTTAATCGCCGGTCCCTTCTTAATCCATCCAATTTGATATGGATTAGGATGAGGCTCGATTGGTAGCTTAAAAGCTTTAACCAACGCCTTCGACACCAAATTCTCGCAACTCCCCCCATCAATTATAATAGAACAAATCTTTTCCTTAACCAAGCACTTATTTTGAAAAAATTTATTGCGTTGTGAAGAATCACTAACCTTAGGTGAACACAAAGTCCGTTGAATGACATACGTAATTTGTTCTAATTCTCCATCCAATGGCTCGGTGTACTTCACATCATCTTTTTCTTGAAATGACTCGCCACCAAACACTCCATCATTCGTAACTTCTAATGTATAAAGTGTATTCCGCTTGGGACAAACATTCAACCTGTGCTCCGGTTCACCACATCTAAAACACTTATCACCTGTTGGTTTAGCATAAGGATTTGGTTTAACAGGTTGAGTGTCCTTGCTCTTGTCAACTCCACTTCCACTAGCTTTAGAATTCATAGACGTGGAAGTAGTAGTACTAGGGAGGGAAAATTGATTTTGATTAGAACTTGTACTTTCCAAGGTTGAATGCCTAAACCAAACCCCGCCTTCATTGCTAAGTTTTGAGCTTGATCCACGGACCAAATCGAAATCAAACTCAACTTTTCTTGAATTGAAGAATTTAGACCACTTATATACCTAGCCATGGTTTGTTCATCCGTCTACCTTAAATTACAACGAGCTTGTAATCTCAAAAACTTTCCCCGTATATTCAGCTACGGTCCTCTTCCCTTGAACACAATTATGGTATTGTTGGTACGAGACTTGTTCAATATTTGGAGGGTAAAAACCTACCTTTAATCATCCTTTTCATCACCACCCAAGTATCCATGGGTCGCCTACCGTGTGCTCTACGGTTGTCTTGTTCTCGTTGCCACCAAGTTCCCGCTCCTCCACGTAACTTATAAGCCATAATCTTCACTTGCTCATAGTCGGGAACATCCATAATGTCAAAGAACTTATCAACTTCATACAACCAATCTAACACCGCTTCAATATCAAGATTTCCAACATAGTTGGGAATCTCGGCCTTAACCCGATATCCTTGACGTTCACCATAACCTTCACGATTAACATTCCTTCTAACTATAGGCCTTCGTCTTGGGTCGCCTTCCCTAAGACCTTCACCAAATTCATCATAAGCTTCTTCTTCTCCTTCCTCATCCGAAAACATGACTTCATCATGTCTCCAAACTTGTTTAGGAGATTGGTTACGCGCATGATTTCTAAAGGAACCCTCATTGTTAGGACGGAATCTATAGTTACCATGTTCGTTACCCTCACGATTTGGATGTTTACCATTAGCACCCCCGATCGCAAATCGGATATCATTAAGTACGGTGGACATACTCTCGAATTTGGTTGTGAGATCATTGATCACACGATCCATGTCTTCGATCGACCGCACCCCACCACCAGTACGGGTTTTTGGATCTTCTCCACCATTCACCATCTAGGATACCAACAAGCACTAGATGTTTAATAAGCGTAGAACTTTCTAAACCAATTACCACCAGGAAACAACCTTGTCTCTGATGCCAACTGACGTAGAACGGAAGCGTGAACACAAACCCAAAAAAGGGGTTAAGCAATCACAAAGGACTTAATGACTAAAAGTCTTGAATTTTATTGATAATCGAATGCATAAACAATAACCCAAGTCTTATATTTATAGGGGAAACCAAACTTGGGGAAAAAGAAACCTAAATTCGTCCACAAAGCGACATAAAACATAAAAAAGGAAACAGTTTGCTAAGTAACTACGGCGTAATTAAAACTATAGATACGACGTAACTATGACACCGTAGCTAACAAAAGTCTTCAAATTTAGTTACGGCGTAAGTGGAAAATTCAACTACGTCGTAGCTATGACTATGTAGCTATCAATAATCTCTGAATTAAGTTATGGCGTAACAAGGAGAGTCAACTATGCCGTAACTCTTAACAGTTACGTTTTCTCACGTCGAGACTTCTTCTTGACATTCTCTATATGCTCCATGTATTCTTCAACAAGTTCATTGATCATGTCCTCATCAATAGGTTACATGGCATGCATCTTAAAAGGTGGACACGATCTTTCCCTATTTCCATGTTTCCATGGTTAGTATTGTTTGCTATAAAGTTTTATTTAGGTTGATATTTAGGGACTAGACAAATATCTCTAGGAAACTACTAGACTATTTAATCATATATTCGAAAGTATAATCTGTAAAACCTTCATGCAGTTTGGGGGTTGAAAGTTAGAAACTATATAAAGACTTTGATATGACAAGATCAACACGTGTAGCACCCCTGCACACGAAGCCTAGAACATGTGACCGTATACCTTTCAAATTAAATTATGACAATTGACCATGGTTGGGGGATATTAGTGGCCCAAAACTTGGGATTTGTAATGGACTTGCAGTATTTTAACTCAAATCGTGTGTGACAACTAGACAAAATGTCAGTGTCTCCCTAACTCAAGTCTCTAATGTCATTGTGTGGCTTTTCACAGAAAGTCAAATTAACCTAAAATCGCAATGTGTCGATGAGACAAATGAGTCTCATAACATGTATAATGCCTATAATAGTAAATTGATTTAGGGGGTGGCAATGGAGCTCGGTATCACTCGGCATGGATCCATGCCGCTCGGCAACACCGCCGCCACCCTTGCGGCATGGACACGACATGATGAGTCTCGGCAGGATCGACGTTGAATCATGGGAGACAAAGTGGAAAAATAGAGCTGTTGAACGGCTAGAAATTGGACCGTTTGGGCTTTCAAAAAAAATCCATTAAAATGTAGATTTTTTTTACTTATTCATTGGAGGACCTATCACCGATGATACAACAACCGCTGGAATTTGAAGGTTTTAAAGGTTGTCTTCTGTTGGGAGAAATCCAACAAACCGATTTCTAGAGCGGAACCACGAATCAAGAACTACTCCAACAAGACCTCAGCAAAGGGTTATGATCCCTTAATGCCGAGTGGCACCAACACACACAAGATATTTTACACTTAAATGTTTATTAAACGTGAGCAAGAAAAGAAGGTACAAATAAAACCTCACCCCCTCATCCCTATTTATAGAGAATGAGGGGGAGAAACCTAATCCTTGGTGAACAAGGAATCTATAATTGGGGAGGTTAGGAACTTTCCTATTACATGACTAACCTCCTTAAGTTTGAGCTAAACTACAACTAGCCCCCTAAACTTATAAACAATTTCCACCTTAGTGTTAATAGTTAGCCTTCTCCGATACGCAGCAGTTTCAGCCAGTGCTGGAACCTCAGACCGGGGACCGCCTTCGTCAAGGCACCAGTAGCAATACCCGCTACTAACTTTAGCTCAAATCCTAACACTGTAGAGAGTCCCTTTAGCCATGTATCTTCCTTCAATTCTCCAGCAAGTGTCATATACTCCGCTTCAGTTGTTAACAAAGTTATCATGTGCCGCAACATAGCTTCCCAGCTCACCGCACAATCCTGTATCATAAACCCGTACAGTGTGATTGATCTACCCATGATGTAGTCAGAATCCATAAAAGCATGTGTTGGAAAATTTAGTGCACTTGAGGGATTAATTCATACCTGGTAATGGGTTTGGAGGTACGGAGTGTACACCCATTTGGTCACTGAATCCCCTGACTCAATAGTGGTTATGCTAGTGTGAATCTGTTTCTGCTGATCTGATTCTGCTGCTAGTATTGATTCTGCTGATAGTAGATTCTGCTGATAATGTGATTCTGCTGCTGGCATTAGTTTATTCTGCTGCTCATTTTTAACCACTGATTCCTACTATTATGGTAACTATTATAGTATAATTAATGGGCCGTTAATTATACATAATTTCATGGGCTAGGGTTTGAGTATTCTATATTATAAATAGAGGTTACAATACATCTGCATTAAATATATATACAACACAAATCCTAAACACTTGAATACGTTTATGTTCTTGATTTGTGCCTAAAACAAGAACATCACTTGGTCTTATCCCATAGAGATATTCGTGTAACCCAGGCATAGGGTCGAATAGTTTCTATTGGAAAGTGATAACACGATTTCAAGTGAATATCCGGTGCTATTGATTATCTTAATCCTAATCTGGGAACACTTACAAACATAATTTAACTAATAGCATGTACATCCATCTATAATCCACGATCAAACCTATCCAACATTCCCACATCCGCAGATGTTATGTCAGGTCTCGTGCAGATAACTTGATACTTATGACTTCCAAATACAAACATACATGACCCCTTACTCTTCTTTTCTTCATCACAATTCCGTGACAGACTACCCTCTAATGACAACGTAGAGTGTCCCCCCAACAATATCTGAACCGACATCCCGTTGGAAAACCTGAATCGTGACACCCTCAGAGTATTACCACTCTAAGTCCTAAAGATCTTCATACCAAGTATATTTTCCTTTTCTTCATCCAGCAAACCCTTGGTAACCCACATCTCAGCCTTGCTTTCGCAAGTAAACCCCATATAATCTATATAGAGGAATAGATATATGAACATACCTGGTGCATACTTCCAGTAATATATTTTACTTTCGTCACTGCTTCGCCTGAAACGATTGCTGAGCAAACACATACTAGACCGAGTATCCATATCTTCTTTCATTACAGCCATCCACTTGGAAATTACCTCACAAGCAACTGCATATCCTTCTATCACCGCAACAACTCCTAAAGCAGCCATATTACTGTCACCTCTATACCTTTCAGCAGCATTACCCTCTGCAACCTCCTGACCAGGTGCTCCGGTTTTCATAATGTCTGCCCCGACCTTTGCACCAAGATGTACCTGCTTATTTACCAAGCAATCTGTGTTTGTCTTTCCTTCAAGTTGTTTAACCTCCAACTTTCTTTGAGCCACTGCAGCATGATCGTTACTCTCCTGAATTACCTCAGCTACACGATTTCCCTGAGCTCCCTGCAGTTCCACCTTAAACCAAACACGCTTTTGAACATGTCCTCCATGGACCCTTGTTTTAACACCAAGACCAAGTTGCTTAAACCCAACTTGTTTTTAACCTCCATGTTTTTGTACAATATTCTCATTGAGCTTTTCGATGTTTAACCTAGTATTCATACTAGCCATTTTTCTTTAACCTTGCTACAAACCTTGTCAAGTTGTTTTTTAACCAACTTTACTAACAAGTCTCACAAGCCGTGTGCTAAATCTGCTTTCTTGTAATTATTGATCTACTAACCTTTAGAGAAACCCTAAAGCTTCAATCTTTTCACCTCAAGTCTACAACCTTGATATACCTTGTACTCCAAATAATCATTTTTCTTGAATCCCAAGACAAAGCTAAACCTTACTTGTCTTCCAAGAACCACCAAGACTTGAATTCCAAGAAACCGAAAACTTAAAGTTGAAACTTCTTGCAAAACCTTGTCACCTTTGAAGCTTAAAACCGAAACTCCAAGAACCTTGCGACAAAAGAAAACGAATCCCTAAAATCCTAGGAGAATCGATCCACTTCCTTGCAAGAAAACTTCAAGAACCTTGTTGCCCAAGTAATCTTGACTCGTAAACCTAGAAACCTTTTGCCTTGTAACCCACACAACGATAGCCAACCAATAACCGAAAACGATAAATAAGACACCAACCAGATGAGTAAACTCGACAAGCTATATCTCCTTCTTGGAAGCTCCGATGCAAGATCCCTCCGGTGAGATCGTAGATCTATGTGTCTTCAACCCACGGTTTGAATTTCATAGAAATCCAACGGTTAACGAACCTGCAGCGCCAATTCTCCCACGACTGCGCAGTAACCGACGAACCAAACCCGGTTCAGTCGTTTCTCTTGTTTCGGCTCTCTCCACAATGTGTGATTCGCTCTCTCTGATACCAATTGTTGGGAGAAATCCAACAAACCGATTTCTAGAGCGGAACCACGAATCAAGAACTACTCTAACAAGACCTCGGCAAAGGGTTATGATCCCTTAATGCCGAGTGGCACCAAAACACACGAGATATTTTACACTCAAATGTTTATTAAACGTGAGCAAGAAAAGAAGGTACAAATAAAACTTCGCCCCCTCATCCCTATTTATAGAGAATGCGGGGGGGGGGGGGGGGGGGGGGGGGGAACCTAATCCTTGGTGAACAAGGAATCTACAATTGAGGAGGTTAGGAACTTTCCTATTACATGACTAACCTCCTTAAGTTTGAGCTAAACTACAACTAGCCCCATAAACTTATATCCTAACTATTACACACTAATATTCTAACATCTTCGATCTGGGTTTATGATTTATTTTTTGAGTGAGGCTTTGAGATTTGTTATTGTTTTTAACAGGTTTAAGATTTGTGTGTGTCTTTGGATCTGGGTTTGTTGATTATGTGTTGAGCTTTTGTTGAGAGTGATTGTGTATATCGGTATATGGGTTTTGGCATGGAATATTATGTTTTTATAATTATGAATATAAAAAATAAAAAATAAAATTAGGTTAGCCATGGAATCATGGTTGCCACTAAAAAAGTATGATGAGGCATGAAATGTGGTGACAGAATATTATTGGTGGGTGGTGAGGTATGGGGGAGGCATGAGATCATGACTGCCACCCCCTTATGATGGATATCACATACAGGTCAACTCAGTTGTTGTCAAAGCCATACATAGTGTATTCCACTTTTGTTTCAGAAATATTTTACTATGCTGTTTTAATTTGTTGTTTGATGAAACACTTGATATTCGTAAACGGAACATTGTTTACGCTGTGTGTTTCACATATTACCATTCAAATAGTGTCCTTATGTTTGTTATGCTGGCATTTAGAGGTTCTTGTTAAAAGGATTTCTAAATGCTGTTATATAATCAACTTAAATATATAGGCATAGATGAATACTTGGCTGGCCAGTGGCCACAGTCAACCAAGTGGCCTATGCAACCGCCAATTTACCTCGATCAATAATAAATTGTCCAGATTTTAGGATACTAAACTTTGTAATGGAAGCACTTCATAATCTGGGAGGAGTAAAACATAGCAAAATAAGATGTGTTGCATTTACTCTAAGAAATCTCAGCGATGGACATTAAATGCAATTCTTTGTTTTGGGGACCTAGTGTGGGGAGATTATCTAAGCTAAAAATTTATTATCTTTTGACTTAATTGTGCCATATGTACGTTTATTTGATTTTTAAAAATTTGATGATGCAGGTTACAGATTTGGATTGTCGATACAGGCTATCAGAATCAAAAGACTATGAGGTGAAAGTAGCATTCCTCCAGCTAGCCATTACTTCAAGATGCAGCGAGTACTATAATGTTGTGGAGAAAACTCTGAAGGAAGTAGGGCGAATGAGGTACCTTCGCACACTGTACAAAGCACTTGTGCAGGGCAAAACAAGGAAAGAAGAAGATAAGATATTTGCTCAAAGGATTTTTGCTGAAGCTCGTGAAACTTACCATCCGATCGCTCAAGGTGTTGTGGAGTCTATCCTTTCCAAGCATCTTTAAATATGTAAGCGGAAGTTTGACTAAACTGGAAAATATATATATACTAAGGCCCGGCCGTTGGCCGGCTAGCTTAAAGTTTTAATATTAAACATAAAAAAGTAGTACAAACATGATGTAAAAAAATTAATACGCTAAAATGTATAATGCTGAAAGATAAATAATGTAAAATAAATAACGTATTGTTTAAAAGATAAAATAAAAAAATGGAAAAATCAAAGTTGATGAAGGACTTCTTTGTACACAATATTAGTTGTGTGATTGCAATGGTTGTCATCTTTGTCACAACATACAAACATACGACTTGGGCACTTCTTGCTTTTTACCCTTGATACGGCTACATATAATTGTCCGTGTAAAAAAACCGGTCGTTCTAAGTAAAGACCCACCTTAGATAATGTTTACCCTTTACTTTTGTTAATTGTCATGGCAAACAAATAGATATCGGAAATTGTCTCCTATTAAGCTGAAAAAGCATCTTCTTATCAGATGGGCTAATATTCTTAACAGCGAGAACCTTCCCTAATTTACCACCTTTGCCTCAATGTTATTTACCCCCATTCTAACTATTTGTAACCTTGTATCATTACATAAACCACCTCTTTGGTCTATGTTGCGCAAACACAGTATCGGAGCACCGATCTTAAGAACTAACTTATGATGTAGAATACCAGACATTCTTATGATGTTTAGAAATTCTGTAGTATACATCGACTCATCGTAGTTAAAATCTACGTCTATATCCGACACAGAATCTGAACTATAACAAACCTTCTCCCTACCATGTAGTTTGGACATCATGCGTTCGTTAACTTTGTCCACCTCTTCGTGAGTATAGCTCTGTCCTTGAAACTATGTCGGATCCCACAAGTTTTGCTCCCAATTATCATAAGTTTCTTTGACAATAGCATCAACATGATCGTCCGAATCAGGTATTAGCATTTCTTCAAGGAACTCAACCTCCGCATGACCGTCATTTTTACCACCTATTTTCCTTAGTGGGTGGGTATGTCCATCGTTTTTACCACCTATGTTATGTTGAGGATGCAGTTGATCAAGTTATTAAAAATTGGGTCTATGTTGGACAAAATAAAGAACATCTTTTTACTCTTGTCGAAGAATAGCAATATGCTTTTTCAAATGTACCAATTTGGTACGTGAACTTTTAAAAATGTAACGAACTTTCATAAGTGTTTCAATTTGGTACGTGATGATGACGTGTAATACCTAAAAGTCTAACACGTGACACCATTTATAACGTGACACGTCATCATCACGTATCAAATTGGAACACTTATGAAAGTTCGTTACATTTCTACAACCTCTTTAAAGTTCACATACCAAATAGATACATTTGAAAAAGTAGATTATTGTTCTACGGCCTAATCCCTATGAAATATACTAAATAAACTTCCAACTGACATTCGTATAAGAAAATTCGTCGGAAAATCAACTAATACGGAGTAACTCATTGGGAAGGCAGTCAATAACTACAATACTTTTAAATTCAATACTCAAATTTCAAGTAAAAATACATAATAAGGTACATTTCCAATATTAATAAACAAAGCATAGTAAGGTGTTCAATAATAACTAATGAAGAAGCAAAGAATATACTAAAAATGATGTGTGTCATTTATGGTGAATTAGTCAATTATATGACTTTTTTAATATTGAAATCTAAAGTTATTGGCCAAGTCTACAGTTATCTAAATGCATTAACTAATGTATTGGCTACATTTAAATTGAGAAATTTTGGTGTACTTTCCATCAAAGAAAATCGATGTATGGTCACACGTACTTATCTGTCTTTAACAACCTTATGGTTTTCCTAAGCAGCAGTAAAGACCAGACATTCTGCATACCAATGTACAACAATTAGTTAAAAAGATAGTTTTTAGATGTTATTATTTACTAACTTAACATACCCACTGTATAGAATCATTCCGAAACTGCGATTGGAAGTCTCTAAACTCTTCTTTTGTACTCGATAATAAAGCCTTTGAGTTCTTCAAAATCAAGGATACTCGACAATTAGACAATGGTTTTTCATGATTTAGTTAATTTCAATGTTAAAAAATGATTAAAATGAAAGCGACCGATAGGTTCTTTTCTTTTGCTCCAGACACTTGCCATCGGTTGCAAGCACTGGTTGTACTTGCTCACTAACTTCTTTAGATACGTTTGAAGTAACAGTGTATTGTTTCTATTCCTTTTGTTATCTTTAAATGATTGGGCCACGTTAATTTGGCATGGGAATTCACAAGATCACCTGTAAGTATATACAAATCACATGATCATCTTAGTTTATATGTATTTAGATCACTTAAATGAAATGAGAATTGTATAGTAATACTGTGGTATCATGTAAAACATAGAACAGATTGCCTCGCATGATATATTGAGAAACCAAAAGTTTTTCTTTTTCTGGAATGATATGCCAATGGCGTCAATATGTATATTGATGTTTTAATAATTAAACGATATGTAAAAATGCATACATTAGCGACATTTATAACAGTCAGATTTTGATAACTTTCATTTTAATGTAAGTGGTTGGTTTCTTTAGTTTTATTAACATTGCATCAATTAATACCAAAAATATCTCATTACCATAACCGATGCAACCGTTAGCAAAACAAAAAGCACTGTCGTTAATATGTCAATTGCGTGTATTTGAGCAACTTTTTAGAATACTACCAACAAATAGTGTGTTTCTTGTCATTCATATGTGGATCACAAACTGTGTTGGCAATTACTATTTTTCTCATTTTCTTCGTTACGATATAAGATAGGTAGCTAACTATAAAGTTTGCGTTCAAAATTTGTCACAGCATAACAAAAACTTCAAACTACAGAACTATAAAGTTAACATGTATGCATTGTATATTTTAGCAAAATGATTTCCGTAAACATAGAAGACGCTTACTTACCTTATTGAAATATTTGTACAAAATCGGTTGTTTTAAACGAAAGGTGTATTAAAAGTAACAAATTATAACGTCGGAAAAGGTAAATTGATAATTTACTTGAATCATGCAAGGATGGTCTCGCGGGTTATTTCCTTGCCATGGAGTTTCATCTTGCATAGTTCGTCCGTCTACCGGTGTTTTTTGAGCTTTTGCTACCAATGCATTGTCTTTTGACAAAGTAAAATTCCTGCCAAGAAGTAAGAAAACAAATAGAAATGAGCACACATTATCTATATTACAATCATTTATTGTTTACAATGTTAGTGGACTAGTTGTTAGTATGTTGTATTGTATGTATTGGGCTAAGCCCGTATAGTCTTTAGCATGTCTTTTCTGTATTTATATTGTAAACTCTCTCATTATTCGATCATGAAATAAACCCTATTTACATGGTATCACAACCTCCATCGATCCTCTCCTAAATATCCATACAAACCCTAAATATTTTTTTGTTTACTTTTCTCCTTTCCATCACAGGTACCATAAACGTTTGTGTTAATAATAAACAAACGATTATCCATATCCTTTTCCATATCACAGATCCTTTTGTTTTTTATTTACTTTAATCACCATGGTTAACAGCGAAGTCCCTACTCCAACAGCCTTGTCTAAGTCGGATAAGTTACTCGCATTACCCCCCATAACAAGCCTTGTTCCGGTTAAACTCGATATTGCAAAATCAAACTACTCCTCGTGGTGCTTCTTTTTCAAGAATCATTGTGAGGGTTCGGAAGTTTTCGACCACATCAAAGCACCCGCGACATCCTCAAGTGACGTTGTTCCTCCCACCGCGGAATGGTTAAAGGTAGACTCTATTGTCAAATCTTGGATATTCTTAACTTGCAATGATGTTCTTGTTGGTCGTCTTGTTAAAGCGAACCCAAAAACTGCTCTTAATGCTTGGACTTTTCTTGAACGAATCTTCCTAGACAACAAAAGAACCAAAACTATTGCTCTACGGGGTGAGCTTCGGGTTTTAGACATAGGTGATATGACCGTCGATGCTTACTTTGCTAAGATAGAGTCGATCGCTACTTTGCTTTCCGACCTTGGTTCTCCAATGCATGATGATGACCTTGTCACTTATGCCATCAATGGCTTGAATGATCGGTTCGCTCATGTAACCGGCATCATTGCCCACCGTGACCCCTTCCCTGACCTCGACACCGTTAGGTCTATGGTTACAACCGAGGACCTTCGGTTAAAACATAAGCCAAATCCCTCAGTTTCACTTACCACACCTTCGGCTCCACAAGTATTATTAGCCGAGAGTTCCACACCTCACTCCCGTGAAAACCGAACCCGTGAATCTCGTGGACCAACCTCAACTAATGTGTGTCGACATTTTGGTCGAACTGGTATGTGCAAATGGGGTGCGGGATGTCGGTTTGTGCATGAAAACGGTGGACGTAATAATACTATGGCTTCACATAACTCATTATGGTCTAGCTCTAATTCTCGTCAAAACAGTGGGGGTCCTACATCATCTAGCAATAATATTCATGGCATGGGCCAAGCTCAGTTGGTACAATTAGTAGAAAGTCAACAACGTTTACTAGCACAATATGGATTAGCAGATCATATATCCCAAGCTCAGCGTGTATTACAGGCCCAACAACAGTCTTTTCCGTCTCACAGGCCCAACACCACATCTCTGCCCCCTCCTGGGTTTGGCCCAGCTACACCTATCCAGGCCCACTTTGCTGGAACGACCCAGCCGGCTCCACTCCCGGCTCACCAGGCCCAACCGAACAATGCACAAGCTCAACAGAATGGTCATGAAACGCTTCTTCCACAAGCCTTCAATGCCTTGACCCTTCAAGACTTTGGTAATGCCGGGTGGAATATGGATACAGGTGCGTCTTCACATTTAAATTCCAATGCAAATAATCTTTGTACTATTTATAATAAAAGCATTTATCCGTCTGTCTTTGTTGGTAACGGAAATTCCATACCCGTCACCAACACCGGCCATAGCTTGTTGCCTAACCCTCATCGCCCTCTTCATCTTCACAATGTTTTAATTACCCCTCATATTGTCAAAAATTTAATTTCCGTTCGTCAATTTACCCGTGACAACAAAGTTTCTATTGAATTTGACGAGTTTGGTTTTTCTGTGAAGGATTATTTGACTCGGCAAATTCTGCTCCGATGTGATAGCACCGGAGACTTGTATCCTGTGACCACGCCTGCAGCCTACCCACAAGCTTTACTTGTTAGTCATCACACGTGGCACCAAAGACTTGGACATCCAGGACATGAAGTGCTACGTTCTCTGCTTTCTAATAATTCTATTTTGTGTAATAAAGTGAAGTCTCCTCAACTTTGTCATGCTTGCCAACTTGGCAAGCATGTGAGGCTTCCATTTTCTATTTCTGAAACTGTCGTTAATTTTCCTTTTGATATTGTGCATTTGGATTTGTGGACTTCTCCACTTCCGAGTCAAAGTGGTGTTAAATACTATGTTATTTTTTTGGACCATTATTCTCATTACTTGTGGGTATATCCTTTGCGTAATAAATCAGATACTTTTGCTAAGTTTGTTGAATTTCGTTCTTTTGTAAAAACTCAATTTAATGCGGAAATCAAGGCTTTCCAATGTGACCATGGTGGTGAGTTTGATAACACCATATTTAACCAATTATTTACCAAACACGGCATTCACACACGCTTTTCATGTCCCCGTACCTCACAACAGAACGGAAAATCCGAACGTATGATTCGTACCATTAACAACCTCGTTCGTACCTTGCTTTTCCAAGCGCATCTTCCACCTCATTTCTGGGTCGAAGCACTTCACATGGCCACTTACCTTTTAAATATTTTACCTTCCACCGCAATCAACAGTGACACACCTCATTTTCGTCTATATAACACTAAACCAACTTACACGTCCTTACGTGTCTTTGGGTGTTTGTGTTATGTTCACCTTGACACCAATCACAAACTTGGCCCTCGTTCTACGCCTTGTATATTTCTTGGCTACCCATCCAATCATCGTGGTTTTCGTTGCTTAAACCTTTCCACAAACAAAATAATAATTTCCCGTCATGTCACGTTTGATGAAACCATTTTTCCTTACGGATCCGTTACACCTAATGACGCTCCATCTTATACCTTTCTTGATAATCTCCCTAACCTCATTGCTCGCCAAATTCTACAACACCCGACCCAACATCAACAACCTACAATACAACCGGACCACTCTAACCCTTCCGCCTCACAGCCCACTATGCATGTCCAAAATACACCACCAGTAACCACCACTATATCTCCCCATACCACTACGAATGGGTCAAGTACTACTTCACCACAATCCTCTACCACCACAAACCATACCCACATCGACCCACTGTCTACACAACCTACCACACCAATACAACCCAATCCCCCTCCTACCATGCCTACAACCACAACTCAACAACCTCGACCTAACCCAACCTCGACTCATCCCATGGTCACTCGTTTTAAAATTGGTACAAATAAAAAGAATCCGCGTTATAATTTTCATGTGTCCACTATTTCTCCCATTCCAAAATCGACTGCCCTTGCAATCAAAAATTCTAACTGGCAACGCGCTATGCTTGATGAATATAATGCTTTAATTAAAAATAATACTTGGGTTCTTGTGCCTCGGCCATCTGACGCGAACATTGTTCGTTCCATGTGGTTGTTTAAGCACAAGTATTTTGCAGATGGCTCTTTAAGTAGGTACAAGGCTCGTCTTGTCGCCAATGGGAACAGTCAACAGATTGGCATCGATTATGAAGAGACATTTAGCCCGGTTGTTAAGCCGGCTACTATCCGCACAGTTCTTAGTCTTGCTGCTTCTCGACATTGGCCTGTTCATCAGCTTGATGTCAAGAACGCGTTTCTCCATGGTACGCTCTCCGAGACTGTCTATATGCATCAGCCTCCAGGTTTTCGGGATCCTCGACGTCCTGATCACGTTTGTCTCTTACAGCGATCGTTATATGGTCTTAAGCAGGCACCTCGTGCTTGGTTTCAGCGGTTTGCGAGTTATGCTACTCGTCTTGGTTTTTGTCATAGCAGATGTGATTCATCCTTGTTCATTTATAAACAAGGAAATGATGTTGCCTACTTGCTACTTTATGTGGATGATATATTGTTGACAGCTTCTTCTACCACATTTTTACAGAGGATTATAGCCTCTTTACATCAGGAGTTTTCTATGACTGATCTTGGTCCGCTGAACTATTTTCTGGGCATCTCTATCACTCGTTCTAACAAAGGGATGTTTCTTTGCCAGAAAAAGTATGCAGCGGAGATTCTTGAGCGCGCAGGTATGCGCGATTGTCATTCATGTAGGACTCCCGTTGATACGGAGTCCAAGTTGGGAGCCGATGGTACCCCGATTTCTGATCCGACTCTTTACAGGAGTCTTGTCGGGGCTTTACAGTATCTCACATTCACTAGACCTGATTTGTCTTATGCGGTTCAGCAGGTGTGTTTATACATGCATGATCCTCGGGAGCCTCATCTTGCTGCTCTTAAGAGGATTTTACGTTATGTTTGTGGCACTTTGGATTATGGTCTTCAGTTGTATTCTTCATCGACTACTTCACTAGTTGCTTATTCGGATGCTGATTGGGCAGGTTGTCCGACTACTAGGCGTTCTACTTCAGGTTACTGTGTTTTTCTTGGAAACAATCTATTGTCTTGGTCTTCCAAGAGGCAGCATACTTTATCTCGTTCTAGTGCTGAGGCCGAGTACCGTGGTGTTGCCAACGCGGTGGCTGAGACTTCCTGGTTGCGGAATCTCCTTCGAGAACTTCACTCTCCTTTACATATGGCTACCATTGTTTATTGTGATAACGTCAGTGCAGTATATTTATCTTCAAATCCTGTTCAACACCAACGCACGAAGCACATAGAGATTGACATACATTTTGTTCGGGATCAGGTGGCTACTGGACAGGTTCGCGTTTTGCATGTTCCCTCACGCTATCAGTATGCGGATATCTTCACTAAGGGACTTCCGTCTGCATTGTTTGATGAGTTTCGTACCAGTTTGAGCGTTCTGCATCCTCCCGCTCCAACTGCGGGGGGCTGTTAGTGGACTAGTTGTTAGTATGTTGTATTGTATGTATTGGGCTAAGCCCGTATAGTCTTTAGCATGTCTTTTCTGTATTTATATTGTAAACTCTCTCATTATTCGATCATGAAATAAACCCTATTTACATACAATGCATTGAGAATGAAAAAAATGGTACCTGGTGTGCCTCTTGCCATCTCTAAGAGTTAGATAATCACTTATCTAGTCCATTATAGGGCATAGATAGTGTATTTTTGCCATTACTCCCCGTGCATACATCTACATAACGGTCCCACTAAAAGTCTAAAACCAAGATATGTTTCAAAGAGGATCCCTAAAGAAAAGACATGGTGGTCATTGTTTGATTAGTTTTATATATTCGTATTTTTGATATTACCTGTTATAATATATTTTCAGTATATAAATAACATATGTGTAGCATAAGGTAAAAAACATATAAGGATAAGGAATTAGAAGTAGCATATTAACAGTTCATGTCATTTAAATCCAAACGGGAAGTTAATAAAAGAGTTTGAGATATATAGCATTTGTAACACTACAACATTGACTGCTTTTGGCGGGGACATTTTGAGGCTTTCGGCGGGGACATCTCCCCGCCAATAACTTTCGACGGGGACATGTCACCGCCGAAAGTTCCTCACAGAACCCCCCTCGTTGATCACTTTCGGCGGAGACATTTTACTTTTTTGGTGGGGATGTGTGGGTCCCATAGCCTTTTGGCTGGTCAAACAATGTCCAGCGTAGCACTTCTTTTGGCGGGGACATGTCCCCGCCGAAAGTAGTATTCGCTGCTGTAACTAGTGCCTTAAACACCGATTAAATTAATTAAACACCTCTTTTGGCGGGGACACAGGTATCCACAGTAAAGGTCCTACCTTTTGGCGGGGACGTCTCCCCGCTAAAAGATACTTCGGTTGTTGAGGTCTCATTTTTTGGCGAGGACATATCCCCGCTAAAAGGGGCTTCCACTGTTTGAGGTCTTGATTTTTGGCGGGGAGGTGTCCCCGCTAAAAGGGTGATCTGTTTAACTTTTGGCGGGGACATGTCCCCGCCAAAAGGCTATCACCCATTTTGCAATATATTGCTGCAAAATGGATTATTTCTAGAATTTTTCGGGAAAAATCTACACAATAACCTGTAACTTGTCATATGTTGCACAAGTATACATACCCCAATCCACTACAACATTGCCAAATTCACTACAACATCGCCAAATCTTTAAACATAATATCATATATAACCAAAACGCTACAATATCGCCAAAAAGGTTCAAAAACCGTGATTACATGATTATCTGCAAATGGTTCTACAAAAGTATACATAACCTAGTCATCCGCAAATGGTCCAAAACTATACGTGTAATCATTTAGCGGGAATCCTAACACATAATCTAAATAAACACATAATAATCCATCAAATCTTCGTGAATTTGTCCATAACCACTACAACGACACGTATTAACCGACCCAAACAACCCATACGCTACTCCCGAGTCTCCCCACTCCCCCCACTACCCCCACTGCCCCAACTACCCCCACTCCCCTCCTGGGTACCTCTAGACTGACCTTGTGAAGCCTCCTGTGATCCTGATGTCCCCGCCTGAGTCGCTAGCTGCTCGCGGAAACCTGGCAGACTCCTTGCCCACTCCAACAACACATCAAGCTGTGTCCTTTGCGTGGAGAGCTCCTGGATGCTTCTGAACGATTTCCTGGAGCGAGGAAGAGGAGGCTTGCTCACGGGCTAGTGAGGCACTGAGGGTCGTCTGAACACCACTGTCGGCTAACACTCGACCTATGCCAGGAACGTGGCCTCGCTACTTACCATTAATCACTTATAACATTAATTTCCACTTAACTTTAAAAGTTAAAAGGAATAATCAATTAGGATATAACATTAATTTACACTTCACTTTAAAAGTTAAAAGGGATCTCATAAGAGCACACGGTGTGGTTCGTTGTGGACATTCGCCAGTCCACCATGGAGCTCGCCGTGGCTCGTTGCGACACCGCAAGCCATCATCGTTGCTCGCCACTTTGTGGCTAATTGTCTGCACAACGGGGATAAAAAGCAACTTGTGTCAGTTGTATTCGTTGTGTAACGTTTTAAATGAAATGAATAAAAAAAAATAAAGTTGTAAGTGGTGGGCCCAAAATAAGTAAGTTGTGCTTAGTTGTTAGTGATGAGGGTTAGTTGTAGAGGTTTGTTAATGTGATGTGTCAGCCCGTGGGCCTCAAATGACGAACTTTGCTTCATCACTACACCTAGTGCTCTAAGGCATTTTTTTAATTAATCTTATTATTTTTACCAATATGAGATTTAATTTTAACTTGCATTGGTTGAATAGGATGCTCAATTTTAGGGGTGAGCAGGAACCGCACCGCAAACCGCAAACCGGCAAAAAACCGCAAAACCCACACCGCAAAAACCGAAACCGCAACAAAAACCGCGATGCGGTTCCTAAAAATAAAAAACTTCATTTTGCGGTGCGGTTTCGGTTTCTACGGAAAAACCGCACCACAATAACCGCACCGCACTGCAAATTATATTCAAATATATATATTTTTTTCTAAATAAACCAACTAAATTTCTTAATTTTTGTATGATAAAATGTTTTGGTTTATACTTTCACAATTAGTTATTTCAAACGCAATTAATAGGTTAATTATTGTCTGAGTTTTTAGGTTATATAATTTTATTTTTCTATCAATTTATCGTCGAAGTTTTTAAAATTATTCGGCTCATTTGAATTTTACTATTGTATAGATTTATAATTTCATACTAATACACAACATTTTGTAAATATGTTCAACTCATCATGTAACCTTATAATATTTTTATTCTATAATAAATATATGCGAAAAATATGATTTATGAAAAAAAAAAAAAAAAAAAAAAAAAAAAACCTTTTAAAACAGCAAAAACCTCAAACCCGCAAAACCGCGCGGTTGCGGGTTCGCACTTTTCAAAAACCGCAATTGCAGATGCGGTTCGGTTTTTACCAAAACTCGCACCAACCCGCACCATGCTCACCCCTACTCAATTTTGTCAATGTAGCAAGATCGAGGTCTCTGATTGGTTCAATTTAGTTTTATCAAATATACATCTTGCGAAACTGATCAGAAATTAGTGTTTCTCTTTTTATTGTATAAAAAGATTATAATTAATATAAAGATGGGAAACTAAAGAATACTTTCTTTATTAAAACGACTTTGTGAATATATTTTGTTTATTAAAACGACTTTATGTTTCAATTTTCGAAGTTGGAGAAAGAAACAGGTAAAAACTCAGCAGTTCTACAATTACGGTTTCGGTTGTGGTGCTTGTGCATACATTTTATTTTTTTAAGTTGGGCCATCCTACTGCGTTACCACTTGACGAGGGTCACGTAATTTCTTTCACTTTTTTTATATTGTGAGGCATAACTGCTAAAACAAATTCATTTGGTTATCTTTGTTGTATTAATGTTTTGTGTTCTTTTAACAATTTGTGTAGTATTAATGCTAATTTATATACATAACTTCTTCTTCTTCTTTTGTGTAAGGAAGCTTCTTCTTTTCTTCTTCGCATAGGGCCACTGAAATCTATAAGAGGCCATTTTAGTTATTTAGATCTTTTAGAGAGTTACCATTTTTTGGTTCCAGTGAAGATGAATGCCATCAAACATACAGGAGCACTGAACCACCCAAATGCAATAGTTAATTACGGGTGACTTTTTTTAAACTTAATGAAGGGCCTTTGTGGCGCTCAACGCAATTGACTTGCGGAAAATGAATATAAATATTGTTTTAGAAAGGCAACATTTTATGAAGAAACCACAAAAAAGTACAAAGTTACAATACAAGTCATCCCACCTCTCTTAAATAAGCTAACTAAAAAAGGATGAGACCCATAAAAGGAAAGATAATACAAGTACAGAAGGTCAATCAGCTCCAAGCCCACAACTTCAATCCTTTTTTCTCTTATAAAGCACTCGTCTTCTGGGGTTAAAGAGATACCTAGAATCATACATAGATCGAAACATATCCATCAATAGAGGATATTGTAGTGCAGCAAATATGATGATTGGTGTTGCTGCAAGTATACTGATAAGGATAGGTAACCATTTGTGCGTGTTACGATATAGAACAAAGAAGCTGGCAGCAAAAGTGACCATCATGGCTGCTACAGAGATAAATAGTGTTACTAGACCTATCATCAGCTTCTTAGGCAATGAGTACAAGAAATGGTGTTGACCATGAGGAGATGTTAGGATAGACAAGAACACTAGGAGTGACGTTGAAGAAGAAAATAAGGAAACGCCATCTGCTATCATGAAAACTAAGAAACTAGTTTCAGGATTGAAAATAGGAATGCCGGTTTCTTGGTCATAACCACCCGGAACTGTGAAAGCTGCCGCAAATGCTACAGTGATTATAAGTGTCGTGACCACCATGCAATCTTTCGTCCATTTCAAACCTTTGGAAACCAATTCCTGGTTATTCTCTGAGAATAACTCATATGCCGTTTTACCATCTGTGTTCTTCAAATATCTCAAATAAGGTGGGATCATTCTCTCTACCTCCTACAACACAAAAGTAACACGCAAAGATGAACCTGTAATCAAATCAATATAGTGTTGGACCCCAACCGTTGCTTTTCAGTATGCATATGTGTTTTGCTTCTATATTTATGAGGAATAGTGTATATAATTTATGATAGTGTCAAGGGGTCTATTTCACTTCTCACTTCTGGTCTCCTTTTCTAATTAACTTGCTTTATAGCGATATTGAGGCATATAAAAGTTCTGGTTAGGAAAGGTACCTTGAACCAGAGTAACTCCCGTTGCCTTAGTAGAGATGCTCCTGACACAGTCTTAAGAAGTTGCTTTTTATCTGGTTTCTTCCCAACTAAATGAAGCATAGTATTCTCCATTTTGTCTCTTAACATAAGTAGTCCAAGCTTCTTTGAGCCTATCTCATACAATAGATTGTATATACCTTCATGATGGTGCATAACAGCTATGTGAAAAATACTACGGTCATCATTATCTAACATCCACACCATATTGGGATATATTTTGACAGCCTCAATTACAAATCTTGTATTTCCATATTCCACAGCAGTAAATACTATTTGAGAAATCCCCATACCCATTTCTTCATTGAAGATTGGGACCATCTCATCAAAGATAGTAGGCTTGTTGTGTTGAGGATAGAGTTTCAAAATAGTTATTAGTAAATTCAAGGCTGCATTATCCTTTTCAGGAAATCTATTCTTCATATGACAGAATGCAAAAACTGATAGAAAAAAATAATAACAAATAATTAAGATTCCGATCAAGTAGATGATACCAGATAGGAAGTGCACATATAATCGTGAGGAAGTCAAGTGTTAATTAATGGTGTTTAAATCGTAGCGTTGCTTACATGGATCGGTGATTCTCGAAATCATATTCGGTTCTGTTGTATTAAGTGCATCAGGATTCCGAGCCAAAGTGTTTAGTGAATACTTACAAAACTTCATACTAGTAGCGATGTCTGGGTAGGCCACCAAAACTTCTAACACAATATCTATTAAAAAAAAAAAAAAAAAAAAAAAAAAAAAATCCCTTAGTGAGAGTTAATAAATATAATACTCCATTGTGTGACAACTGAGAAAAATCGGCAATTGTATAGATGACAAGATTTATAGATTTAGTTTTGATGTTATATTTTTTTTTCTGTAGCAAAAATTAGAACTTCATTTAACACACACACACATATATATATATATATATATATATATATATATATATATATATTTTATTTTTATTTTTTTGTGTGTAAAAGGGATTTTTTAACATAGATATATATATCTTTAGGTATATGTTGAAAGGCAGCATTACAATGATTTAATCATATGAGAAATGATTAGCATGACTAAACTTTGTATCTAAACTTATGCCTAAAATCACATGTAACATCTCCAGGTGCTAAACATGATTCACTTTTTCACAAACCACTCAATTAAGGACATGCAGAGACAAGTTTTAGCATACATTTTGTCTTGCCAGTCATTTCTATAATCTACCATATTAAAAGAATTTTCAAAATCAACAACAAATTCTATCAACTAAACGTCACAGTATAAATGAACAATACAAACGTACCAAACATATCATAATCAAGGCAACTTAGGAGAAAAAAACATCGTGCAGCGTCTGTCCAAAACTCATTGCGTGCCTTCTCAAGAAAATGATAAAAATACAATGACATTTCATGATTTCCATTCTCAGTACTTGAACTCAGTGCACCCAATGTTAGCGTAGGAGAGACACTCAATAAATCTTTGTGTTTGTTCAGCATTAGCTCAAACATATAAATGCTTCCTTTTGAAACTGCTATTGTTAATGCAATATCGCCAGGAATATTCTGAATTTCCAAGTCTTCACTTACCATCCTTTTCAATAGATTATCAACAAATTTTTCTGCCAGTATAATATCTTCTGCTGATACTGCAATATGAAGTATTGTATCACCACCTTGAGTGATTGCATATCGTACCAACTCAGGGCGTTTGTCAAGGATGACCTTAGTAGATTCCCAATCACTAGTGATTGCTGCTTCATACAATGGAATACATATCTTTATATACTCTTCTTTACTTCCTTCAAAGCAAATAATTACAAAAACTTAATACCACTCTTTTCATATTGTAAAATCAAAATTTGAGTTTACGTGAAGAAATTACCTACCTTTGATTAGGTCTAAGCAAGCAAGCTTTCTTTGGTAAGGCTGTGGTTGTACAGAAGTACTTTCATTGTTGATTCTAGCATTCGGGTCATGATCAGTTGAACCTGGAGTGCTACTTGCAAGATTAGTTTTGTGCTCCTCCTCCTGGCTCATAATATCGAGGATATGGGTAGAACCCAACTCTGTAATTTTCGAACTCATCTTGCACTACTTCAACAATATGGATCAGTAAGACTGAGCACAGCAACAACCTGTGAAAACAAATTGGTGCCTTCGGAAATACTTCAGAAGTTTATAAGTGACTTTTTTCAAAGGACGCCTACGCGTATTCACAATTTCTTCCTATACAAATTTGAAAAGGAGTTGTAGAGGTGTACATTGAAATTGACTTACACAAATTTTCATAACAAAGTCAACGTTTGCATTTATAACAATTTAGTTTAGTTAGATGCAGATCTGCGTTTGCATTTATAACAATTTCGTTTAGTTAGGTGCAGATCTACGTTCGCATTTAAACGCTAATGGTCAACTTGTCTTCAGCCTCATATACTTGTAAATACACTCCACAAAAGATAAGGAAAAGTCATTTTTCAAAAAAAATTCTTACACATTTTATTAGTTTATGGACCCTTAAAAATGTGTAGAAATTGGTTATATTAATAGGTAGATGATGAAAGTCATCTCAAATAAAAAAGTATAGAAACCCTATCACCTTTCAACATGTGGCGAACCCCTCTCTTTTTTTCCCTTCATCTTTCTTTCCTTAAGTAACTACGTAATTATCATTTAGATTGAGATTCTCTAAAGTTGAAATAAATATGATACATGTTTATCAATCACAAAATAAATAAATAATTAAATTTTTGTACTTTGAATGAAAAGATAGGACCCACATGTATACTTCTCTCACAAACTTAAACAACATGATTTATCATGTTGACTATGTTTGGCGCGGAGCTTTAATAAGCTTTTTGATTTTGATTTTTTATTTGGCAAAGGAGCGGTAAACTTTGCTATTTTTTAAGAATGTTCGTTTTTCCAATGCTTCTTTAATAAGCTGTGAGTGGTGAGCTGTGAGCTGTGATCACTACTCACAGCTCAATGCTACTTTTACCAAACAAACCCGTTATGTTAAACATGAGAGAATCTTTATCCATACCATTTTCTCCATTTTAATTCGTGATTAATGATATCAATTCGTGGTCTAATATCTTCAATTTGATATAGGTTTCTTTAAAAAAATTCTCAAGTTTTTATTACAAATTAAAATAAATAAAACTAAAATCGTGGTTAGTTTTTCATCTTTCATGGTTTCTCATTTTTTTTTTTCTTACAAAAATTTAAAACAAATGAAGTGTTCATGAAAATGCATACAAGATGTTTGATAAAATATTTTAATAAGTTTTTTCTTTAATCCAGGACTTTTAAAGTTTTTCTTTAATCAAGGTGTTTGGTTATATTATTTGTAGCTAGTGTTATTACGTTTTGTGGTATGTCAAACGATTTAGTGGTCGTTCAAGCGTTTTTTTTAGGTTAATGTGCTACTTTAGACACATTTCATTGTACTTCATTTTTCTGTGATTATATATACTTTACCGGAATAACCCTTTATCAAAAAAAAAAAGTGTATCATTAAAAGTAAATACTTGTCCTTTGACCAAACTAGCTTTTAGCTTATTTGTAAATTTTGGCAGGTGTCGCGCACTTGAAGGCATTTTAGTCCATTTATGCCCATACTAAACCACATGGACGATCTATGTAACAATACATAAAAATATATTTTATTTAACTAAATGTTGGTCCAATATCTTGTATATTTCGTTGTTTAATTGGTATAATTTTTTGTAGTTCTCTATCGTAATTTGTACCTCTGTATTTTCCTATTTGGTTTATCGACCCCAAGCTGATATACCGATTGTTAATTTGGGTGGTTTGGTTCTATTTTGCTCATTTTTTGTTTGGTTTTTAGGTGTAATCTTTCTTATCAAAAACCGAACAACTCGATTAACCGAAAACCGACCGTTTGAACACTCTTATTTTTGTCTATGAGGCCACATGTAACAAAACTATTTTATTTACCTATTAAATATGTACGTTTTGTTTAAACCTTTTTAACTTTCCTGTTTGACAAATACAACCCTAATTGTTAAACATATGACTCAAAATATTACAAAACAACATCTATATTCTACAAGAAGTATATATACATTCCCGACATTACTATTAGAACTTTATCAATTATCTTTTTAGGGATAATAACTTTAAAAATTATCATTCTTGTTCAAAAATACTATTGTGGGTATCGAACAAAACTTTTTGCTTATACGGGTACTAAACTTTCAAATTCGGACTTTTCTAAATACTAATCTTTCAAATTTGGTCTTTTTGAGGTACTTTTGTGACATTTTGGCCCATGAATTTTTAACAATTTGAAAGGTAAAAATGTCACAAAGTACCTTAAAGTGTCCGAAATTCAAAGCTTAGCACCCATATAAGCAAAAAAAATTGTTCGATACCGAGAAGAATATTTTTGGATAAATATGATGTTTTTTAAAGTTATTATCCCATCTTTCTATTATACATGACCTCCTATTTTAACTGAGATTAATAGCCTGGGCTCCGCATATTTTTCTACATGTTTTATAAATAAGCGGTTTAATATTCTAGCTAGATAAAGCAAAAAATATATACGAAAGTCTAAAACATTGAAAACAAGATGTACAGTTTTATATTGCTATTGTAAGTTTGTAACATATCTAAAATATAATGCAAATTTAAAACAAGCTCAACTATTTTTGTGGTACTTAAAAATATGGCGATTAAGGGCATACTAAACTTTTTTCGTAGAGGGCCTCCAAAATTCATGAGAGGGCCTTACTCGTGACATCAACAATTGGCATCTCTTTTTTCTACCACCATATGGTAAGTAAAATCCATAATTTTATTATCAAAATCAATCTAGTTACAGATTTTTTGTGAAATGTTATTTACAAGGGGTTTCAATAAGATCAGACATAGAGTTTTCATTGTTCATCTTAAAAACATGTGTTTGCTGATATCTTCTACTTCTTACAGGCTTGGTAATGTCTTTTCTTGGCTATTTGCTGGCCGTTGTTGTGGTAGGTCTTTTTTTTTCAGTTGACCATGTTAAAGATGTTGCTGATTATTATTGTTTCCTAGCTAAACATGATCCTTATGTTGGAAACTAGTGCAATTTTCGTTGATTCAGCGTTGATAATACCTTGTTTTCTAAGGATAACATGGGGACAGTTTAGCCTTATTCTGGTATCTCAAAAACTTTTGCAAGATAAGTGTGCTAACAAATATTTGAATGATATGCTTCTTCTGTGGTGTGTTATTATTTAGGAAAAAATCTTCACATAAAGTAGTTATTATATTCCCCTAACTTGGTTTTTTTTTTCCAGGTTGGTAGGGAATTGTTGTTGTGATAGTTTTAGTAGCCGCAGTGATAGCACCTATTTTGGTATTTTTCGAAGCCTTTCACAGATGGATGTTATGCAATTCAACCATAGTGACTGAAGAAGCAACTACAGGTGAGGTTCAGAGAGTGTTGTGCTCTATATATTTTAGGAGAAGTCTAGTTTTACTTGATTTTAGTTTTTGAAGCTGTAAATTTCTGGATACTGGATATGTTAGTAGTGAATTGTGCGGTTAGTCTAGTTTTACTTCATTTTAGTTTCGAAAGCTGTAAATTTCTGGATGATGGATACTTGATTTTCAGAGTTTTATGCTCTTTATGTGTAAGGAGTAGTCTAGTTAATTTACTTGGTTTTAATTCCAAAAGCTGTGAATGAATTTCTGGATACCAATATGTGTAAGGAGTAGTCTAGTAACAAGAAAGTGGGTTGAAAACTACTGAAATTTTTGTTACCAAAGTGCTCAAAACAGGTGTTGAGCTTTGAAGATTTTAGCTTTAAAGTTACTTGTTTCCTTTGTATGTGAATGAACTTTTTTTTGTTTGTTTTTTCTTGCAAAAACAAATCGGTCTATTTGAAAAAATAATAATAATAATAATATCAGCAAAATCATAAAATAAGTTAAGAAACAAATCCCCAACTACCACAAACATGTAAGTTTTACCATAAATTTGGAGTTGTCAGTTCCGCCATAATTCTTTTTGGAAATATTTGAGAAACCAACACCAAATCCAAATGATGGATCCATTGGTAACAGTTTTTCAAGTAATCAACAAAATATATATGTTAAATATTAATTCAACTTTAAGCGAGTGCAACAAAAGAAGATGTTCATTTAAAAGCTTTCTAGTGCCGAAAAGGTGGTATGACATTGCATGCGATTTTGGTCGCCCAGGTTGTATTTTATTGGACCTGAATTTAGTTGTAAAAAACCAAATGACCCTTTCGTTTGGTGTTTATTTATTTTTCTTTGTATGATGCCAACTTGTACTAATTAATGAACATGCATTGGTTTAAATCTAGAGCCATTCTCTACACTTACTCAATCTATAGCCAATTTATTGCTATTTGTTGAAAAGATTTGCTCAAATTTAAATGTGCTATTAGCTGTTGATAACTAGATTTTGAGTGGAGAAACTTTATCAGCTCACTATTCTGGCTTGTTAAATGTCTAGCTTGCTAGATTTTTATAACATATTCACTGACTCGCTGTTAAATAAAACTGTTCTAGCTGAATGACTACGGTTATCTCTTGTAGTGTTATGCGTCAGGAAGACTTAGAAAATTATGGCTTAAACACTTCCAACTTGCCATTCTATACCTTAACTTTCGATTCCACACATAGAATAAAATTGTACGTATACAAGCTAGCCGGCTGCATGCGGATAACGGTACATTTATTTCTGGTCAATCCTTGGTTGTTGGTTCCATTGGTTTAATACATACTAATCTACCAAATGGCCTCTATTTTTATTGCAATAATGTGATTAGATCCACAACTTGCACTTATTTAACTAAGATTCTTCGTAAAATACGGATCCACATCTATCCCCATGATATATAATTAGTATGAGTTGGATATGATGAAATGATTAATTTTTGAAAAAAAAAAAAATAATAATAATAATAAAAATAAAATATATGTAACCGATCACATACTATAATTTTCCAATGATGGAACTAATGAACAACTTTGAATGGTAACCAAAGTTAAATGCTAGATCTTCTTTAGGCTTGTGAATTTTAAAACTTGCATTTGTGCTCACGTGGAATTGTCTGAACTTACAATTCTATAAATACTCGTAAAATAATTGTTAGGATTGAAATCATGCCGTCACTAGTGATGTCACAAGTCAACTCTATTCAACTAGTGTTGAAACAATTTCCTGTAAGTATGCTTAAGCAACTCTATTAAACTAGTTAAATACATGTCTTTGTTTAATTATTCATGATATGTTTTAATATGTAACAACTTGATTATTTAACACAACACTTGCAATCTCAAACTTTGTATAGATTTAAAATTCTTTGTTCGCGGTTTAATACCCGGAGCTACCAAGAAGAGACAAGAGACCTTCAGATGGAAGATATGAATCTAACAAGTAGGGAAATAGTGGTCGAGATGACTTTGTCGACTAATAGAGACATCGGGTCTTCAGTAGAAGACCTGAATACCACAGAACAGAATCACAAAAATAGCACTGCAAGTCCCTCTCGTTCACCACCAAAGCTTCCTTGTGAAGACCTACTTGGTCATCTATTCTTCTATAATCTGCTTAATTTTCATGTTACCTTATATTCCATAGTTATAGGATTTATATATTTGTTATTAGTTTGTATGAAGAGGAGTGTTAACATGCTGTATATGTAATGACTTTTAGGAAGAAGAGAATCCTGCTTTGATATTTGTGTTCCTCTATATCAAGCATCAATTAGTGGTGATTGGAAAACTGCTAAGGGCATACTTGACACGCGCCCTGAGTTAGTACGTTATGCCATCACTGAAGGTAACGACACAGCACTTCATGTTGCAGCATCAGCAGAAGAGACCAAGCTGACGAAACGTTTTGTGAGGAATCTAGTGAACATGATGACAACGGAAGACTTGGAAATTCAAAATAAGAATGACAACACTGCCCTTTGTTTGGCAGCTACAGCTGGGAATATTAAAATGGTAGAAATTATGCTAGAAAATAACCCACGTCTGTTGACCATTGCAGGTAGTAAAGGGATGTTGCCATTGTATATGAGTGCTTTACAAGGGAGACATGACACAGTCAAGTATCTGTATGCTGCTTTCGATAAGATTTGTAGTAGATTTTGGACAGATGAGAATTGGGGTTGGATGCTCTTAGGATGCGTCGAATGTGATTTCTTTGGTAAGTCGAGTGTTACACTTTTCTTCCTCATTTTTTGTTTACTCTCATGATTGCCATTTTCCATATCTTCCATAGATGTTGCGGGGTAGGTGTAGGGGTAGGCGGGGTAGGGTTAGGGGTAGGGGTAGGTGGGTCTAGAGCGCGTAGGGGTGATGGTAGATTTGCGGGTTCGCGTAGGATTAGAGTGGGGAGCTGGAACGTAGGGTCTTTGACCGGTAAGTTCTTTGAGCTTGTAGACGTCTTGGGGAGGCATAAGGTTGATATAGCTTGTTTCCAGGAGACTAGATGGAAGGGGTCTAGCACGAGGGAGGGAAACGGCTACAAGCTTTGGTACTCGGGCTCTAGGTCAGCGAGAAACGGAGTTGGAGTCATTCTTGCTGCCGGTCTTAAGGATAACGTAGTGCAAGTGATCAGGAAGGGCGATAGAACCATGAAGATTACCCTGGTTGTTGATGGAGAGACCGTTAACGTGATTAGTGCATACGCACCGCAGGTGGGCCGCAGTGACGAAGAGAAGAGGTTTTTCTGGGATTCCCTCGACGAGCTCGTGAGGGAGTGCCCGACAGACCAACGACTGATCATAGGTGGGGACTTGAACGGTCATATAGGAGCTACAGCGGATGGTTACGAGAGGGCTCATGGAGGATTCGGATATGGAGTTAGGAATGATGAAGGATGCTCGATTCTAGAATTTGCTACCGCTCACAACTTAGTGGTTGCAAACTCTTTCTTCAAGAAGAGTGACGCCCACTTAATTACCTTTCAGAGCGAGGGTCACAGCACTCAGATTGACTACCTGCTGGTGCGCAGAGATGACCTTAGGGCGTGTAAGGATTGCAGGGTTTTCCCGGGCGAGGCATGCTCGTCACAACACAAATTGATTGCCCTGGACATTCTTTTTCAGAGACGTCGTCACAGGAGAGAGACGACAGGGATGCCAAGGATTTTGTGGAAGAAACTGAACGGAGAAACGGTGGAGTCGTTTAGAGCGAAAGTCTCAGAGGGTTTTTCGGCTCGGGCGGAAGACTTAACTTCTTATGATGCAGATCAGATGTGGAACACCCTTGCCTGCACCATTAGAGACGCAGCAAAGGATTCCATAGGTGTGACTAGTGGGTCAGCGAGAACCCAGTCAACCCGCAGGGAATCTTGGTGGTTCAGTGAGGAGGTGCAAGTTAAAGTGGCGGAGAAACAAGCTCGGTTCAAAGAGTTACTTTTGAGCAGAGTGAGTGACCAAGCAGATAGGGCCTCTGCGGAAGAGAGGTATAAAATGACTAAAAGAGAAGCAAAAAAGGCTGTAGCAGTGGCAAAGGACAAGGCGTACGAAGATTTGTATAAGAAATTGGAATCCAAGGAGGGGGCAAATGATATCTTCAGAATTACTAAAGCCCGTGAGAGAAGAAGAAGGGACTTAGGAAACATCAAATACATCAAAGATGAAGGAGGACGTACCATCGTGAACGAAGAAAGTATTAGGAAGAGATGGGGACAATATTTTTCCTCTCTCTTTAACGAGGGGAACACCGAAGGAAGGGGTGAACGAGACAACCCTAGCCAACTTTTGGTACCCGAATGCTACTACTCGAGGATCAGCCAAGAAGAAGTGAAGGTTGCTCTACAGAAAATAGGTAGAAACAAATCTGTAGGCCCAGACCAAATACCCATAGAAGCCTGGAGGAGTCTAGGAGATGAGGGGGTAATATGGTTGACTTGTCTCTTCAACAAGATATTCTCTAGCGCAAAGATGCCAGATGAATGGAGACTCAGCGAAGTCATCCCCATCTTCAAGAACAAGGGAGACGCTCAAGTGTGTAGCAACTATAGGGGTATTAAGCTACTTAGTCACACCATGAAGCTCTGGGAGAGAGTTATAGAGAGGAGGTTAAGAAGGGAGACAAGGGTGTCAGAAAACCAATTCGGATTTATGCCAGGGAGGTCCTCGGTCGAGGCTATCCACCTCCTTAGAAGTCTTATGGAGAAGTATAGAGAAAGACAGAGAGATTTGCATATGGCTTTCATTGACCTAGAAAAGGCATACGATAGTGTCCCTCGAGAGTTGATATGGAGGACTCTAATAGAAAAAGGGACCCCAAGGAGATACTTAAAAGTCATTAGGGATATGTACGAAGGGGCGAAGACCCGCGTACGGTGCACGGTGGGGTGCACTGAGTTTTTCCCGGTGAAAGTTGGACTTCACCAAGGATCAGCCATTAGCCCTTACCTTTTCGCCTTGATTCTCGATGAGATATCCGGAGGGATACAAGAGGGCATCCCTTGGAGCATGATATTCGCAGACGATATAGTGTTGGTTGCAGAATCGGCCGAAGGGTTAAACTACAGA
Source organism: Artemisia argyi (assembly GCA_030686995.1). Lineage (NCBI taxonomy): Eukaryota > Viridiplantae > Streptophyta > Magnoliopsida > Asterales > Asteraceae > Artemisia > Artemisia argyi. The sequence continues at coordinate 118,237,222 of CM060698.1, read as the reverse complement.
CTGGAACACTGGCGCGAGGCTTTGGAAGACAATGGGCTTCGGGTGAGCAGAGAGAAGACGAAATACATGAGATGTGATTTCGGTAGCTACGAGATCGACCGAAACGAGGAGGAAGTTCATATCGGAGACCAGATTCTTCAACCTAAGGAGTCCTTTAGGTATCTGGGTTCGGTGATACACAAATCAGGAAGGATAGACGAGGACGTTACCCACCGTATTAGAGCAGGTTGGGCGAAATGGAGGGCGTCGTCAGGAGTACTCTGTGATAAGAAAGTCCCCTTTAAGCTTAAGGGAAAATTTTATATGGTGGCAATCAGACCAGCTATCTTGTACGGGTCTGAATGTTGGCCTATCACAAAAGCTCAAGCTAACAGAGTGGAAGTGGCAGAACTGAGGATGCTAAGGTGGATTTGTGGTAAGACGATGCTTGATATGATCCCGAACGGAGTTTTTAGAGCGGAACTTGAAGTTGAAACTATAATCTTGAAGATGCGAGAAGGAAGGTTGAGGTGGTTCGGCCATGTCAGGAGGAGGCCACAAACAGCTCCGGTTAGGAGAGTCGAAGCGCTGATAGTCGACGGTTTGAAGAGGAGGGGAAGACCTAAGCTCAGGTGGGAGGATCGACTTAGGCTAGACATGAAGGAGCTTCTCTTGTCCGAGGACATGATCTCAGATAGGAATGTGTGGAGATCTAGGATTAGGACTTGCGGGTAGTGTCAGAAGGGTGGTAGGTGCTTGCCTTTGCGTCTGGGTCTTTTCTCTTCCCTTTGTTGCCCTGCCCCTGTGCCTTTTAGGTTTAGTTTGCCCTTTGCTCTTTAGGTTTAGTGGCCCCTTTGCTCTTCCCTTTTAGGTTTGTGGTAGGCTAGTGGTGTCCCTTTGCTTTGCCTTAGCTTTAGCCCCCTGCGTTGCCTTGCTTTGTTTTTGTGTTGGTCTTCTTGCCTTTTGCCCGCTTGTTTGTGCGTTCTTGTTTTGATGTGTTTGTTTTTGGCTTTTCTTTTGCTTTCTATCTTTTGCCCTACTTGCTCTGTTTGCATGTTTTGATTGTCTTGCCCCTTGTTTGTTGTTTGTTTGTTGTTTTGGTGCTCTGTTTGTTTGCATGTTTTATATGTTTGTCTTTTGTACTAGGCCCCTTTCTGGTTGGTTGCTTGCTTCTATTTGCTTTTCTTGTTGCTCTTTTGCTACTTGCTTCTTTTTAGTTTCGCTATCACTCGCACTGGTGCACGTGCCGGAGGTCTCCCTGGAAGCAGTCTCTCTACTCCCAGGTTTTGCCTGGTGTAGGGGTAGGACCTGTCTACTTTTCTACCTCCCCCATACCTCGCCTTCGCGGGATTGGGTATTGTTGTTGTTGTTGTTGTTGTCCATAGATGTTGCACTCCAAATTGTAAAGGACCATCCAGAAGTCTCAACGGATAGGTCCATAGGAGTTCTGGCTCGAAAGCCTGATGCATTCAAAAGAGTAGAAAAGAATTTGATCAGAAGAATCATCCATTCAAGTAAGCATAATTAAAAAATTAATTATTCTGAAATCATTTGGGACGTGTACACTTCATTAAATGATTATATGTGGCTGTTGCTATCAGTTATGAGTATGAGATCTGCTCATGAAGAGGAGGATACTGATGCACTCAAATTACTCAAACTCATTTGGCATCAGACTCTCAGACTAAGGGAAAAGTCTGAAATTGATCGTATACTCAATGGGCCTCCTCACCCGACTGATGAAGGGATATTATATCGTTTCAGAATATTATTTGTAGCTGCAGAAATGGGCAACACCAGATTTGTAGTTGAGCTCCTGCGAACCTATCCCGATCTAATATGGGAAAAGAATGATGATGAACACACTATATTTCATATAGCTGTTATGCACCGTCATGACGGGATCTACAACCTATTGTATGAGATAGGATCGAGGAAGGATCGGATAACCGACATAGAAGACAGAGATAACAATAACATGCTCCATTTACTTGCATTGACTACCGTGAAAATGAGATCTCATACTACTGGAGCATCTCTACTTATGCAACGAGAGTTATTGTGGTTCAAGGTACGTCTTTATTAATCTTCTGCTGCTACATTAAAGTTTAATATGTGATGATAGAAATGTACAATGCAATGCACCGATAATATAATATAGGGTTTACTTTACCTATAACTTGTGTATGTGCTGTAGGAAGTTGAAAAGATGTTGCCAGCTCATATGAGAGAAAACAAGAACGTAAATGATCAATCACCGTATGAGATATTCTCCGAGATGAATGCGGATCTAGTTACTCGGGGTCTGGATTGGATGAAAGATTGTATGGTGGTCGCAACTCTTATAGTTACTGTGGCGTTTGCAGCTGCTTTCACTATTCCGGGTGCATACGACCAGACTCATGGATTACCTGTTTTCATTCATGACCCTACCTTCTTAGTTTTCGTTATAGCAGATGCTATTTCTTTATTTTCTTCCTCAACTTCACTCCTGGTTTTCTTGTCTATCCTCACATGTCGTCATGGTCAACGTGATTTCATGTACTCATTACCCAGTAAATTGATGTTAGGTTTAGTCACACTTTTCTTCTCTGTAGCAGCCATGATGGTCACATTTAGTGCTAGCTTCTTTGTGCTATACCGCAATGGGTTGAGATGGGTACCAATCCTTATTGCTACATTTGCTGCATTGCCAGTGATCATATTTGCAGCGTTGCAAACTCCTCTTTTGCGGGATATGTTTCGCTCTATGTACGATTCTAGGTATCTATTTAGACCCAAGAAACATATCCTTTACAACATAGGCAAAGTTCTAAGTATTCTGCTTGTGGCAAATTCTCTTTTATCATCACTATGTTTTGGTATTCCACTACTCATGTAAGTGACAATGTTTATCAATTCGTAAAACATTTTGGCTAATAATAACCATTTATCATATTCCATTGCAATTGTTGATGGCGTCGGTTTTGATCAAAAAAATCTCCTTATTGTTGCGTATTTTGGTCGGTTTTAACTAACTTAGCAACATAAATTTACACATTAAAGTTTACACAACAAAAACAGATAATAAGGTACCAACACAAAACCGGGAGCAATAGGTGCCTACAAGACTAAAGAAATAAATCCCGGTCTTATCAAAAACCACCTCAACCACAAATTTGAATTGCCCACATTACTCATGAAGAATGTCGAAACAAGTTTGTTGCCGGTTAACGACAGAGCAAGTAGTATCGAGATCTGACAACCAAATTGTCGGTGAGAGTGGTGAAGAAGCAACAATGTGCAGTTAAACATCTATCATGTACAGAGGATAAACATATTAAAACATTCAAAACACAGAGAAACTCACCAGAAACCATGGTGTTGATGTTACAGCCAAAGAGATAAGCAACAAGGGTTTTGTGAGAAAGCTAATCAAATGTCCTGAAAGGAGGATGGGTAATTTCGGAAAAGAGGAGCACTATCTGAGCAGATAAACACTTGGCTCTTGGTCATCAAGTCCATTCGTACAAAGAAAAAGAAAATAAGCACAAAAACAAAAGGACGGTTGGTTGGGTCAAAGAGAAGGCCAAGACTTGTTATTTAAGGATTAAATTCAGATCCAATAAATAGAAACCTCAACCACAAAATTGACAGAGAATGGTCAAGGCCACATTTTCGGCACTAGAAAGCTTTTACGTAAACATCTTCATTTGTTGCACTCGCTTAAAATAGAATATCTAACATATATATTTGGTTGATTACTAAAAAAATTGTTACATACTCCATCATTTGGATTTGGTGTTGCCGTGTTGGTTTCTCAAATCTTTCCAAAATCTCAAAATGAACTTAAATGAAAAAATGTTTGGAACAATTTTTTCCAGCTAAGCATTACCCTCCCTTTGAAAGATATATTCCACAGCCTCTTCTACGGTATCAACAACCTGAAAAAAAGACAAGTAAGTGATAGCTCATGTTTCAAACATTAATTTCCTTAAAACTGATCTAGGTATTACTAAAATCCGCTACCCAGACATTTGGTGAGCCCTCCCAGATCCCATCCATAAGATGTTATGCATTATGTTGCTGATAAGAGCGAGGCTTGCTTGATAAAATAGAATGACTTAGCACTGAATGATTAGTTTTTCTCTTAAAGGGCATTGGTTCCCAACAACATCATACTCTCCCTCTGTTCCTCTTATAAACCAGCACAATACAAAAAAGGGGCCATCAGCCATGCATTGACTTCTGATGCCAAGTGTGTGACTTTTTGCAAAACATCAATGAGATCAACCATTTTGATAAAAAGAAAATAACAAAGTTGCAACACAATTCTTATCAGTAGTGCATTTGGAAAGTCCAAATAACATGAATTATCTCAACTCCTGACTTACCTGATCTGCTGGATATACTGTGTGGTTCTCTTTTCCTCTAAAAACACCCGTCCTTGTCAAAATAGAAAACCAAGGATGTCCTGCCTGAAATGTAAACGGGAAAATGACTTTACAGTTAATTTTATAATGCTCAGGCTTGACTTCCAGTTATTAAAAACAAAGTCAAACCTGTTTTGCACCCTTGATATCGACGGACGGATTGTCCCCAATCATGTATAAGGTTTCAAAATGAGGTGATGCTGTATCTTTGTGGCCTTCAGTGACATCACAATCACTTGTCATAAGTTGAAGCTGCTTCAATATGGATTCAGCATTTTTGAACACAAATGGATTTGGTTTTCCAAACGAGGTATACTCCAATGGCTTGTGGTGAATACTACATGAACAAAACAGAACGGATATAAATCTTGAGGCAATAAGTAGACAATATACATGTATATTGCTGACATTACCTATTAAAGATGCTTTCTAAAGCAATCCTGAAAGCGCCCATGCCAAGACGCTCAGAAGGAAATGCAGCCTGCCCCAACCTTTAACAACATCAGTGATTCAGTGCATTCCAGTAAAGAACAAAAACCATAGAGTATGTTCTGAAAGAAACAGATAATAAAACTGAACTATTAATGTTCAGTTTCAACCATATAAATGGGTTTCTTTAAGATGGGCGAAATGGGTGGGGCCAAGCGGGTTGAGTAATGGGTTGAAAAGGTTAAATTTTTGGTGTGAATAGAAACGGGTTGGGTTACTAAACAAAAATTGTCAAATAATATTGCATAAGTTATATTATTTCATTAACCGTCTGAATTCAAAAAACGTAATTTAGGATGTTCTATTCCATCGATGAGAGTAACGGGAACCTTTCGACCTGATTGCCCAGTTTCCTTCTAGCTAATCTTTCCAATTTTTAACCATTTGACCTGTCAGAAATTAAACGTATCCTCAATAGACCCATTTATAACTAAAAGGGACGAAATCACCACACCTATAAGATCATGTTTATCCCACTTGGTAATTAGAGCATCCAATGTAAACTGTCTGTTTACAGAATATGAATTTAATTTGACCTGGTATTCAAGATCATCAGCTGCAAAATACATATCTGGTTGATGCTCAGATTTCTCTCCAGGAAGACCACCCGATCTCAATATGTCACAGAGAACCTAGACAAATATGCCCATCATTCTCAGCTAGCATGCATGTGAGATGGATATTGGATAGTATACACAGAAAAAAAGCTGTTTTAGAAAAAATAAATGAAGAAAATCTACCTGAATATCTCGAGACCAATCAACAGGATCACTAACAACAAAAGCTGCTTTAACTCTTTCAGAAGTGACATCAAAATCTGGGACTGACTCATTTGAGTTTTTTGGCTCATGGAAGGGCTGCTTTGTGGTCCAGGTTTTGTAAGGTGATAGAGGATCAATGCTATTGAAGTAGGATGCATATTCATCTAACGAAATAGCTTTTCTGCACATAATTGAAAACTAGACTAAGATGATATGACGAATACAAATTTTTGTTAGTGACAAATTCAGTATATTGCATATAGATCTTACTTAAATCCATATTCTGACATCACCACTGCAGGCTCCCCTTTTCCAGTGGCAACTATCAACTCATTTTCAAACCTAAAAGTGATGATGATCAATAATTCAATATTATGTTGCAACACTTGATAGCATAAAACCATAATCTAATAAATAGATGTACCTCTTTAGCAAGTTTTTGAAAGGCGAGTGGCCCTGTACCACCTGAACAGGGTCAATGTTTACTCCAAGGAGTTTACTCAAATCAGAGGCTCGTCTAGATTCAGGGATACCTCCTCCTGTTACATATATTATTTAAAGTTCTATGAGAATAGAACGAGTAGGTATAACTATTCCACTAAACAAGTCTTCCAATGTACTTACCATTTGTCAGAAACAGATATGGGATCCTTAGACTACCTACAAGAGATATAAAAATCAAACTTTAGCATGAGGAAAACAATGATCAGTTAGTCAATTCATGATCATTCAGTTAAAATGATAGAAAGAATGTATGCAACGCACCAAAACCTGAATGCCCTTCCATGTATGTGGGCCAAAATTTAAAACAAATGCTCATATGTTTTACCCCTAAAAAGTAAAAAGTAGCACGACTATAGTATAATTTGTTGAGTAGAGGCGTAACTGTCAAATGGTCAGTTATTGGCACAGTACTCGACTGAGGTAGGCATTTGCATAGGTTCATGACTCACGAACTTTTTCAAGTTGAACCTTTTGTGTTTTTAGTTTTCTCTAGTCAAGTTACGTTTTCTAAATATAGTCATTACATCAAGTACCTATAACGGTCTTAGTTCAGCCATTAATATAGTACAAATATGATTATGAAACCAAGTACAAGTGACCTCAATGAACCTATAGTGAGCTCAAGTGAAAAGATAAGGGCATCTACGAACCCAACTAAATTATTTTTACGAACGTTATTCTATCTACTTTCCCAAACACAATTTAAGAAAATAAAAATAAAATAAGCAGTTTGAAGTGCTTATTTTCCAGCTAAATAAGAAATTACCAGAATCATTGTTATATAATCTTTTCAAGGCATTAGGTGAATTCCCAATTGGATTAGTTCCACGAAGTATAACTCCATCAATATCAAATGCTATCCCAAATGAACCCCTGTTACAAAATTACTAGTAATTAATAGTAATACATTCAAATTACAGTAACTGTAAATAATGGATTTACCTTTTGGGTGTTGAGTGGAAATGAGATATAGCACCATAACTGTGGAACTTAATTGATGATTTGTTTTTTGTTTGTAGGATGATTCTTGATATTGTACGAAACTTCATTTTGTTCTAACGATTTTTGTACGGCTGTTGTTCTAATTGGCTTGTCTTTGGGGTCAAACTTTTTTTTATAGGGTTGGTTGATACAAGTCATACAACCAAGTGATTACCTTCCTACATTTTAAAAACTAGGGAAACAGAAAATATAAAATTCGATAAGTCAAAATTAGTAAAATAAAATAAAAAAACACGGAACATAAAACTGGTTTTTGTCATGTTAATAAAGTAATTATAACTGTCGAAAATAATTGCGGAACATAAATTATTAAGTTTGAAAAGTTAAAAATAGTAAAAGTCAAAAGTCTTTTAAAATAAAGTTCTTATATGTGTGAATGTTTATAGTTAAGTTATTTATCATAAAAACTATGTGATACTCGTTACAAACCAAGGGTGGGTAGTGAAATCTAATTGGTGCCTATTTATTGATGTTTTATGTGGTTTGTTGCAGCCATAATATCCTATTGAATGTTTATCTCAACTTTTGTGTCTAGTATATGAGGTGTCTAAAAGATATTGTATTAATTTATAAGATAGAAAATAGATTTTTGTGTTACAAAAATAAATTTACTTCTTATTCTTGGGATTGTGTCACAAATCCCACTCTTATTTTATATGTTTTATTCTTAATAATACTTAGATGCATTTCCTTTGATGATATTGTATTATTTTACTTCAATAACAGAAACTATAAGTAAAGATATCAAACCTTTGGTGACATTTTGACTCCCAGGTACACCACGTACTGTTAAATTTTATAGGAGCGTGATCTAATCGGAAAAAAAGGATGCGAGTGAAGATATAGTAGGATACAAATCTATAAAACACAACATCAACATCCATATGTTTTTTCTTTTTAAGTTTTTAATACAAATCTATAAAACACATGGATGGTAATACACTGGTCTTGGAAGGCTGGCAGCTGATAAAATAACCTCATCAAACAGAATTTACATGGCTACATCACTCAAACGCTCTGGTAAATACCGAATTAAGTGTTGCTTCTTCACCATTCCCAAATCCTATATCATTGATTAAGCCAGCATCGAGACGCTATAGTAATTGAAGACACGCATTGAGGATGATAATAATGCATTCATAAACTCCTCCATTAGTAACTCATATTCATCCATCTTATATCTTCTTCTCATCTCCTACCCAAATATACTTGCACCTCAAAACACGCAAACATACTTGCACAATGCACCACAAAACTCACATTTGAAGCCACGGTCATCATCGAATGTCCCACAGTTCATATTGGGCTTGTCCGTACCCCAATATTTCAATGAGTTCGAAGTTGTTAACGATTATGCCCAGTCCACACTTTTGCAAGATGGGTATGAATACCTTAACCCGCAAATATCTCAAAACATTCAGTGAAACTTTGTGGTCAAATAGGCACGTAACATTTTCAATACCAATTAATATGTAAAGCATTAATAAAAATTGGATTAACCTCATTAGACAGAATAACAACATCACCACTTGGGATAATGCTGGATTATTTAGTTTACCACTATATCTATATTAATTTTGAACTTGAAGATTAATAGATTTGACCTCAAAAGTCAAATCTTACCTTTATTTGGTTTTCCAGAAACCGACATTAACAGTTCTTATTGAACTTCATTTTTATTAGTTTGTAGTTCAACAACATAAACAAAGAATCATGTATCTCAAAAGGAATTAAACCAGCTCACGAATCACAATTTCCTTTTTTAAGTTCTCGAGTATTGTGCCCTTTGGGCCACCAATTGTGTGGTTGTCTCACTCATTCTTGTAGAGCTAAAAGTGAAAATGTGCCAATAATTCTGAATGGTCTTTTAGGAGATAACGAGTGTTGATACCCGCGCGTTACTGCGGAATTCTTTTGTTGCCGTTAACTACTTAACGTGAAGTTAGTTACCTAGGACTGACTTTGCAATTGATGTATAACATGAAGGACCATTTATGTAAATTATGTGAGGATTAAATTTGCAATGAACCGTTGAGATGAAGGAAAAAGTGCGTAATTTTTTTTAGGACTGAATTTGCAATTGATGTATAACATGAACGACCATTTATGTAAATTATGTGAGGACTAAATTTACAATGAACCGCTGAGATGAAGGACAAAGTGCGCACAAAATTTTTTTTTAAATGTTAAAGATAACGGTCGTTAGTTAACAGCAATTAAATAGCTAACGACCGTTAGTACTTAAAAAAAAAAAAAAAAAAAAAAAAAAGTACTTTACAAACCACTGTAGCAGCTACAGTGGTCGGCACCCATCAACCTCCCCACATTTACTATATATATATAATGACTCAACTCAACCGGTCCCATTTTATGGCTAGTGACTTCCTTTTGCACACTTTTTTGGCTGGCAGTTCGGTCTTTATGTAAGTTGGTCGATTTTATTATTGTTCAAGAAGTGAAGTATTCCTTTCACTTTATAACATATGGCCAAGTAAACAAATTTTAGTTTCCTTCATTGTGATTCTCTTTGTTTGTTGTTGACGGTTGGTGGCAGAGTCAGGTCAATATGGGTCATGGGCCACGGATCAAACAGGTCAACTTTAGGTAACAGGTGCAAGCGTGGAACAGGGTATTGGTGACTTGTCCTGATCAAGCTTCTCACTTAACTGCTTACTTCTGGCAGAATCCAACATACTGGGTCATGTGGACTAACACTAAGAGAGCAAAGGGCTGGGTTTCACCAACTTAAGAATATCTGCTATTAGGGACGCCAAAGAACTTACCTGTAGCAAAGGGCCGGGTTTCACCAACTTAAGACTTAAGAGTATTTGCTATTAGAGACGCCAAAGAACTTACCTATAGCAAAGGGCCGGGTTTCACCAACTTAAGAATATATGTTATTAGGGACGTTAAAGAACTTACCTCTAGCATAGGGCAGGGTTTCACCAACTTAAGAATATATGCTATTTGGGACGCCAAAGAACTTACCTGTAGCAAAGGGCCGGGTTTCACCAACTTAAGAATATCTTCTATTAGGGACGCCAAAGAACTTACCTGTTTTCATCTCATTTTAGATTTTAGTCATTCCTGCGTACAGTATCTAAAGATCGCCAATTATCGAAATTCTTTAAGGTAATGTGCAAATAATCTTTGTAATCACAGTTGACCATCTACAATGTATACATACATTCAAGCTCATTCAGTCATTCATATTATATGATCATGTACTACTACTCATGAGGAATGTCGAAAACCAAAAGATATTGTGCATCAGTTTAAAGTAAAAGAACTTACCTGGTTTTGAGCTATGAAGCTTCTGTTAGAGACAGAGCAAGCAGTATCAAGACCTGACAACCAAGTTTTCGGTGAGAGTGGTGAAGAAGCAATAATGTGCAGTTATGAGAACATCTGTCATGCTCCACTTTAGCAATATAAGATTGGGCAGAGGGTAAACATATTAAAGCTTTCAAAGCACAGACAAACTCAGCAGTGTTGATGTTAAGAGAAGCGACAAGGGTTTTGAGAAGAGAGGAACATTGAGCGACAAGATAACCACATGGCTCTTGATCATCAAGTCCATTCGTACAAAGAAAAAGAAATAAACACAAAAACAAAAGGGTCTGGGATTGACAAGCCTAAAGTGGTCGATTTCTAGTACCAAGGTTGGTTGGGTCAAAGAGAAGGCCAAGACTTGTTATTTAATGATTAAATCCAGATCCAATAAAATAACACCTCAGCCACAAAAATCACATGGAATGCCAAGGCCACCTTTATTGGCATAGGAAGCTTACTAAAATCACAAAATAAAAAATTACATGGCACTGTAGTACATGCACAGGGTCAATATTTACTCCAAGGAATTTACTAAAATCAAAATTCAGGGATACCTGTTCCTTTTACATAGATTATTCATAGTTCTGTGTAAAGTTCTTTAAAAATATTTCAAGTATGGTAACATAATCTATTCTATATATAATGCATTAATGACATTGTTGAAAAATCCAGCATAAGTAAATCGATTATTCTACTTTTTTTTTTTCTTTTTTTTTTTAAGTATAGTAACATTACTAAGTTACATTAAAGATAATTAAAGCAAAGATTACTCAAATAGATTTGAGCTAATTTCGACCCGAACACAACCTTTTCCAATCACAATTTAACAAAATAAGACATCACTGCATAGATCGGTAAATATAAAGATAATAAGAACATAACTACATAAGGGAAAAAGAGTGTTCGTTGAACAAAAGACCAAAATAGTTGTTATCACGGAAAACATATAATTGGAAAACGCTAAAAATTGAAGTTTAAAGGCACCCACCATTGCAACGCGCGGGTACGCTGCTAGTCATTTAACATCCAAATCCAGTTTCACAAAATACTCAGAATCAACAACCACGTTATCCATTCAAAGGAACTTACTCCCGATTTGTAATTACAAAGATTCACTTTGACCAAAACACTCTAAAAGACTACCACCGTAGTTCTAGCTCTAACAAAACTATTTTGTGTTTAGGCCGTAGAATAGACACGTGTCGCGTTAAGGTAATTAACCCCTTTACTTAAACAATAAACAATATCGGTATTCAAAAACGTTAGTAGTGATATAATACGAAATATTTGACTTATAGAAAAATTAAAAAACCTTTATATTTGACTGCCTACCACCCATTTGTAACTTTGTGTGTGATGCCCGTCATGCACTTCTCAGTGACGATACACTATTTTACATGGTTGGGCTTGTAGCTTATCTGATAATAAGGCTTGATGCTAACAACGGAAGCCTTTACTTATTCATTCGTCGATCTGATATTTATTTGGTAGCTGTAGGTGTTATTGGGGTTGGGGTATTTGAGTTTAGAGGTTTAAATGCAATTCCGGAGACTGCTTCAGGAACAAATACTAAAATTCTTAAAAGGTTGCGACCCCACAATCTTATAACTTCATTTTGATTTTGATTTGGATTTTGAGATCTTATTTGAAAAATTAGCAATTGGGTTTTTTGGCTTTAGCTTTAGCGGTCATGGGTTCTTTCCGGAATTACACTCTAAATTGCATGAGCAAATGCAGTACTAAGATCATAGTACTAAGGTAAAAACAATAATCCCATTTTTTTCTATCATAATGGTTAGTTGATTCAAGGTTTTCTAAAATATTTTTTCAACTTGAAGCTTTATTCCATCTTTGATAATGTATCCGATTGCAGTCCATATATAATGAGCATGCAATGTAACTCGGTTGTCTATCTTATTGTTGTGGCTCTCTTAGTAATATGACTAACTTGCTTTGTTAAATTCATTACATGGGATTAATTTCAACCCTTTATTTGATTATTATTGTTAAATTGTTTTATGGAGTTAATTTAACAGCCGATTATATATCCTTTTTTCTTTTTGGAAAAAGGGTATTTCTTTGTGTGTATTTTCTATTATAATCTTATCCACATTAATACATATTAATTGTTTCCTTAATTAATTAAACATTTGTTATATGTGTAAGTGGAATTGCGGCAAGTATTGACGAACTTGTAAAGCCCGGTCGTTTTGGGTACTTCTTGACGCGGTTTATACTCGTAACCAGGGCCGGATTGAGCATGTGCAGGTGCTCACCCCCACGGGCCCCCCGTTTTTTATGGCATCTAGTTTGAGATTAAGAAACCAAAGTTGGGATGATTTAAGTGTACTAATTGGTGTTTATGATGGATAATACGCTTTCGATGTGCTCATGAAGTTTTTACAATATGTAAAAAAACAGAGCTTTGGTTGTGTTTCAATGGGGTTACGTTTGAATGAGGTAGGAGATCCATTACCTTTTTAGCTACGGTTGATCATTAAATGGTTTGACCTAAAAAACCAACCAACCCAAATTAATATAGTTTATTTTAGTTTGGTTTATTTGGAATTTGGGTGGGTAATTGGATTTAACCGAAATGAAATTAGGTTTTTTGTTCGGATATGGTTTACAATAATAAAAAAATAAAGTCACCGGATTAACCGAACATGTGCTAAGCTTATGAAATCATAATTTTGGGATTGGATGACTATTAATTAAGTGAATAATTGAGCTTATGAAATTTTAATTTTGGTATTGGATGACCATAACTTAAGTGAATAATTGATTTGTTCCTTCGATATAACCAAATCTGTATTTAGATTTCATTCAATGTTAGTATCGAAATTTCAAAGCATGTTTAACTTTGAATGTTTGTATCATTTACGTTAGTAATTTCTTCAAAGCATTAAAGAGTTTAAAGTTTCAAATTGAAAGGTTAGAGCATATATCAAAGTTAATTCTTGTTTAGTTTATCAATATTTGAAATAACAAGTATCATATCTTATATATTTCGTTGTTTAATCGGTATTATTTTTTATAGTTCTCTATCGTAATTTGTACCTCTGTTTTTTCCTATTTGGTTTATCGGCCCCTAGCTGATATACCGATTGTTAATTTGGGTGGTTTGGTTCCATTTTGCTCATTTTTTGTTTGGTTTTCGGGTGTAGTCTTTCTTATCAAAAAACCGAACAACTTGATTAACCGAAAACCGACCGTTTGAACTCCCTTATTTTTGTCCATGGGGCCAAAACAAAACTATTTTATTTACCTATTAAAGATGTACGTTTTGTTTAAGCCTTTTTACTTTCATGTTCGACAAATACAACCCTAATTGTTAAATATGTGATTAAAAATATTACGAAACATCTATATTCTACAAGAAGTATATATACATTCCCGACATTACTATTAGAACTTTATCAATTATCTTTTTATTATACATGACCTCCTATTTCAACTGAGATTAATAGCCTGGGCTCCGCATATTTTTCTACATGTTTTATAACTAAGCGGTTTAATATTCTAGATAAAGTAAAAAATATATATGAATGTCTAAAACATTGAAAACAAGATGCACAATTTTATATTGCTATTGTAACATATCCAAAATATAATGCAGATTTAAAACAAGCTCAACCATTTCCGTGGTACTTAAAAATATGGCGATTAAGGGCATACTTAAGTTTTTTCGCACAGAGCCTCCAAAATTCATGAGAGTGCCTTGCTCTTGATATCAACAATTGGCATCTCTTTTTTCCTACCACCATATGGTAAGTAAAATCCATACTTTTATTATCAAAATCAATCTAGTTACGGATTTTTTATGAAATGTTATTTACAAGGGGTTTCAACAAGACCAGGCATAGAGTTTTCATTGTTCATCTTAAAAACATGTGTTTGCTGATATTTTCTACTTCTTACAGACTTGGTAATGTCTTTTCTTGGCTATTTGTTGGCCGTTGTTGTGGTAGGTCTTTTTTTCAGTTAACCATGTTAAAGATGTTGCTAATTATTATTGTTTCCTAGCTAAACATGATCCTTATGTTGGAAACTAGCGCAATTTTTGTTGATTTAGGCGTTGATAATACCTTGCGCTTGTTTTCTAAGGATAACATGGGGACAGTTTAGCCTTATTTGGGATCTCAAAAACTTCTGCAAGATAAGTGTGCTAACAAATATTTGAATGATATGCTTCTTCTGTGGTGTGTTATTATTTAGGTAAAAATCTTCACATAAAGTAGCTATTATATTCCCATAACTTGGTTTTCTCTCTCTCTCTCTCTCTCTCTCTCTCTCTCTCTCTCTCTCTCTCTCTCTCTCTCTCTCTGGTTGGTAGGGAATTGTTGTTGTGATAGTTTTAGTAGCTGCAGTGATAGCAGCTATTTTGGTATTTTTCAAAGCCTTTCACAGACGAATATTATGCAATTCAACCATAGTGACTGAAGAAGAAACTAGTAGCCGCAGTGATAGCAGCTATTTTGGTATTTTTCAAAGCCTTTCACAGACGAATATTATGCAATTCAACCATAGTGACTGAAGAAGAAACTACAGTTGAGGTTCACAGAGTGTTATGATCTATATCTTTTAGGAGAAGTCTAGTTTTACTTGATTTTAGTTTTTGAAGCTGGATACTGGATATATAAGTGGTGAATTGTACGGAGTAGTCTCGTTTTACTTCATTTTAGTTTTGAAAGCTATAAATTTTTGGATGATGGATACTTGATTTTCAGAGTTTTATGCTCTTTATCTGTAAGGAGTAGTCTAGTTTACTTGGTTTTAATTCCTAAAGCTGTGAACGAATTTATGGATACCGATATATAAATGGTCATTTGTTGATGGCCAGAAAGTGGGTTGAAAACTACTGAAAATTTTCTTAGACTGATAGTAATGGAACACCAAAAAAGCAACCCAGACACCTCCACATCAGCGCCACATCAGCTTTCTCTCTCCTCAGACAACACCTAGACCAAACCCACGTAGTAAGGAGACCAAACACCTTTTTTTTAATTAAAATTTCATTTAAACTAAAAACATTACATTAATATTTCAAATAAAATTAAAAACATTACAATAAAATTAATGTGCATTTGTTCAATGCCAAATGTGTTCCACTAAATCTGCTTTAAGATCTAGATGTGTTTGTTCGTTGTGTATTTCCCTGATAACTTGTTACCTTGATTCTGTCGATCATGAAAGATCATCTTCACAATGTTATTCCTTTGGATAAAAGTTGGGAGATATTGCCTTCTTTTTGTCTTTTTGTATCATATTATGTAATACGATGCAAGTGTACATCAAATGTGTAATTTTCTCAAGACTTCGCGACCGTGCGGGCGTTTTCACTATAGCCCACTTTTTCGTTAGCATGTCAAACGCTCGTTCCACATCTTTTCTTGCTGCTTCATGCGCTTGCGTGTATCTTATTCGCTTTGCATCATTCGAGTCTGGCTGTGAAATAGACTTAACAAGAACATCCCATTCCGGATATATCCCCGTCAGTAAGATAATATCCCCATCTGTAATTCACGTTGTTAGCCACAAACGGAACCTCTGGTGCTTTCCCGACTTTGAGATCGTTTAAAAGAGGTGATAGACGTATAACGTTGACGTCATTGTTTGACCCTGCAACACCAAAGAACACGTGCCAAATCCATAAATCTTGTGAGGCGACCGCTTTTAATAAAATGAATGGATCTGGACTGGAATCACCCCTAGCAAATTGACCACGTAGATGTTGTGGGCATTGAGCCGACAGCCATTTCGTACAGTCAATGCTTTTCTATCATCCTAGAAAACCCATGTTTTTCCTCGTGAAAAGCATAGAGTTTTTAGACGTCAGTTTGTGTAGGCCTTCGCAAATACTCCTTGCCATATAACTCCATAATCCCATTACAGAAAGCAACAAGACAATCACGCGAAGTTTTATCACCAATTTGTAGATATTCGTAATTGACGAATTGCAGAGGTACACTTCACTAGCGGAAAAATGCCAGGTTTTCCCGTACAATCATATGATTGTTGAAAATACAGGAAGTTATCGGTCAATTCCCGAACAATGCGGGTGAATAGTGTTCGACTCATTTGGAATCATTTACGGAATAAATACTCATTGTACACTGGTTCTTCACAGAAGTAAGCCGTCACAAGACGCTCATGAGCACCGTGATGATCTCTATCAATAAGGTTTCATGGGATTATTGGGTTTGTAGAAGTGGAAGCTTGAGAAGTGTAAGCCTCGATAACCAAAGCGGCGTCCTTGACAAACTCGAATAACACACTAGTAACTTCCTCTTCGTCATCTGTATCGTCAAAAAAGAATTTACCGGAATTCATTTTTTTGATTTGAAGGATTAAAATGTGTGTAAAAAGGATTGAGTTGAGAGTGTATATAAAAATTTAAGAAATTGAGGTTTTTATAGAGAAAAAGTGGGGTTTTTTTTTCAAACAAATAGCCAACGGCTACTTGTCATACACTTTTATTCCAAATCTTTCGATCAACAAACGAACCAAACCAAATTGTTGTTCCGCGAGGGGGGGGGGGGGGGGGGGTGCAACAAGCACCAAAGTAATGGAGGTAGACGCGTTTCTATGGGGTGGACACAAGACTTGTCTGGGGGTGGACACCCATTATTACTATTAGTCTTACCAAAGTGCTCAAAACAGGTGTTGAGCTTTGACGTTTTTAGCTTTAAAGTTACTTGTTTCCTTTGTATGTGAATGAACTTTTTTTTTGTTTTGTTTTTCTTGCAAAAACGAATCGGTCCATTTGAGGGGGGGAGGGGGGGGGGGGGGGGGGGAATCAACAAAATCATAAACTAAGGGTGTTTTGTTATGGGGGTATAGGAATGGGGGTATGGGTGTAAGAATTATTTAATATGTTTGGTTGGTGACATGGGTTTGCTAATACCCTTAGTTCAAGGGTATCTATATACCTGCTCGTGTGACTAGGTTTCTGGAAACCAATATATTTCTATCAAAAAAATAATAATATAAAATTTGGTTCAGTCATCATTATGTTAGTAAAACTTTTATGAGCCACATATTCCACATATTATTAATTTCATAGTGGGTCATGGTGTAATTGTTTTACATAGCTTTTTAGTAGGCCATATAATTGATACCCAACATATTTTATATCGAATCAAACAATTTTTTTGGTAATCTTATGCCATTACTCTTTCCCTTTTATAATCAAACCTATATCCATTGTGATTCGTGCATTCAAACCAAACGATACCTAAGTTAAGAAACAAATCCCAAAGACCACAAACATGTAAGTTTTACCCTAAATTTGGAGTTGTCAGAAATTGAACCTTTTTCAAAACATGTTTCTTCACATTCCAATAATCATTGCCGCATCTACATTGAAGTTAAATAGGCGTGCAATGTCATTTTGTTGTCATTAACATCATCCTTTCCTTACTAAAGCTATAACAAGTTAAATTTTACTAAGCTAACATAACATTATCTATAGCACCAATATCTAATAGAAAAATAGTATCAAATTTTGATGGAAAAACATAAAAACTCGTGTCTAAAACACTTAGAACATCCACACACAGATAATTTATTTCCTGTAGTTTATATTCTCTGTTGATGAATATTGAACACATAAACAAGAACTTATCTAAGTAGAAATCTAGCCCCTTCACATAAAACTTCCGTTCTACTTGAATTCCTACAACCCCTGCATATGAGAAAGTAAAGCCTCGTATAAATCCACACCGAAAGCGATTAAGATTGACATAGCGAAAGTCCTCGTAGCAACCAAAAGAGTTTGAAACTTTGAATCTTTCTTTTAATCATACTGCTTCGAGAAAATCTGACTACTTTGATTGTATTCATGGAGCTAAAGTTGCTCGGAACATGGTTGTTCCTCAACCTCCTTCCAGTTTACAGATAATTAATAAATCTAACTTCACTAACACACCGAACTTCATTATCGTCATTATCGAAACAAAAACAAAAAGCTACTTCTATAGGAGCATGAGTGGTCGCTTGTTATAAACGAGCATCTTAGAATTGGATTTTGAAAACATCTAATTTAACTCACAAATAAAAGATAAGGAGTCAGGACTTCTTATATGTTTTATCAACGATTTTCTACAACTTAAGACAACTAACTAATTTTTAGACAACTGCACTTGGCTGCAAATATGGCTCTCTCATAATGACCAGCCTAGACAACCTCTTGAAGCAACCAAACCAGGTAATAACTGTACTTGATGTTTAAGGTGATCTACATTCAATACAAGTTTACATGATACAAAGAATGCCAAAGTCACCTTTTCTAGTACTGGTTGGGTCAAAGAGAAGACCAAGACTTGTTATCTATGGACTAAATTTAGATCCAATAAAATGCAACCTTAACCAAAAAAATCACAATGAATGTCAAAGTCGCCTTTTCGGCACTAGAAAGCTTTTACATGAACATCCTCATTTAGTTACTAAAAAAAATGTTACAGATTCCATCATTTGGATTTGGGGTTGCTTTATCAAGTCTTTCCAAAAAAATTTGTGATGGAACTGAAAACGCAAAAATGTTACCCAAAAGATGTGTTTTCACGAAGCATTACCCTCCCTTTGCAAGATATATTCCACAGCCTCTTCTACGGTATCAACAACCTGCAAAAAAGACAGGTTACAAATAGCTCATGTTTCAGGCATTAATTTTCTTAAAATTGATCTAGGTACTACTAAAATCCGCTGCCCTGCCACTTGGTGAGCCCTTCCCGATCCCATCCATAAAAAGTTATGCATTATGTTGCTGATAAAAGTTAGGTGTTGTTTGATTAAATAGAATAATTTAACACTGAATGATTAGTTTTTCACTTAAAGTGCATTGGTTAACAGTATCATACTTCCTCTGTTCCTATAATAAACCAGCATAAAAACAAAAAACAAAAAAAGGGGGCCATGCTTTGACTTCAAATGCCAAATGTGTACTTTTTGCAAAACATTAATGAAATTAACCCTTTAAATAAAAAGAAATACAAAATTGCAAGACAATTCTTATCAGTAGTGCATTTGGAAAGTACAAAGTAGGCTCTTCAGGGAAACACAAGGAGTGCATATGATACGAACCGAGTCGATAATGGAATAAAGAGAGGAAATAACAAGATAGATAGGAACCGAGTCGATAATGGAATAAAGAGAGGAAATAACAAGATAGATAGTTTATATTAATGGGATAAACCGACCCCCCGATGGTTTATATTAATGAGATAAACCGACCCCCCAATTGATTAACAAATCAATACTTAATATTCATTCAACATAATAATAATTACAATCCTAATACCCTATTTATAATAGACTTAACCTAATGCCCTAACTTTCTCACCAAGAAATCTAATAAAAGGAAACTAAATAAAATAATTAATTAATAATAATAATATAATAATGCTGGATCGTATCAGCATAATACTAAACAACATGAATTATCTCAACTCCTGACTTACCTGATCTGCCGGATATACTGTGTGGTTCTCTTTTCCTCTAAAAACACCTGTCCTTGTCAAAATAGAAAACCAAGGATGTCCTGCCTGAAATGTAAATGGGAAAATGACTTTACATTCTATTTTATAATGCTCAGGCTTGACTAATCCAGTTATTAAAAACAAAGTCAAACCTGTTTTGCACCCTTGATATCGACGGACGGATTGTCCCCAATCATGTATAAGGTTTCAAAATGGGGTGATGTTGTGTCTTTGTGGCCTTCTGTGACATCACAATCACTTGTCATAAGTTGAAGCTGCTTCAATATGGATTCAGCATTCTTGAACACAAAAGGATTTGGTTTTCCAAACGAGTTAAACTCCAATGGCTTGTGATGAATACTACATGAACAAAACAGAACGGATATAAATCTTGATTCAAATGAGTGGACGATATACATGTATATTGCTGACATTACCTATTAAAGATGCTTTCTAAAGCAATCCTGAAAGCGCCCATGCCAAGACGTTCAGAAGGAAATACAGCCTGCCCCAACCTTTAACAACATCAGTGCATTCCAGTAAAGAACAAAACCCATAGAGTATGTTCTAAAAGAAACAGATATTAAAACTGAACAACTAATGTTCGTTTCAACCATATAAATGGGCTTCTTTAAGATGGGTGAAATGGACGTGGTCAGGCGGGTTAAGAAATGGGTCGAAAGGTTAACTTTTTGGTGCGAATAAAAACAGGTTGGGTTGACCCAAAACGTAATTTAGGATGTTCTATTCAGTCGATGAGAATAGCGGGAACCTTTCGACCTGATTGCCCAGTTTCCTTCTAGCTAATCTTATCCAATTTTTAACCATTTGACCTGTTAGAAATTAAACATGTCCTCAATAGACCCCATTTATAACTAAAAGGGACGAAATCACCACACCTATTAAGATCATGTTTATCCCACTTGGTAATTAGAGCATCCAACGTAAACTATCTAAGTTAACAGAATATGAATGTAATTAATGACCTGGTATTCAAGATCATCAGCTGCAAAATACATATCTGGTTGATGCTCGGACTTTTCTCCAGGAAGACCACCCGATCCCAATATGTCACAAAGAACCTAGACAAATATGCCCATCATTCTCAGCTAGTGTATGTGAAATGGATGTTGGATAGTATACACAGAAAAAAAGGTTTTGGAAAAATAAAAAGAAGAAAATCAACCTGAATATCTCGAGACCAATCAACAGGATCACTAACAACAAAAGCTGCTTTAACTCTTTCAGAAGTGACATCAAAATCTGGGACTGACTCACTTGAGCTTCTTTGCTCATGGAAGGGCTGCTTTGTGGTCCAGGTTTTGTAAGGTGATAGAGGATCAATCCCGTTGAAGTAGGATGCATACTCATCTAATGAAACAACTTTTCTGTACAGAATTGAAAACTAAAAGACTAAGATGATATGCAGAATACAGAACATATACAATTTTTTGCTAATGATGAATTCAGTATCTTGCATTAAGATCTTACTTAAATCCGTATTCTGACATCACCACAGCAGGCTCTCCTTTTCCAGTGGCAACTATCAACTCATTTTCAAACCTAAAGTAATGATGATGAATATTATGTTACAACACTTGATATCATAAAACCATAATATAATAAAAAGATGTACCTCTTTAGCAAGTTTTTGAAAGGCGAGTGGCCTTGTACCACCTGAACAGGGTCAATGTTTACTCCAAGGAGTTTACTCAAATCAGAGGCTCGCCTAGATTGAGGGATACTTCCTCCTATTACATATATTATTTACAGCTCCGTATTAAATTCTATGAGAATAGAACGAGCAGGTATGATTATTGCATTAAACATATATTCCAATGTACCTACCATTTGTCAAAAACAGATATGGGATCCTCATACTACCTACAAGAATCAAGAGATATAAAAATCAAACTTTAGCATGAGGAAAACAATGATCAGTTAGGCTGCGTTTGTTTTTTTTTTTTTTTTTCCAACCTCTTAACGCCTCTGAATGGGCACTGTGTCTGAATCGGTCAGACATTTTTCCCGTTCAGACCGTTTGTTTTTTTTTTTTTTTTTTTTTTCGTTCAGACGCATTCAGATGCAGTTAGATCTTAATGGTCAAGACTTGAGAGGGGTGTCTTAACGCGTCTGAATGCCTCTTGTTGACACAAAATAACCAAAAAAAAAAAAAGAAAAAAAAAATCCCGTTCAAACATGAGTTTTTTTTTCGTTCAGATGCGTTCAGATTCAGACATTTACGCATCAGATTCAGATTCAGACGTGCGGTTCAGATTCAGATTCAGACCCTCTTAATAAACAAACACCACCTTAGTCAATTCGTGATCATTCAGATCATCAGCGTTAGTTAAAATGATAGAAAGAATGTATGCAACACACCAAAACCCGAATCCACTTCCATGTATGTGGGCCAAAATTTAAAACAAATGCTCATATGTTTTACCCCTAAAAAGTAAAAACCGAACCGATATCTAGCGCGACTATAGTATAATTTGTCAAGTAGAGGCGTAACTGTTACATTTTCGGTTATTGGCACAGTACTCGACTGAGGTAGGCATTTGCATAGGGACATGACTCACAAACTTTTTCAAGTTGAACCTTCATGCTTTTAGTTTTCAGTCAAGTTGGATTTTCTATATATAGTCTTTCATCAAGTATCTAGACGCACATATGCCTTTGTAGTTTGTACAACCACGATGGTCTTTGGGACTGCTTATTTTTTCGTCTTAGCTCCTTTTTTTTAAGTAGATAAGCTATTTGGAGTGTCGGATAATCTAAACTACCTCTGCGTATCAATCCGTTTTCAATAAGCCGTTTTGGGACATGCTTATTCACATAGTTGTAGTCTTATTCTATCTAATTTCCCAAACACAATTTAAAAAAATAAAAATAAAATAAGCAGTTTGAAGTGCTTATTTTCCAGCTAAATAAGAAATTACCAGAATGATTGTTATATAATCTTTTCAAGGCATTAGGTGAATTCCCGATTGGGTTAGTTCCACGAAGTATAACTCCATCAATATCAAATGCAATCCCAAATGAACCCCTGCTACAAATCAATTAATAATACATTAATAAACAGGTTCAAATTACAGTAACTGTAAATAATGGATTTACCTTTTGGGTGTTGAGTGGAAATGAGATATAGCACCATAACTGTGGAACTTAATTGATTTGTTTCTTGTTTGTAGGATGATTCTTGATATTGTACGGAATTTCATATTGTTCTAAGAGCATGGGGTATGATGATTGTGGAGCTTTCGCCGTTCTGATGTGCCACACACTCGCCACCACACCGGCAGTCCTCGCCGTTCTTCTTCGTTGGGGATCTCGTCGTTGCAGTGAAGCAGATGGAGACAAACAACTTTATTTTCTTTTTTTCTTTTTTGATTTTTAAATTTTGTTTATAAAGATTTTGGTTTGATTTTTTTAAATTGTGTGTGTGTTTTACGAAGAAGACGAACCACTTTTTTTTTTTCTTTTTTTTTTCTTTTTAACCTTTTTAATATATGGGTAAAATGCAAAAATGATCCCTAAACTATCACGAAATCGCACGAAATCGCAAAAATAGAACCAAGACAAAAAGTCACGCAAAAAAGTCACTAACGTTACGCAAATTTACAAAAAAGCCACCGAGAGGCATTTTCCGTTAACATCACCGAGGGCATTATCATCATTTCATGATCTTCTTATCTCCCGCCAACCTTTCGAGGACTATTTTTGCAAACAACGTAAACTATTTAGTTAAAGCAACTAGATTACTAGATTTGCTTTTTCAGAGTACATTAACTCCCCAAAACCAACCCAGAAATTCATATCCGTTGTAAAGGAAATCAACCGTCAAACCCTAACATAAATAAAAAAAAAAAAATCAAATCGGAACAACGAAACATAGCTATGGCGAATAATGATAAGGGAAAGTCTTTGTTGATGGGGGGGAGGAATCATCTGAAATGACGTGGGGCAAGGTTTTATTAAATGATGAAGTCTTTGAAGATGTTTTGGATGAATTTGGTGATAAAGTTATTGTCAAGTATGGTTCGTATGCAAACATAGGGAAAGAGATGATTGAAGAAATTCTTCAATGGGTGTGGAACAGTACATTCAACAAACCAAATGTGGGTGCTAGTGGTGCCATATCTATTCCTACCATTGGAAGTGGTAGCCGTTGCTCCAATGAGGTAATTGCAGAGAAAAAAAGAGGGAGGGGAAGGCCGGTTGGGAGTGGCAAGAAGAAGAAGGGGGAGTCCTAATCCAACTACAGTCACAGAAAAAAGGAAGAGGGGAAGGCCTATTGGGACTGGCTAGAAGAAGAAGGAGGGAAGTCCTAATCCGAGTACAGTTACAGAAAAAAGGAAGAGGGGAAGGCCTATTGGGACTGGCAAGAAGAAGAAGGAGGCTGGCAAGAAGAAGAATGAGAGGAGTTCTAATTCGAGTATAGTTACTGAAAAAAGGAAGAGGGGAAGGGCAAATGGGACTGGCAAGAAGAGGAAGGTGAAGGAAAAGCATACGGATCTTGGTATGTTAATGTAGTATACTTCATTTATGTGCCATTTTAAATTTGTTTATGTAGGATGCTATGATATGTTTGATAGACTTTTATATGCATCCCCTTTGCTAGGTTTAGGATAAACAAAATATTATGTTTTTAAGTAGGGTGTTAGAATATCATAAATGAAAGTGTTTGGCATTACTAAAGTACTGCTATAGAGAGTGTTTTGCATTACTAAAGTACTGCTACAGTTACTAAGTGTTCACATTGGTTATAAGTAAGTCTTCACATTGGTTGTAAGCAAGTCTTCACATTGGTTCTAAGTAAGTCTGATTGTGTATCTTGAGTGTCTCAGGAACAAAATAGTTTGGTTTATATATCACCACATTAACTTATTAACTAAACTACAACTATGTGGTGAGATAACAACACTGCATTGCTCTGCTTCACTTGAGCCTGCATACTTGTTTCATTGACTACTTCTGCATTGAATTTAGCATGTATACCATTAGTTTCGTAGGTGCTGGTATGTCTTGACAGTTTGAATTTAAAATGTGGCAGATTTACTTGGTTATGGGGGTGAAGTTGTGTTCCGCATGCACAATAATGGAGTCTTTGAATTTAGTCCATTAAGGTATATACAAGGGAATGTTTCTACAATTTGTGGCTTTGTCTGTGATAGACATGTCTTTAGCCTAGGTCTGGATGATATGTTTTCACGCATTAGGGGAGAAAAATGGGCTGTGTTCTTTTGTTTGCCTAGCAAATCATTAGAAGAAGGTTTGAAGCTGATTCACACAGACAATGATGTGCATACAATGATTGAGCTAGGTTGTTGTGCCGGTTTTGTAGACTTGTTTGTTGCTCACACAAAACAGGTGTTATCTCCCTACTATTTAAACAACATTGATGCAGAGGGTGATGGTGGGGAGGTTGTTGATGTGCGTTTTTATTAGTACAAGTATTAAAATTTATAAACACGAAGTATCCGATTATTATCTAGCACATACGAGCAAGTATACTCGTCCGGTGTAATAAAGGTGGGTAAGTCGAGATCGTCCCAAGGAATTTTGTTGTTTTAGTAATAAGAAAAACGTTTGTTAAATAAGGGTTGTCAATCCAAATTTATGTAAAATAAAGCTTTAAAAGAAACTCAAATAAAAACTAAACATATACTTGTGTATAATTCCTTGATTGGTAATTAGGAGTATTGTAACAATTTGAGTACAAAGTTTGGTGTAAAACTTGTTATGATGCGCAACTAAAAATAAGTAGTTATACAATCTATGATGTATGTCATGTTTTCACTACCACTAAGAATTCTATCACCTAAATGACTCCTTTCGGACATATCAAATTAGTATGACAATCCTATAATCACATGGTTGTTTAGAAAATCAATTCTTTTCTTATGAATTCCTACGAATCCGTTCGGTCCTTTTTCGTGATGAAATCGTCTCAAATCTATTTTAACAAGTAAATAAGATGGTTGTCAAGCATCCTATTCCATACTAATTTGGTGCATTAATATTTTGGAATAAAAACAAGTTGAAATTCCTTTCGGACCTATTTTTCAAGAGATTGTTTTTACCGACAAATTAAGCAAGAAAAGATGTTATTTCAACAAACTCATAAAATAGATATGTTTTCATGCATCACCTTTTTCATAAAAGAATACTCCATTAACCAATCACCTCATATACACAAGTATATCTGTTAAAGATCGTTTAAGCCCTATCTAGGATATAATAACAATGATTGATTGCACAGCGGAATAATAATAAAGAACACAATCAAAGTTACCACAAGGTTTTTCTATTAAGAACAATGATCCTCTATGGATCAATATCACACACACTAAAGGTGTTTTTCCTAGAGTTTTTATTCAAAAAGCGTACCAATAAAAATGACTATCTGTTCCTTTTATACACAAGGAACCCTAATACAATAATAAATAAAAATATCAATGCATATCACTACCTAAAATAGCTCATGCATATCCTAACAAACTAATAAATAACACGAAATATCAATATCCGTAGAAACATAATATGTTGAATCTCTACTTCAGCAGATTCACTTCTTCAGCAGAATCTGTCTCTTCAGCAGAATCCATCAGCAGATTCTTCAGCAGAATTCTCTCTTAGCAGAATTCCTAACAATATCACAAATTACTCCATAGCAATCATATTAAAACACAAGTAAATAAGAAAACTTTCATAAAACTTAAAGTAACAATTGTTCATTATAAGTATCAAGGTGTACCTAGTCTTGAGAATTACAATGAATAAACTTGTGGAACTTTAGCAACCACACTCCTCCAATTGCTCACTAACGTAAGTAAACAACTCCACACTCGAACCAATGCTTGAGACTCTAACTCAACACGTTCTGGACGTTTTTACAACACTTAGTAAACTTTCAGGCAATATAAGATAAACTAACAAGATTTGGTGTAATACTAAGTTAGATATTGGTGGTACAAGTGATTCTAGACCCAAAGTAGTCATTATATAGCATAATGACACTTATCCTTCAAGTAAAAATGTCCATCCTTAGTTAATAAGCAGAAATGATCAGCCATACATGATTATGGGGAGTAAATTCGCCAATAAATGCAAAACTTGTAACTTCAGTCAACCCCATCCGATCGGTTTCTCACCATCCGATCGGATGGTCAATCTTTTGGCACGTTTCCAGCCGAATCGGTTGCGAGTTGCAACCGATCGGTTGGAATCTGTCTGAACCATATTTCTATGTCTTTTCTTTGTCGTTTTACGTTGCATGCATTATTTTCTTTCGTGGCATGACTTTGTCCATTAGAACTTGATATTTCCTTGATAATTTCGTGTAGAAAACTTGTCTTTATCAAATCCTTTTGTCCATGCAACGTTTCTTTCTTCCTTGATCTTTTTGCAACTCTCCAAAAATGCATGTCCACTTCATTTCTTCATCTTTTAATCATTTTTACCTGCTTTTGGCTATATTTGCATGCATAAACACTTTTCCACAATTAAGTAACAAATATATACAAATATGACTAATTTCCACTCATAAAACAAACAATAACGCGACTAAAAACATGTTAATTTTGAGCGTTATCAAATCCCCCACACTTGAGCTTTGCTCGCCCTCGAGCAAGTCTTAATCAAAAAGAAAATTGAATTCAATGGTACTAGTGCAAATATCTTATTTGAACTCAATCAAGTAAATAAAGAGCTTGATAACAATTTTAAGCACCTCACAAAGATAATTTGAAATTCACTCATCACTCAATATGTGTAATGATTAATAGATCACTCATTGCACAGTCATGATTTATGTTTCTTACCATATGCTTGTACAGGTCTCAAAACAATAGAATAATTCATCAAATAGGTCTTTTATTCGGGTTGTAAAGTTTAGGCTAAGGGTTTTATAAACTTACGTGCAAAATAATTACACTAAGTCAAAAAAGGTAAGGATAAGGCATGAGAATATTTATGAAATTGGTTTTAAAGAAAAAATAAAATCAAAGTCTAAGTCCTATAGTTGCTAATCTCAAACAAACCACAAACCCAAAAATGGCAATAGTTACAATCTTTCTCCTCTTCGAACTTTCACATGTTGATACATTGATTCACCATAAAAATATTCTTCAAACTTAGCACATTGGCTAACAACATATCACAAAATTTCTTTATTCATAATAATATAGCACATTGGCTATATTTGTCACCTTATAGTTGCGATGACTTTTTTTTTTATCACCCCCACACTTCGCATAAGCATACACCACAAAAAATACAAATAAGAAGGTGCACTATTCGTCTTGTTAGAATGGCACACACATGAATTGTGAAGTGTGGCTAACTAATAATCATCAAAAACAATCCAACAACCAAGCAACTAGCAACCCACCATTTAGACTTTGACAAGGGTAAGGCTAAGGTTCAAAGTGTAAAATATTTTTGTATTTTTCTGGATTTAACAAAATGAAAAGGATGGCTCAAAGGGTGCAACTAGGGGTATCTAGCGCTAAAGATAAACGCTAACAAATGGGTTCCAAATACAAGGGTAACTAACCGATGTGGTTAGCAAAAATTATTTTGTAAATGGATGGCCATTTGGTTTTATTCCTAAGTTTGCCTCTTATCATATGAATATATCCTTATCATTAGAAAATGATTTTAACCGTAATGCATAACAAGTACAAGTTCTAGAATTAACACAACCACCGGCACACTCATCATGAAATATGTAAATAGTATAAGAAATATTATTCACATAAAAAAAACTAATCCTTACAATTTAAAGTAATAAGGGTATAAAATTGTGCTAGCAAATGTTATCAATTTCGAGACAAATTGCTTTTTAAAACTTGAATTTATTCTCCAAAAATATCCTTATTATTTACCATGAAATCAACCTTATTTTAACTAAAATATGAAGGGCGAACTACTACTAGTTACTAAAGTTCACGACTCTAAAAACGAAAATTTAAAAATTTAAAAATTAAAAAGTAAAAATTAAAAATTATGCGATTTTTCTATTTTCTTCCTTCCCCCACACTTAAGTTTTGCATTGTCCTCAATGTAATAAAAATAACTTCAAAGTAAAGGAAATGGAAAAATTTAGAAAATACCGGAGTTAAATACGCAACATGCATATTTGATCATAATAAGCAAATGAGTATATCGACTCCAAACGTTGATCAACTATATGCTTCCGTAACAAAACACCTGCAAGAAAATTGCAAAATATACGAAACAATCAAACAAACACAAACAAAAACATATCTAAACCAAATAAATAGAAAATTAAGTTACGTTATAAATCCTACGAGAAATAGTTAAAGATAATAGAAATAGAAATTGTTCGACACATAATTGTTTTAAAAAACCAACCATAATCCATGTGATCAAATGTCACCATCAATAACTCACATCGGAACGAATGAACTCATCCTGGCTTTCCTCTTCATCCTCATCAACATCTTCTTCATCGTCCTCGTCCACCACTCGTCTCTTCTTCTTTCCAGCTCTTGATGACGAACCTCCAACATCATAACTCGATCCTCCAGGATTAAAACTTGGTCCACCCACATTAACACCTGAACTACTATATTCGAGAAGTCTACCGTATGGAGGATATGGCTCGGGAAATGGTGAATAACCAGGTTAAGGGTAGGGGTATGGTCCAGGATATGGAGAATATGGTAAAGGGTATGGTGGAACATTTGGTGGATTGTAGGGAGGTACCTCATAATTGGCATCTTGTGCCAAATGTTGGATCATAGGCATGGAATAATCATAGTTGTAATTATTCCTCATTTGCATTGAATCTCTCCAAACTTCCCTACACTCAATAGCATTTAACTCTCGGTTCCAATCACCCCATCCTGAATCAAAACCACTTTGGGTATTACCCGGAAAACTTCCCATTTGAGGTTGTGATGGCGCTTCCGCATAAGCTCCAGATTGTGCCCCCACACTTGGTTCGGTCCAAGGTCCCAAAGTCTTGTTATTCCTATCCAATGCTTTTCCAAAACTAAAAGCATCCCATATCTCACTCTCCAACCTCACTCTACACTTCCTCAACTCATTATCATTAAAATACCCAAGATTTTTAGCCAAAGCGGTCAAATAATGACCTCCACAAACATCACTTTGTTTCTTAATTCCCGGTGCTCTCTTAGAAAGATACTCGGAAATAATCCATGCCACATTCCCATTCTTGTCTTCTTCCAACAACTTCATCACCCATAGGTCCGGTTGACTACATTTGTCTTGACCACCGCTCCTATGTATCAATCCCCAAGAAATCAACTTTTGTAAAACCTTCAACAATGGATTCCTAATCCTAGAAGAAT
Source organism: Artemisia argyi (assembly GCA_030686995.1). Lineage (NCBI taxonomy): Eukaryota > Viridiplantae > Streptophyta > Magnoliopsida > Asterales > Asteraceae > Artemisia > Artemisia argyi. The sequence goes on along the minus strand of CM060698.1, from coordinate 118,206,917 downwards.
TTCTCCTAAGACAAGTTGGATCACCAATTCTATTCCAATAAGCATCAATACCCGTGTATTGATCATTAGCTCTGGATAAACTCACAAAATGTGGTCCAAACAACCTATGATTAACCTCACTCTCCTCATACAAACCAAGGGCAACTGCAAAATTTGGCAAAGATAAAGCATGTTCGCGACCACACAATCTAAACCAAACACAAACATCCCCAAGAGCATCATTTACCTTTCTGTCAAAGTAGAACGTAGAAAAGAACTCCAAACACCATTCCTTGTAAACATTCTCACGAATACTAAAAGCTCCTTCCCAAGAATAATCTTCAAACCTATCTCCATCACCAGGATACACATAAATCATAGTCATCATGCTCCTCAATTGATCCTCACATTCATACTCCGCAAGCAATTCCCAATCAATCAACCTAGGCTTAGCAATCTTTCTCTCTTGAAGTTTTGAAAGACGTTCCCTATATGCATTCTTCTCATCTTTGTTTTGCACATTAGAAAACTTGACATTATCATTAGACTCCTGTTTCAAACTGAAAGTGATCCTCTTCCTCTCATTCCTTTTCAAATACTTGTTAACAATCGGATTTCTTTGATTTCGTCCCAATCTTGCAACATTTCCCTGAAAGAAATCTCAAATTATGTTATTATAAAAGTATAAGAACTAATATCAATCAATTTAGAAACTAGAAAACACATTTTCAAAAATGTCAAAAATTTTTCCGAGGCGTCCATCCGATCGGTTTGAGGTCCATCCGATCGGATGCAACTTTTGGCATACTCCAAACCGATCGGTTGCAACTCGCAACCGATTCGGTTGGAGTTTTTGTATACTACATTCATCCTCAATCCATCCTAAACGTTTTCCAATCAATCCGAACTTCTTTCTAACTTGTAATCCCACATTCTTGAGTACTTCTAACATTCAAACTCTCCTATCCATGATTCTTAACATTTCCAATCATCAACCTAATGATTCTATAAAAACCAAGAACATCATCTACTAAAATCTTCCAATTAGTGCTCTAATCAACAATGCAATAACCTAACATCACTAATTATCAATCATGTAACTTATGGGATTCATCAATTGCAAATAAACTAGCTCCAAAGATTATACCCAATTCAATCCGAAAATTCAATCAATGAATTCTTACTCAAAACTTAACCAATTGATCTAATTCTTTTTGCAATACCTTCTCCTATCATCTAATCACTTATCCCCAAAATATTACATCTTAATTCGAACTAATTCAAAAATACCCAATTCGTGACCTAATTTCAATCATCCGAATTAAAACCTAATTGAACAAAATTAACGAAATATAACTTACTTGACTTGATGCCAGTGATGATTAATTATCACTCCTGCAACCTTCTAACAACTTTTTATGGTCGAATTTTTAACCCCAATTTTTGGTGGATTGTGTGTATATGTTTTTCTTAAGTTTTTGAAAATTTTGGTTTATATATTCAACTTCATCCGATCAGTTGTGAATACATCCGTTCGATTTGGTATGAAATTGATTTTTCAAAGTTTTTTCTCTACTACTAAACTTGATACAAGTGCTAGTAGTTCTTTCTTTTCCCAAAACTTATTATCTTGTATGTATTCCAAACACACTTTATCTACCAAAAATTTGGTCATCTACTTCTACTTCTAATCTTAAAACTAAAAACATAACTTAACCTCTAAAAACTAAAAACTTAAACTAAATAAATCAAAAGATAAATAGATAAATATAGATAAATAAATAGATAGTCTCATTCAAACATGAAATGCATAAAACCTAAAAACATAAAATAAAATGCATGAAAAATAAAAATACGAAACAAACAAACTAGCACAAGATGTACTTTATTCTTGTGATCATTCTTCTTCATCCATAGAAATATTCATTCCTAAGAATGTCTTCTCCACGATACTTGTTTGCCAACTTCCTAGTAGTCTTTTGAGTTTTGAAACTTCGTGCAAAGTTCCTTCCGCTAGGACATGTGATATCAAATTTGCAATGCCAATCACCATCTCCTTCTTCTCTTTTGTAAATGCTATGACCATTGGAACCCCATTCCAAGTTCTTCAATTGGACCGGTAAAGATCCAAGAAAATCTGTCAACTTGTTAAACACAAAAATATTTTTAAATGGATTAAAGAAAGCCTTCATTGCTAGAGCTCTTTCCATTTCATCTTCAATATCAAAGAAACTAGGTGTGCATGGGCCAAACTTAGGCCTACCATCTTCATCCCTTCCTACTTCAAAGCAACCAAGGTAATCCTCCTCTTGGTCCTCATCATTATCATCTCCATTACTACCCCCTCTAGGCTTTGGATAGTAAGTATTCTTAAGAACTCCATCATCAATTGTCATGGTACCTCTTCCCATATCTATTACAGCTCCACAAGTTCTTAAAAATGGTCTACCTAACAACAAAGGTAGTTCCTTATCAACCGCAACATCCAACACAAGAAAATCTGCCAAGAATGCTTGATAACCAATTTGAACTCTCACATTTCTTACTTCCCCCATTGCTTTTGCCTTAGAATTATCCGCCATAGTGAGTTTAGAATTGTTAGGTGTAGGGTCTCTTAATCCTAACTTATGATACAATGGATAAGGCATAATACTCACACTAGAACCCGTATCGGCTAATGCATATAAAGGAGTTGTCCCATTAATTTTAACCGGTAAAACAAAATTTCCAGGATCATTCATTTTCTTTGGGAGTCCATTCTCAATTATCTTCTCTCCTCTACTTCATCAAAATTGTTATCCTCCAACTTCGACTTTGCCAACATAACTCCATCTAATTTCTTCCTATACTCCATATAATTCTTCAACACCTCAATGACCGGTTTGTTTTCCATCAATTCACAAATTTTTGCTTCAAGATTCTCCAAGATAGCTTGTTTTTGCTCTTTGGTTAAAGGTTTGGTACTTTTTGGTGAATTTGGTGGTGTTTTGGATGATGATGATGATGATTTGTTTTCTTTTTGGGTGGAGGGTTGGGTTAATTTGTTCAATGGTGTTTTGTTTCGGTTAGCTTTCCCCATTTTACAAACTTCATCCCTTCCTTCATTCATCAATTCCATTCCTTCACAAACATCAACAAGCATTTCATTCACACTCTTTCCTTCTTCCAAATCACTTATGTTAATTCTTAACTCCCCAAGTGCAAAATCCAATGTACACTTGGTATTCACTAAAAAATCTCTACCAAAGATAACTTCCGGTTCATCTTCATTAGTATACTCCAAAACCACAAAATCAACTTTAAAGATGTGACCATGAATATTCACCCTAACTCCTTTCACTTCCTTCTTACCATAACTTCCATAATCAAGCCTAACAAAACCAAGCTTGTCAAGCATTTCTTCCGAAATGTAATTGTCTCCATATTCCATATTCAATTCCGCATCCCACGCTTTAACTCCTTCCACCGCACAAGGTGTAGAATACCTCATGTGTGGAGCATCATATTCCTTAGGTGGTGCTCTAGTGAAAACAACAACTTTTCTCTCATTCTCCTTCTTTGGGTAACACATTTCATGTGGCAAATAAGAAACATTGTCACCAACAACATCTTCTCCTTCTAAATCCAACTTAGCTTTTTCCAATATGCTCTCCAACTTTTCCAAGGAATCACCGGAATCCTTGAACATATCTTCCAAGTCTTTCAAATTAGCAGAAATCTGACTCAAACTCTCCATTTCAACTTAAGCACTTACTAACTATAACATAACCATCACAAAAAACATCCAAATCATTAGCATGAGGGTTAGTTATAATCAAATAACTCTTAATATGAAATAAGAACAAGTAAATTAACTAAATAAAACACTAAGAATTGAAAATAAACTAAAAATGTTTAAAAATTTACCGAGACCTCCATCCGATCGGATGGCACAATTTTACCTCCTCCAACCGATCGGTTAGAATCCGCAACCGGATCGGTTGGAGTTATCTGAACTAAAATATGTATATATATTTTTTATAAAACTAATATTTAATAAAACAGTAATTATAAAATTAAAAACATTGAAAGCACTAACTAAGGTGTCTTTAAAACTACTAAATCATTAATTATAATAAAAACTACTAAAAACATTAAAATGACTTATAATTACAACTTATAACTATTAATAACTAACATTAATTATATAATCATTAAAACTAATTAACTAAAAACAGAAAAATAAACATTAATTACTAAAAACAGAATCCTAGAAAATTTATCGAGACCACCAACCGATCGGATGGACATCCATTCGATTCGGTTGGTCAAAAATCAATTTTTTTTTTTTTTTTTTTTTTTTTTTTTTTTTTTATTTTTTTACTCTAAAAACTTAAAATTTTCACAAATTACAAACAATTTTATTACTAAAAACTAAGAAAATTAATCAAATCCCCGGCAGCGGCGCCAAAAACTTGATGTGCATTTTTATTAGTACAAGTTTTAAAATTTATAAACACGAATTATCCGATTATTATCTAGCACATACGAGCAAGTATACTCATCCGGTGTAATAAAGGTGGGTAAGTCGAGATCGTCCCAAGGGATCTGGTTGTTTTAGTAATAAGAAAAACGTTTGTTAAATAAGGGTTGTCAATCCAAAAAATAAAGGTTTAAAAGAAACTCAAATAAAAACTAAACATATACTTGTGTATAATTCCTTGATTGGTAATTAGGAGTATTGTAACAATTTGAGTACAAAGTTTGGTGTAAAACTTGTTATGATGCGCAACTAAAAATGAGTAGTTATACAATCTATGATGTATGTCATGTTTTCACTACCACTAAGAATTCTATCACCTAAATGACTCCTTTTGGACATATCAAATTAGTATGACAATCCTATAATCACATGGTTGTTTAGAAAATCAATTCTTTTCTTATGAATTCCTACGAATCTTTTCGGTCCTTTTTCGTGATGAAATCGTCTCAAATCCATTTTAACAAGTAAATAAGATGGTTGTCAAGCATCCTATTCCATACTAATTTGGTGCATTAATATTTTGGAATAAAAACAAGTTGAAATTCCTTTCGGACCTATTTTTCAAGAGATTGTTTTTACCGACAAATTAAGCAAGAAAAGATGTTATTTCAACAAACTCATAAAATAGATATGTTTTCATGAATCACCTTTTTCATAAAAGAATACTCCATTAACCAATCACATCATATGCACAAGTATATCACAAATTACTACATAGCAATCATATTAAAACACAAGTAAATAAGAAAACTTTCATAAAACTTAAAGTAACAATTGTTCATTATAAGTATCAAGGTGTACCTAGTCTTGAGAATTACAATGAATAAACTTGTGGAACTTTAGCAACCACACTCCTCCAATTGCTCACTAGCGTAAGTAAACAACTCCACACTCGAACCAATGTTTGAGACTCTAACTCAACACGTTCTGGACGTTTTTACAACACTTAGTAAACTTTCAGGCAATATAAGATAAACTAACAAGATTTGGTGTAATACTAAGTTAGATATTGGTGGTACAAGTGATTCTAGACCCAAAGTAGTCATTATATAGCATAATGACACTTATCCTTCAAGTAAAAACGTCCATCCTTAGTTAATAAGCAGAAATGATCAACCATACATGATTATGGGGAGTAAATTCGCCAATAAATGCAAAACTTGTAACTTCAGTCAACACCATCCGATCGGTTTCTCACCATTCGATCGGATGGTCAATCTTTTGGCACGTTTCCAGCCGAATCGGTTGCGAGTTGCAACCGATTGGTTGGAATATGTCTGAACCATATTTCTATGTCTTTTCTTTGTCTTTTTACATTGCATGCATTATTTTCTTTCGTGGCATGACTTTGTCCATTAGAACTTGATATTTCCTTGATAATTTTGTGTAGAAAACTTATCTTTATCAAATCCTTTTGTCCATGCGACGTTTCTTTCTTCCTTGATCTTCTTGCAACTCTCCGAAAATGCATGTCCACTTCATTTCTTCATCTTTTAATCATTTTTACCTGCTTTTGGCTATATTTGCATGCATAAACACTTTTCCACGATTAAGTAACAAATATATACAAATATGACCAATTTACACTCATAAAACAAACAATAACGCGACTAAAAACATGTTAATTTTGAGCATTATCTGTTGTCGGGTGGGTAGAAGAAGATGCTAGCTTGCGGTGCTCTATTATTTCAACTCCTTTTAGGACTAGCACTTCAAAAACTTATAAGAAAGTGGATGATGTTGATGCTTCACAACCAGAATTTGGGAAGCATAAAAAGAGGGTGAAGAGGTATGTGGATAAAGCAAAAGGAAAGATGGTTGATGAGGTTGATGAGGCTGATGTTGTTAACATGAACAAACCGGCTGGTATTGTCATTATAGACGGTGGTTCTATGAAGAATCTGTTGGGAATTTTGCTAAATAAGAATTCTGCTGATGGTTCCTGCTGAAGAGCTGGATTCTACTGAAGTCGTAATTCTGCTGAAGAATAGATTCCGCGTAGTTTTTTTTTCTGCGGATTAGATATTCCGTGTATTTTGTTATCTAGTTAGGATATGCATAAGTTTTATTAGGAAGTGATAATGCATATCTCTTTGAGTTTATAGAAGATACGTTTCTTGTGAAATGGTTTAGGGTTCATTGTCTATAAAAGGAACACATTATTATGTATTATGGACACGTTTGAAAAACAAGTTTTAGTATTATTCAAAGATCCATAGAGGATCAAAGTATTCTTAGTAATCTGTGTTCATACTTGTGTTTAATTTCCGCTTTAGAATACAAGTAATAGAGACTTTCTATTACTGTGTTTGTAATTACATAAACATTACTAACGATCCACGAGTGCTCAAAGATCTCTCAAGGTCTAAGGTTCAACAAGTGGTATCAGAGCCTCAGGAGAGTCTCTGTGATACTAAGAACATTTTTCTTACACCCTCACAACCAAAACAACCAAAACAATGCCTGGATCAGACGATGAATCAAAAGTTACTCCAAATCAAAACACCACATCCTTCCAACAACTAACTCTCACAAACAGTAATGCAAAATTCCCATACCTTAGGAAGGAGGAGTATGAATTGTAGGCTATGAAGATGCAAAATTGGATCACCAATATTGATTGGAATCTTTGGGAAGTTGTTCGTAAGGGTAACAGTTTGAAGAAACACGTCAAAGATGCTGATGGGGTTGTTACCATCATTGGTCCTAAAACTGCTGAAGAAATACTAGCTGTTCAGAGAGAGAATAAAGTTAGAACTATTCTCCTTCAGGCTATACCAGATGATCACATGGGTGACTTTCACTACATGGAGGATGCTAAGGACATCTGGATGGTAATCAAGGCTAGGTTTTGTGGGAACGATGAGTCGAAGAGGATGAAGAAATCTATGCTAAAACAGCAGTTTCAAGAATTCCAAATCTCTGAGGAAGAAGCATCCACAAGGGTTATGACAGGTTCCATAGGATTTTGAGACAGTTAAATCAGCTGAAGGTCAGGCCAGACAATGAGGATTGCAATGCAAAGTTCTTACGATCTTTACCACTATCTTGGTTGCAAGTAAGCATTGTACTCAAAGCTAAAGGTGGATTAGATATGCTCTCTTTTGATGATCTCTACAACAGACTTAAAACTCTTGAGCCTGATGTCAGAAGTCCCATTCGTACATCCACTCACTCAAATTTTGTTAGCACCTCATCCAATCCGATGACTCATGCCTCAAGCCCATTTTCCTCAGCATCATCTTCCCACATCACCACTAAATCAAATTCTCAACCACAATCCAGTGGTGTATTGGAAGATGTACTTCACTCCTTTGTTGTTGATTATGAAAATCAGCAGCAACTAGCTTATGAGGATTTTGAACAGCTGGATCCACTTGATATGGAAGAGATGAACTTGAAGTGGTAGGTGGTCATGCTTTCAGTGAACATCAAGAGGTTTGAGAATAAGTCTGGGAGAAAGTTTGGTTTCAAGGGAAGAGATCCAGCTAGATTTGACAGAAGAAAGGTCAAGTGCTATACTTATGGTCAGATGGGTCACTTCTCAAGAGAATGCAAGGATAGGAAGGCTGGTGATGAGGTTAGATATTCTACCTATCAGCAGAGTCAAGTGGAAGCTGGATCTTCCAAAGCTTTGGTCACTCTGGATGACCATGTCAACTGGACGGTTCATGAGCCTGTTAATGTTGAAGCTTCTGGTTCTGAGCAGATTACTATGCTGGCAAGCTATACTACAGAGGATCAGCATGATGAAGTTGCCTTGATGGGCATCTCTCAGGTACATAACTGTGTTTTTGGTTGTAGTGAAAGATATAATGAACTTAAGGAAGCTTATGATGAATTGAAACCTAAATATAATGAATGTTATGTAGAAGTTGAGGCTTATAAACAGGCTTTAAAAACTTTAGAAAGAAAAAAAATTTGGTTTCAAAAGAATCAGCTTGCTTATGATGAAAAGATAAGGGTGTTAGAAAGTGATTTAGAATGTACTAGAATTGATTTAAAGCGTACTGAGAAAGAAAAAGCTAATGTAGTTTCAGAAAACCAAGTGCTAAAAGAGAAACTAGATGAGGAAGTAGCTAGACATAAAACATGGTTAATATCAGGTGACAATTTAGCTAGCTTACTCTATGGTAGTCAATCTGTAAACTCTGGAATAGGTTTAGGTTTTAAGAAGTATGTTGGTTTAGAAGCTAGGAATGATCTGGGTAAATCAACTCCAGTAGGATTAGCTAATTATGTAAAAGAAGGAAGTTTACATGCTGTATCTGGACCTATTATATGAGAACATATGCCCACTGACCTTTCCATCTCTATAGACTTTGATGGATCACACCATCTATATGGCAAAAAGTCAAGTGACTTGCCAGACCTTGATTCTAAATCTACTGACTTTGTCTCTTGTTCTGACAGTGATAAGTCCTCTGACTAAGGGTCTACTACATATACCAGTTGTGATTCAAGTGAAAAGTCAGACCTTCCCAAGACCTCACCCAAGACAACACCCAAGACTCCCTACAAGCCTGTTAGAGTTACTGATGATTCAAAGAGAGTTTCGTCTGAAGACTTGTCATTTAATTCTTTACAAAACAATGTTTTTAATTCTGTCAAAAACAATTCTATTAATGTTTGTGGTTTGAATGCTTTTGCATGTAATGGAACATCTTTCACTTTGAATAAATCTTCTAAAAAGAAGAAATGCTTTATTTGTGGAAGTAAATTTCATTTAATTAAGGTTTGTAATTTTCATGAGCAAAGAATGGGTGTATGTGCTAGTCAAAAGAAACCTAGACCAATGTGGAAAAATGTTAATGATATACCATCTTTTGTTCCACAAGCAACTCATAAAACCAGTTAACACAATTCTGCTGATAAACATTCTCCATCTGCTTGGAGAAGATCTGTTGCTAGACCATATGTGAGACCAACTAGTTCTTATTTTCAAAATGGTTATTGGCCTAAATATTTTGACTCAATGTATGTTGGAAGAGGATATTGGGATACTGCTGTGAAGCCCTCAGCAGGTTGTTCTTTGACTAAAAAGGGACCTAATTTTCAAAGAAAGCCCAAGAACAATGGTGGATCTTATACATCTACATGGCATAACTCTTATGATCCAAAAGGCAGGCTCAAGTCAGTAATGACTTGAGTCTCCAATGAGTACTAACATTTTGTACATATTTTTGTTGTTGTAGGATCATCCTCTGAAAAGTAAAGAACTAGGTATAGTAGATAGTGGTTGTTCCAGGAGCATGTCAGGAAACAAGGATAAGATGCATGATTTTGTACCCATAGAAGGAGGAGGCAATGTGACTTTTGGTGGAGGAGATGGTAGAATCACTGGGAAAGGCACCATCAGAACACCTCTGTTGGATTTTGAGAATGTATACTATGTGAAGGAACTGCAACATTTCAACTTGTTCTCAGTATCACAAATTTGTGACACCAAGAACAAAGTCTTCTTCTCTGAGGATGAATGTCTTGTGCTCTCTAAAGACTTCAAACTTCCAGAAGATACAACCATTCTGCTAAGAGTTCCCAGAAACTACAATTTGTACACATTCAACTTGAATGATGTCCAACCTGAAGGTGATCTAACATGTTTGGTGGCTAAAGCATCCCTTGATGAGTCTACAAGATGGCATAGACGGATGGCTCATGTGAATTTCAAGACCATTAACAAGCTTTCTAAACTTGGTCTTGTTCATGGACTTCCTTCAAAAGTCTTCACCAATGAACATAATTGTGTTGCCTGTAACAAAGGAAAGCAACACAGAGCCTCATACAAAGCTATTACAGCTGTGAGCACTATCTCAGAACCTCTTCAGTTGCTACACATGGATCTTTTTGGTCCAACTCAAATCAGAAGTATTGATCATAAGTACTTCTGCTTGGTAATCACTGATGACTATAGCAGGTTTTGTTGGGTATTCTTTTTGAAAACTAAAGATGAAACATCTCCAATTTTAAAAGAATTCATTACCCTTATTGAAAACCAGCTAAACAAAAAGGTTAAAGGTATTAGGTGTGATAATGGGACAGAGTTCAAAAATGTTGTATTGATAGAACTTTGTCAGTATAAAGGGATAAAAGGGGACTATAGCAATCCAAGAACCCCACAACAAAATGAGGTTACTGAAAGAAATAATAGGACCTTAATAGAGGCAGCAAGATCCATGCTTGCAGACTCTAAATTACCCACTATGTTCTGGACTGAAGCAGTAAGCACTGCTTGTTATGTTTTGAACAGGGTATCCATTACTAGACCTCATTTCAAGACACCTTATGAACTTCTCACTGGGAAAGTTCCTGATATTCATTACCTCAAACCTTTTGGTTGTCAAGTGACCATTTTGAACACTAGTGATTCACTGGGAAAATTTGATGGGAAAGCTGATGAGGGGTATATTGTGGGTTATTAAGCTCATAGTAAGGCTTATAGGGTTTACAATTTAAATGCTAAAAGGATTGAGGAGACTCTTAACCTGAGATACCTAGAAGATAAGCCTAATGTTCAAGGACAAGGTCATGTTTGGTATTTTGACATGGATTACTTAACTGATCACTTGGGCTATACTAGATATGTTACTAACCAATCTGCAGGTACACAAGAGTCTCCTACTAACAATGCAGGTACCCTGGATGATGACTCAGCTAGTGAATCTGAGCAAGATGAACAAACCATTATTGTACCTTCTTTTCCTCTTAACCCATTTGCAGGTGATAATTCTAAAGAAACTTCTGATGAAAATGAAGATGAGTCACACTATGCAGAGGACCTTGCTAGACTCAAGAAGCAAGAGCATGTAGCCACTCAAGAAGCTGAGAGGCTTAGTGTGGAGTTTGCAAGAGATACTGAGGCACTACTCAGACAATCAGCACAAGCAGTCAGTGGAAACCATGATTCTGCTGACAGTTCTCCTGTTTCTCCTGACATCATCAAATCTGCTGACAGTCCTGCTGCACAATCTCCCATACCCACTAGTGTGTCCACAGACTTTGGAGAACCATATACACGATTTCCAAGTCCTTCTGATCTTGGTCATCACCAACCCAAAGCTAGTATCTTCACCTCCTCTTCCTATGACAGTGATTTTGGACCCACAATGAACAATCTTGACACCACAATTAATGTCAACCCCACTGCAACAAAAAGGATCAACATTGTTCATCTTCAATCAAAGGTTATTGGTGATCTACAAGCACCTGTTAGAACTAGAAGTACTATGAAAAATACTAAGTATGGTGAAATTGCTTTTATTTCCTATGTCTCAAATCAACAGAGGGACAATCATACAGACTTTAAGCATTGTCTGTTTGCTTGCTTTCTTTCTCAAATGGAACCAACCAGTGTTTCTCAAGCTCTTGAAGATTCAATTTGGCTTGAAGCAATGCAAGAAGAGATGCTCCAATTTAAGAATCAGCAGGTTTGGATATTGGTACCTCTACCTGATGGAAAAATTGCAATTGGGACAAAATGGATTTTGAAGAACAAAAGAGATGCAAGGGGTATTGTGGTAAAAAACAAATCAAGATTAGTGGCTCAGGGGTTCAGACAAGAGGAAGAAATTGATTATGATGAAGTTTTTGCACCAGTGGCTAGAGTTGAGGCCATTAGAATCTTTTTGGCCTATGCATTTTATATGGGTTTCATGGTATATCAGATGGATGTGAAAGGTGCTTTTCTGTATGGTGAAATTGAAGAGGAGGTATATGTAACTCAACCCAAAGGTTTTGAAGACCCAGATCATCTAAACCATGTATACAAGGTTGTAAAAGCTCTCTATGGACTACATCAGGCACCAAGAGCTTGGTATGCTAGGCTTTTTGCATTTCTGCTGAAGCATGGTTACAGAAGGGGTGCCATTGACAAAACACTCTTTCTAAAGAAAAATTCCAGAGATATCATTCTTGTGCAAGTTTATGTGGATGACATCATCTTTGGATCCACTAAAGAATAATGGTGCAGGGAGTTTGAGGAATTGATGAAGGGAGAGTTTCTGATGAGTGCTATGGGGGAGCTTACTTTCTTTTTGGGTTTACAAGTTAAGCAGAAACCTGATGGTATATTTATCAGTCAGGATAAATATGTAAGAGACATGTTGAAGAAGTTTGATATGGAAAATGTCAGAACTGCCACTACACCTTGTGAAGCTCCAAAACCAAAGAACAATCTTGAACCAGATCCTGCTGTGAATGTTCATCTATATATACAGATCCATGATTGGTTCATTGATGTATTTGACAGCTTCAAGGCCTGACATTACATTTGTTGTGAGTGCTTGTTCTAGACACCAGGTCACTCCACTTACTTCCCACTTGAATGCAGTCAAAAAGATCTTCAAGTATCTCAAAGGCCAACCCAATTTAGGTCTTTGGTACCTAAAAGAGTCTCCTTTTAGGTTGGAAGCATATAGTGATAGTGATTATGCTGGTGCAAATATGGATAGGAGATCCACAACTGGAGGTTGCCAATTTCTTGGAAGAAGATTGATTTCTTGGCAATGCAAGAAACAAACTATTGCTGCTACCTCTACTACTGAAGCAGAGTATGTTGTTGCTGCAAATTGTTGTGGACAGGTTCTATGGATACAAAATCAATTGCTGGATTATGGGTTTAATTTCATGAACACCACAATCTTTATTGATAATCAAAGTACCATATGCATAGTTAAAATCCAGTTTTTCATAATAAAACTAAGCATATTGAGATCAGGCACCACTTTATAAGAGATGCATATGAAAAACATTTAATAAAAGTGATTAAGATTCACACAGATGATAATGTGGTAGATTTATTGACTAATGCTTTTGATGGACGTAGGTTTCAACACTTAGTTATCCATATTGGGATGCTTAACCCTTAACTGCCAAGTTTGAGGGGAGGCATAAGCCTCAGGGGAGGCATATGCCTCAGGGGAGGATTGTAGTTGTAAAATTTGTAGATTATTGTTTATGTTTTTGTTTGCTAACACTAACCAACTAATGTTCTTGTAAGTTTTGGTTTGGCTTGTTTGCTACTTTGTGTCTGTTTTACAGAAAGTATTTATGAGTAGTTGCTGATCTTAAGTTGAAATTCACCAAGATTGTTTCAATGGGAAAGTGGTCATAAAGTATTTATAAGTAGTTGCTGATCTTAAGTTGAAATTCACCAAGATTGTTTCAATGGGAAAGTGGTCATGTAAGCTTAAAGTTTGTTTCTACTGAAGAGTAATACAAGTTAAGGCTGGCAATTTTGACACAAAACCTGTTAACACGACACGACACGACCTGTTCTTAACAGGTTCCATGTTTGACCTTAACAGGTTTCGTGTCTTAACAGGTCAGACCTGTTAAGACCTGTTAATTTTCGTGTCTTAACAGGTCAGACCTGTTAAGACCTGTTAACATTATAATATATATAAAGTACCCACTAGTCCTGGTCCACTACCCAGTAAATATACTCCCTCCTCTCACATCTTATCCTCATTTCATTTTCATCTCTTCCCCAATACTCTATCCTCTCACTAAACCCTAGCCGCCACCACCACTTGTGTCTCGCCACCACCAGTCCACCACCACTAAAATACTCACCGCGACCTCCTCTTTCGAACCCCACCATTATTTCTCCATTAGATCGAGAAGAAAAGGTATTAGATCGAGAAGAAAAGGTAATTGTTATTACTGATTCAAGAAGAAAAGGTAATCAGAAGTGAAAGTTTATGCAAAAGAATATGCATTGGCTGTAATTAAGAGGTGAATATTGAAGTTGTTGTAATTTTTATTTTGGTTGTTGTGGTTGTTGTAATTTTTACTGATTTGTTGTTGTTCTTGATGTTTTTGTTGTCATTGTTACTGGATTTGTTACTCTCGTCTCTCGGTGGTGATGTGTTTGGATGTTACTGGATTTGTTGTTGTTCTTGATGTTTTTGTTGTTCTTGAATATAATACATAATGTTTTTGTTGTTCTTGAATCAAATAGATAATGAATTGTCGTTTTTGTGATGTGATAGTGTTTTTGATGGTGGATTTGTTGTTGTTCTTGATGTTTCCTGTTCTGTGGGTCTGCTTATGCATGTTAAGTGTTAATAGGTTCTTAACAGGTCTTAACAGGTTAACCTGTTTATTTTCATGTCATGTTCGTGTTTGAGAAAAGTGACACGATAAGCTAACAGGTCGTGTTTGTGTTTGACCTTAACAGGTTCGTGTCTTAGCAGGTTCGTGTGACCTGTTATGCCAGCTCTAATACAAGTGATACTCAGTGTTTCTACTGAAGTAAACTTCAAGTGATGTTCATTAAGAAAAGTTGTTCATTCATTCAAGAAACAATTTACAGCTTACAATCAACTTCAAATGAAATACAAGACCATCCCTATACAAAATCTACCAAACATATTCTAGCCCCTATTACAAAAAGCTGGTGGATAAGCATGACCAGTACGATGAAGAAGCTGAAGATGAAAATGGAAAGGATGGATTGATGAAAACGACGATGATGCTCAAGAACCTAGGTTTATATCTTTGGTCCCTGGCAACATCACATCACCTTCTACTCCACCTTCCCTTTTTTGTTTCTCTTCACCTCTGCCTCCTTGCCCTTTCCCCTGCTTCCATGGCATGAAGCACCAAATCCTGGAGCAAGAAGACCAATTACCACTTCCCGTGATTTTGGAAGTGAAGGGTTAGACTTCCTTGGCCTTGGTTGGGATCTCTCTGGTGTGGAAGGAGGGATAAATGATGGATCTTCATCTTCATCCTTCGAAGATTCCTTATCAGAGGTAAAAGAAAAGGAGAGACATATACTCTATCCGCAGGAATGGGGGCTTCGCTTGGTTCACCCCTCTTTAGTGCATTCCACCTTTTCTCTCGTTCTCTTTCAGCATCCGAATCATCTAAATCAGAAGGAACGTTTGCAGGGTCCTCTGATGGTGAGGGACTTGAAGGATCCACATCATGTTTCTTCCATGGTTGAGCACTGGATGGAAAGTAATTGCTCCAACCATTACTAGATGATGATGATGAGGAGGAGGAGGTTAGATCTATGATTTTTGGTTTGGAAGACATGTTTTTAGTGGCTAATTGGAGTATTATTGAGAAATTAGGGTTTTGATGTTAATTGGGGGTAATTGATATATGTGAAGTGTGATTTGGGATTATTTTATAGGCGAAGTCAAGGCTCAATGGTAATTAATGCGTGTTGGGTGGCACAGTAAAACTCAAGATATTTACTGAAGATATATTTACTCTTGAGTTGATTCTGCTGATTGACTTTTGATCAGCAGATTGACCATCATTTCTGCTGAAGGCTTAATTTTGAAATTTGATGGGGTTATGTTAGACATCAGATCTGGTCAACGATTTGTTCCGATATTCTTAACCATGATTGGGTAACTTCCATTTATAACCTATTTCGCATATCTTCGCCCAAAAATAACTAATTCCCATATCAACCAATTTAAACCCATTTCCAAATTGCTTAATTCATAACCGTTTCTCACAAATTCTTCGAATGGAACCACTTCAATTCAAGAAAGATCATAACAAGGTTGCCTTTCTGAGTAAGACAAAAGACCATGAACTGTATGATCCAATGGTGGAGTTTTTGAAGCATTCCAAGATTCATTATGCTCTAACACATTCTCTAAATATGATATATGAATCGCTGGTGAAACAATTTTGGGCATCTGATACAAAAAGGTCTGACACAAAGATGGTGTCTATCACTCCAACACTGAAGTGATACTTGCTGGGTTACGGGAAGCTGGTTATCAAAGCACTAACACCAGTTGGTAGCTTAAGAATCAGTTTTGTCCCAAGTGGAGGTTCTTGGTGTACACGCTGCTCCAATGTATCAACAACAAATCTGGTGGCTGGGATCAATTCTCTACCCAATTGGGTTGTGGTATTGTATGTCTTTCAAAGGGTTTAACTTATAATTTTTTTAAGTTTATTTTTGATAATATGTCTAAAAACATTGAGAAGAAAAAGCATAAGTTTCTAATGTACCCTAGGTTCCTTCAAATGATTTTAGGCATAACAACCCAAGACAGAGTCCATATCCCCATAGGGGGTCTTAGTGCTAAATTGTTTTCTTCTATGAAAACAAATTATGGTGGGGCACATCACCCTCTGTTAGATGCTATGTTACCACATGGTAATAATGATACAGGTGAGGGTGATGCTACTGATGATATACCCTCTCCACATGCTGCTGATGATGGTAATCCATCATCTTCTGGTGTTGCTGCTGATGGTAATCCATCAGTTGTCAATGATGGAGGACCCTCTACAACTGCTAAAGCATTAAATGTTTCTTCTGACCAGCCTCCACATTCCCTTTTACCTCTGTCACCTAGTTCTTTTCCATCACCTACTCATGTTGCTCCTGATGAGCTTGTTCCTGAGGTTGAGGAGACCATTCAGTCTCTTGGTACCTAAGTACCTACACCTCATGTACCTGAGATTACTAGACTGACCTCACCTAGTCCTGTTCGAGAGCCAATTGATGAAAGCTCTCCCATTTTTTGAACACGTGCCTGTTTCTCCTGAAAGGCCCAATGAAGCTCCCATTAACACTGAGCAATCTGCTGGTGGAGCTGAGGACCCTATTACTCTCACCTCTGTATATGAATTGCTCAACAGGTATGTTGAAAAGGTTGATGGTCTTCAAAAGGAGCTTGCAGACACCAAATCCTCACTTGGTGGTGAGATTGAGTTGTTGGCTAAGAGGGTTCAGGAGTTAGAAGATCAACTTGGGCAGCAAAGGAAAAGAAAGATTGTGAGTGATTCTGATGCAGTACATGAGGATAGGCATTTGAATCCACTTGAGTTCTTGGCTGAAGTTGCTCAACAGACTCATGCTTCTTCTCCCAATGCTGCTGAATCTTCAAAACAAAAGAAGCCTATTCAGTTCTGCAGAAGAAAGAGAAGACAATATTTGAAAAAGAATTCCACTGAATCTTCTAAAGTATCAAATGTTGATGATGTTCAAAAGACAGATGCTGGTGATTATCTTCAGGCTGATGAATCACTAATTGATGTTGCTGCTGAGAAGGTCACTGTTGGGGTTTACACATCAGTGGATACTTTCTTTGTTGCTGGTAAAGAGTATGTGGTTTCATCTAGCATTGATACATCTGTTCCAGAACATGTTTTTCATGAAGACACATCTACAACTCCCTACACCAGAGGATCTGCTGATACTACTATTGATTCAGGTGTTCAAGATTTACCTGCTGATCCTCTGGAGGAGTTAGTCATTCCTCAAGATGCTTCTGCTGACATTACTAGAGTTTGTGATGATGATCTTGTCTCAGAAGAAGAAAAGCTTGAGCAAGAAAGACTTTTGAAGGAATGGGCAGATAAGAAGAAAAGTACAGATTTGGCAAAGGCATTACAAGCTAAATATGACTTAGAGTTCCAATCTGCTACAAACAAGTATGTTTCTACTTTGCCTCTTGCAAGATAAAGAGAATTGGATGTTGCAGTTCCAAATTTTGATGAAGCTGATTGGATGCATATTGGGAGGCAAGTGGTTGCTAATCCTGGTCTAGCTAAAGAGATTCTTGGAGATAATGTTAATGAAGTTGATTATGCTCCTAGAATGGTTGAGCTCATGAAACTCAGGAAGAAAGATGAAGCTGAAAGGATTGCCAAAGCAAAGAGGGATAAACCTCTTACCCAAGCACATCAAAGAAATTTTATGAGGGAATTTGTGAAGAATCAAAGCAATGCACTATATGATCATTCTTGGACTAAGAAACAAGTTTGGTCTTTCTCAGATGAACAATTAGTTTATCATTATAATAGAATCAAGACTAGATTACAAAAGGATGGACTTCTTACTCCTAAGCTTGTTTCTACTCTACATTCTACTAATACAGAACCACCTTCTAAGAAACTAAAGATGGATGAAGTTAAATCTGCTAATGTGTATGCTACCTCTTTATCTCATTCTGCTGATGCTGTTTCCACTATTGATATGCGTGTTCCTGCTATTGGTGATGCACCGTTGCCTATTGTGTCTATTTCTGATGATCCAACTACTGTTGTTGCTCCATCTGTTATTGACAAAGGTAAAGCAAAAGTTGTAGCAGAAGATATTCCTTCTAAAAAGAGGACCAGAAGACAAATGGAGGAGGATAGATTGGGTGAAAAGGCTGCCAAGAGGTTGCATGATGATCAACAGGCTGAATTGGCAAGATTTCATGAGATGAAAGATAGAGAAGTTGAGCTTGCAGCTGCTAGGTTTTGTATGTTGTATGGTGTTTTGTATGTTGTATGCAGGTTTTGGTGTTGGTTCTTTCCACGCCTTATCTGGTTATCAACTTACCATGATGTTGACTATTTCATCAAAAAGTTTGCTAGTCCAAAGGGTACAGCTTTGGTAAAGACAAGTCAAATCTGTTGATAGCTGTAATAGTTTGCTAAAAACTATTGGGTACTCAACTCACCCATGCTTAACAGCTGAGAGTTAGATGGTTGTCAATTGACCATGGATTTTTCCTTATGGATTCCCAATAATTGGCTAGCCCACAAGTGTATAGCTTGTGGAAAAGGCAATGGAAAACCATATTTGGTATTCAATTTCCAAGGTGATTTACTCGCCAGAATAATTGACTAGTCCTGAGCAAACGTCTACAGGTAAAGACAACTCAAATCCGTTTATAGCTAATGATTTGCTAAAAATCATATGGTTATCAGTGTACCATAGTTTTCGAACTTAAACATTTGGCTACTTCAGTAGTGATGGCTATTGGTAAAGAGACATCAAATCCATAATTTTCAATGATTCACCTCTCACAGGAGTTAACACACCTGGATGTGATGAGAATAGTATGAAACTAATATGTCTTGATCTACACTTTGTCATTTGTTGCTGCAAAGATATGAAGGTTTCATGTTTGCCATTCATAGAGAGGTGGTTGTTTTGATTCTTTGCTGCTGCTGTTCGAATTTAATCCTATTGGTTTGCAATTTTACTGATCTATCAAGAATCTTGAACTTAACCATGTCAAATTCAAGATTAGGGGAGGATTGTTGGGAATTCTGCTAAATAAGAATTCTGCTGATGGTTCCTACTGAAGAGCTGGATTCTGCTGAAGTCGTAATTCTGCTGAAGAATAGATTCCGCGTAGTTTGTTTCTGCGGATATAGATATTCCGTGTATTTTGTTATCTAGTTAGGATATGCATGAGTTTTATTAGGAAGTGATAATGCATATCTCTTTGAGTTTATAGAAGATACGTTTCTTGTGAAACGGTTTAGGGTTCCTTGTCTATAAAAGGAACACATTATTATGTATTATGGACACGTTTGAAAAACAAGTTTTAGTATTATTCAAAGATCCATAGATGATCAAAGTATTCTTAGTAATCTGTGTTCATACTTGTGTTTAATTTCCGCTTTAGAATACAAGTGATAGAGACTTTCTATTAGTGCGTTTGTGATTACATAAACATTACTAACGATCCACGTGTGTTCAAAGATCTATCAAGGTCTAAGGTTCAACAGAACCCAGCAGGTGTTGGTTCAGTGAATGTAGGAGCAAAGGATGGTGGTATTTTGAGACCAAGAATCACTAATTGCGTTGATAAGGTGATGTGTGCTCACGGTGTGTACAAGTTTTAAAATTTATAAACATGATTACCGATTAACTATTTAACACATATGAGCAAGTATACTCGTCCGTTTTAGAAAAGGTGGGTAAGTCGAGATCGTCCCAAGGGATTTATGATTCAAAGTATTAGAAAACTAGTTTGTTTAAAAGGGTTGTCAATCCTTTATATTGAAAATCAATTATTCAAGAAACAATAAAACTAAAACATATACTTGTGTGAAATGCCACAATCAATCAATTGGAGTATTCATGTTAAGCTTGGTGTAAACTTGTTATGATGCACAACTTTTATATGAATGACTAACAATCAATGGTGTTTATCATGTTAAACCATCACTAGAATTCAATCATCTAGTTACTTCCTTTCGGCCTAAGACAACTATTATAATAATTCCATTAACTTAATGTTGTTTAAAAGCAATTCTTTACTTATGAATTCCTACGAATCCTTTCGGCCTAATTTCGTGATGAAATCTTCTCAAATCTATTTTAAAGAGTAAACATGATGCTCGTCACACACCATATCCCATACTAATTCGTGCACTAACTTTTTGGAATAAAAACATTTAGAAAACCCTTTCGGCCAATATTCCTCAAAGATGTTTTTATCAACAAATTAAGCAAGATTAGATATTATCCCAACAAACTCATAAATTAAGAAGAGTTTTCATGCATCACCTTTTTTAAAATAAAGAAGACTCCATGACTAACTACATTATTCACACAAGTATATACCAAATTACTCCATATCAATCATATTAAAACACAAGTAATAAACAAAACATTTATTATATTTAAAGTAACAAGAATTCATTGTAAGAAACAAGATGTACCTAGCTTGAGAATTACAAGAACTAAAACCGTGGAACTATAGCAACCACACGCCTCCAATCGATTACCAAATACAATAAAAAACTCCACACACTTAACCAAACTATTGAGACTCTAACTCAAAGTTTCCTAGACGTTTTTACTGCTGTAGCAACCTTTCGGGTGAGAAAATATTAAGTTAGTAATAATTTGGTGTAAGTTATTACTTAGGATTTTTTTTGTACACTTTGGTTGCAAGCCTAGATGTCATTATATAGCCTCCAATCACTTAATTCTCAAGTAAAAACGTCCCTTAAGAAGTTATTAGTGAGAAATGATCAGCCATCCATGATAATGAGGAGTAAAAACACCAATAAATGCAATCTTGTAAAAACAGCCACCATCCAACCGATCGGTATTTGCTCCAACCGATCGGTTGGATCTTCAGGTCAACTCCAACCGATTCGGTTGCGATTTCCAACCGAACGGTTGGATTGAACCTGCATGCAATTTTTGTTTTTTTCTTTATCGTTCTTCGTCGCATGCATTCTCTTCCACTTTGGTGCTAATTCCTTTCTTAGAAATTGATATTATCTTGACATATGAACGTAGAAATCTTGAATCTATCAAATCCTTGAGTCCTTGTGTGATTCTTCACTCATTTCCTTCTCGAAAATCTCCAATTATGCACCCTTACTTCATTTCTTCATCTTTTCATCACTTTTTCCTGTTTTTGGCTACATTTGCTTGTACAAACACTTTTCCATGATTAAGTAACAAATACGTACAAATATGGCCAATTATGATGCATAAAACACACCTAAAAACATGTATAATTTACGTGTTATCAAATCCCCCACACTTGAGTTTTGCTCACCCTCGAGCAAGTCTAGAAGAAAAATAATCTCAATGGTGTGATATATTTATGTTTCCAAAATCTAACAATCATCCCTAAGGTTAATTGTTAATTTTTAATGCGAAAATTATATGGAGCATAAATAAGTGTAAAGCGTGATAACATAACTAAGTACCTCACAAAAGATAATTTGAATTCACTCAACACTCAAAGGTAATTTGATTGGTAAACCACTCATTGCTCAGTCATGATTCATGTTTCTTACCATAAGCTTGTACAAGTATCAAAACAACAAACAAAACATCAAAGAGGACTTTTATTCAGGTTGTAACTTAAGGCTTAATGGGTTGTACCTGGCTAATGTTCAAACATCTCATACAAGAATCAAATAGATCACTGGCGTGTATTTTTTAGTAAGTAATAACGGATGGTCACTAGATTATACCTTGGATCACTGGCGCATCATTTGCATAACGGATGGTCACCAAAACATTCTCTAGATCACTGGCGCGTCATTCCATTACCAAAAATACGGATGGTCACTAAAATTTTCATGCACTTGATATTTTCAAAAAGCCAAAAAGGGTAGGGATAAGGCATGGGAAATTTTTAATTGGTTATAAAAGAAAAACAAAATCAAGTCTAAATCCCATTGTTGCTAGTTACCGAATAAACCAAAAACCCAAAAATGATTATATTTACAATCATTCTCCTCCTTTATGAACTCTTGATACATCGATTCGCCATTATAATATTCTTCATTCTTAGCACATTGGCTGACAAAATATCACATAACTTTCTTATTCCATCTCCATACATAATATAGCACATTGGCTATAATTGTCATCTTATAGTTGCGATGACTTATTCATTTTTTTTTACAAACATCATATCTCCCCCACACTTCGCATAAGTATCACCACAAAAATACAAAACTAAAGGTGATCAATCTTCATCTTTGTTGGAATGGCACACACAAATGATAAAGTGTGGCTAACTAATAATCATCAAAAACAATCCAACATACCAAGCAACTAGCAACCCACCGTTTAGACTTTGACAAGGGTTAGGCTAAGGTGTAAGGTGTAAAATATTTTTGTTGGATCGATGTACTCTGATCAAACTACTTTTGTAGCTTGTAAAGGTTTAACAATATTGAGTAAACTCAACACTATTAATATTGAAAAACTGTTTAACCTTGTAAAGTATGCGGAATCTACTAACACAAAGCTTAAGAAGAACTTTTATATTAACCAAACTTTGAACCTGCTTTGTTACACAAATTCACTAACAATCCCTAACTATTTATCGACTTTTTAACAACTCTAAAACTTATGAAACTTATATCGACTTATACCTCTTAAGGCTCTTTATATAGATAACCTTAAGTCGGTTTACAACATATAATCATTGAACGATAAGTCATAATCCCTAACTAATTCTAGAATATTCGTTCAATATTACACATTAATCCTTAGCTAATATTGCACATAAGTCCTTGTTTCCTTCGAAGTACTTTAAGCATTCTTCAGTAACAGCAGTACTTTGACTTTTATCTTCAGCAGTACTTTGACTTTATTCTTCATGCAGCAGTACTTTGACATACAGAAGTACTTTTGATATTTTATATCCCAACAATCCTCCCCAAACTTGAACTCCACTTGCTTGATTTCAAGTTTCTTTGTTATCTTTAATCTTCAAATCTTTAGTCATTCAGAAATATTGTTTCTTTATTTCTTTGTCTTCTATCTGTCATGTGTCAAAGTACTCTTCATCAGCATCTTTTCTTTCAATAAATCTTCTCAGCAACTCAGCAACATTTTGGTACATTAATCAACAAATCCTAAAAAGTTTCATACTATTCTCATCACTTCCAGGTGTGTTAACTCCTGTGAGAGGTGAATCATTGAAAATTATGATTTTTAGCAAATCATCAACTATCAACGGATTTGAGTAGTCTTTACCAATAGCCGTTTGCTATGGACTAGCCAACTCTTAATCACTTGGAGTATGGTGAGTTGATAACCATATAGTTTTTGGTAAACTATCAACCATAAACGGATTTGATTATCACATCAGAGCCGTACCCTCATGATGAGTCAAACTCTTTCTTGTCTGTTAAACATGGTGAGTTGATTACCATTTGTTGTGCAGTATAAATACTAACACCATGTGTTACTTTTAAAATCCTTTTTCATTTCTTTTAAACATCAAAACATCTTATTTTATTTTAAAGGACTTATACTAGTTTATATCAGCAAGCAGTACTTTGTTAAAGTACTGTTTGTCTTTGCAGTACTTTGAAAAATACTTATTTTACGAAACAAATCATACCAGTATTATGCAATATTACTCTTCAAACTTGACCCATCTGATAAATAGTTTGATAACATCCAAAGCTACTTCAGATTCATCTTCAAGTTCCATTCCATGATCCAGCATTCTGAGCATAATTTCTCTAATCAATGGATATCTCCTCTCAGCAAGCATATGAATCATGGTACCATCTTCCATCTCTAGTGTATGAACTCCTGATGACTCAAAGAATCTCCATCTTGTGATTTCCCAATTCTCTTGATCATTCTACAGAGGATCAACACTTGTTTCTTCAGTTTCCCAGATGGTAATTAAGTCTCCAAGCAAAATTAATCCCACTCCTGAAGCTTCAATCTCTGCATAGTATATCTGCACTTGCACATATAAGTCATACAAATCTGCCCTTGTAATACAATGCAACACATCCCATAACATATTGAATGTTGTGAAGCTTTCATCTTCTCTGTTGATCATAAAATAATTCCCTTCTTTTGATTCAACCACAGAGAATGAGATTATTTTGGACTTCTTTCCAGAATCTTCAATCTTCTTATTCTCAAAGTCTACAACTCTGAAATAGTTTCTAAGTTCATCAACTGTATCTTCATGAATCATCTTCAATCTTTTTGACAGTTGATCATCTTGAACTACTTTCTTCCTTTTCAATCTTCTTTCCTCAGCTTGTTCCTTTTTGATATCTTCTAATTTCTTCTTCTATCAACTTCCATGGGCACAAAGTTTTCTACTTGTTTTCTGATATCTTCTTGTACTTTATCCCACAGAGCTTTCACTTCTGGATACCTCATTCTATGTAAATTCTTGTGTCCTCTTTTTCTCAAGAAACTTATCATCCAGTTCCTTTCCTGAGCAATAGTCATTGGTTTCTTTGTAATTGGCCTACTAACTTCTACCAAATACTCAGCATCATAATCAGCTTGTTGCTTTCTAGCAAGCTCTAAATCTTCTGCAATCTCTAATTCTCTAATCTGAGCAATAGAAAATTTCTTCTTTTTCTTCTTAACATCTTTCTGAACCTTGATCCCTTTCCCTTTATCTTTTGGATCTAACTCTTCTGATTCAGAAGTACTTTCAACATCTTTTTGTGCAGGCTCAGAAATATGTATTCCTCCAGTAGGTCTCCTCAAATTCATCATAACTTGAGCAATTGTTTCATCATCACTTGCAGTATGTACTCTTACATCTTCTTGCTGTACAAAAGTGGAAGGACCAGCTTCATCTTCATAATTTATTGTAGAAGGTCCAACTACAGAAGTTCCAATAGCAGTAATGTCTTGTTCAACAGTACCTTGCACAACAGTATTTTCAACAAAAGTACTTTGAGCATTATCTCTTTCTAAATCAATTTCTTCTGTATCACCACTCTTCACATCCTCATTCTCAACTTCAAGATTAATTTGCTCTGTCTCACCACTTTTTCTTTCAATACTGTCCTGAGCAACATTTTCATCTTGATCATTCTTTTCCTCTGAATATTGAATCATATCATCAAATCTATCCAAATTATCATCCTGATTCCTCCCCAATTTGATAGATGATGATTTCCTATGCCTCTTTTTGGATTTAGAATTCTTCTTTTTAGACTTTGGCTTCTGAGACTGTTTCTTTTCCTTGACATAAAGCCTAAAATTCTGAACAAGAGGCCAAACAAATTTCTTCAACCTTCTGAACTTGTGTCTTAGCTTCTTGATCTCTGCAGCCTGAGTTTGAACAGTTGTCTTCATCTTCTCCAATTCTTTAGTCAAATCAGAAGTACTCATAGCACCTTTAACTCCCTCATCTCCTCCAGGTATTTGAAGCCCACCTGTGGAAGTATAATCATTGGGAGTAGGTACATGTGTATCCTCTGAAGCAGTACCTTTAGAAGAAGTACCTTGAGCAGAAACAGATTTATTCAAAGAAGCTGACACTGAGGTACTCCTTTCACTTGAAACACCATACTGAGGAGAAACAATATGTGGTGTAGGAGTATGTACTGAAGCAGAATGCTCAGCAGAATCAGGTTGATCATCATTATTAGAATGTGTAGAACCACTATTGTTTTCTTCATCTCTAACAGCTTGAGCTACCTCTAACATATAAGCATTTAGAGGTGTATTCCTACCCGAAAAATTTACTCCCTTATGAGACATAAAAGTGAACACTTTAGGTGGCATCCTAATGGTAGGTACATAATCCTGAGGTTTTGGTATCCCATCTAATGGATTCTCTAAAAGTAATTGAACAAATCTAGGATACATTAGAAAAGGTTTGCCAGCCTTAATATGAGTAAGCATACCTTCAAGGATCATGTATGAGAAATTGAAAGGTTGATTTGTAATAGACCAACAAAAGCAGAAGCTATGGAATGGCTAAACTGATCCCAAGCAGTACTCTTTGGACTCAAACAATGAAGCAAAACATGTATAAGAAACTTCCGATGAGGACTAACCATAGCCTTCTAAAAAGTAAGCCTATTCAAAGGACCTTCATACCCGATATCTCTGAGTGTGTTCCAAATCTCTTGTTTACCAAACAAAACAGAGCCTCCTTCATCATCAAATAACAGAGCTTCTCTGATTGATGCTTCTGTGACACGAATAGCTCTCCCAGCAACTGTAGCAGTAATAATATCCTCTCCATCTGCAACCTGTGATCTTGCTGTATCCCAAAACGCTTGTATCCAAGGTCCAATAATCTCTGGGTTGACAAGGATTGAGTAACAGATGTTGATTCCAGTGAGAAAGTCAATAATTCCATGAAAGTCAAGGTTATCTTGGGTTTTCTCAAGGTTTGCGATCATGTTATGTTTGGTGTTGGTTCGTCGATTGGCCATGGTGATTAGGTTTAGAGAGAGAGAAGCGATGATCGGTGAAAAGTAGGAATGAGTTTAAGTAACAAGAAAGGTGAATAAGGGTGAATAAATAAGAAAAGATATGAGGTATATAAGGATAAGATACAAAAAATCACTGTTAATTAATAATTTTATCGTTATTTTTGGAAGTGATTATCCCCATATCTTTCGAAAGTTTGTTAGCCGCAAATCTGACCGTTGGAACAGTATCTGACACGTCAGCGTACCCTTAATAGCACCAAGCAGTACGTTCCATAAAATATGGAGCAGTACCTTCCGTTATAAACCCACACAGTATGTTGACCAAAGTACTTTCCCAAAAAAAAATCTTGAATGTTGACCATTTGACCAAAATATCTTTGAAAGTCAACCCTGATTAATGACTATCTCCCAAATTAAATCCCAAAGCTACCATGGTAAGTAAACATCAATACACTTCATTAAATGCCCATTTACCTTTACTTTGCTTATAAAAGAAACTATACCAACAACAAATTACAATCACCTTTTTCTTCTTTAGCAGAACACAAAAACAAGTAAGCACAATGAGTCACATTCCAATTGTGAACATCTCTTCAGACTCAGATGGCACCACAGATTCAGAGATAAGTTACTACTCTGATTCTGAGTTTGAAGATCCAGGATGGTCAGATTATTTCCCTCCTCATGTACAATGGATGGAACTCCATGAATCTTCCTCATCAGTAAGTGTTGCAAACTCTACCATAACTGATGCAGCCAACACTACCAACAAAAAGCCCAAGAAGAAGAAATCTGTCTCTAGTTCATCTCTGGATAATGAGCTTCCACATGCTTTGACTCAAGCCCTGGAATCAGCAATACAGAACATGAAGTGGCCTGCTCCAAGGAAAGATAGACCTCCCAAACAGGTTCTTGGCCTGGCTTGCCCAAGAAAGCAGGCTTCTTTTTATGACAAGAGAAAAACTGCTCAAAAGGGAAAGCATAACTATGAGGGCAAGCGAAAAAGGCCTATGGAGTAGGTGTGTGAAGCTTGGTAGTAGGTTGTGGTAGATAGTGGTTTGTTTAGTCTTTTATTTTCTGTGTCTGTGTCAGTAGCTTGGTAACAACAATGATGATGTAGAAACTTTCTGAATGGTTGTTGTAAGAACTTTGTTGAATGATGAATAAAATCCTTTCTTTTGAATGATACATGTAGCGTCCCCTCAAATAATGACTAACTAATAACTACTAATGCCTCCCCTCAAAAATAGCTTACATATTAATCATGTCAATACTCACAACTAAAAAGGTAAATCTTGAAACATCAAAGCCCTTTGTGAGTAGATCTGCTACATTATCATCAGTATGAATTTTAACCACATTGATAAGCCTGTGTTCATAGCAATCTCTTATAAAGTGATGTCTAATCTGAATGTGCTTGGTCTTGGAATGATACACTGGATTCTTGACAATACAGATAGTACTCTCATTATCAATGTTGATAGGAGTATTTTTGAAATTGAATCCATAATTCAAAAGCTGATTTTGCAACCAAAGTACTTGTGCATAACAACTTGCAGCAGCTACATACTCTGCTTCTGTGGAAGAAGTTGCTGCAATTGTTTGCTTTTTACATTGCCATGACACTAATCTGCTTCCAAGGTACTGGCATCCTTCAGTTGTTGATCTTCTGTCATAGTTATCTCCAGCATAATCACTGTCTGAAAAAGCTTGGAGATGGAAAGGTGAATATCTAGGATACCATAAGCCTAGCTTAGGTTGTTGCCTAAGATACCTGAAAATTCTCTTGACAGCATTCAAGTGAGATACTTTTGGATGAACTTGATGTCTTGCACATAAACATACAGCAAAAGTAATATCAGGTCTTGATGCAGTTAAATACATGAGACATCAAATCATAGACCTGTATAGCGTGACATCAACATCTTCTCCTTCTTCATCTTTTCCCAAAGGTTTGTTAGTATCCACTGGTGTAGATGTAGGCCTAACAGTTGTGAAATTGAATCTCTTAAGAATATCTGCAACATACTTATCTTGAAAAATATAAATTCCACTGCTTGACTGTTGCACTTGAAGTCCCAAGAAGAATGTTAATTCTCCTATTGAACTCATCTGAAACTCTTTCTGCATAAGATCTTCAAATTCCTTCACCATAGATTGCTTAGTAGTACCAAAAATAATATCATCCACATACACTTGGACAAGCATTATATCCTTCTTTTCTCGATTGATAAACAAAGTCTTGTCAATAGCTCCTCTCCTATAACCATGTTGCAGTAGAAAATTGGAAAGTCTTTCATACCATGCTCTTGGAGCTTGATGAAGGCCATACAGGGCCTTGATTACCTTGTAGACTTTGTTTGGGTGTACAGGATCTTCAAAACCAGGAGGCTGTTTGACATAAACTTCTTCTGTAATTTTGCCATATAGAAAAGCACTTTTAACATCTATTTGATATACAGGAAATCCCAAATAGGATGCAAAAGCCAAAAATAGCCTGATGGCTTCAAGCCTTGCCACTGGAGCAAAAACTTCATCATAGTATACTCCTTCTTCCTGTCTATATCCTTGAGCCACTAACCTTGCCTTGTTCTTGATAACATCCCTCTTTCATCTCTTTTTACCCTGAAGACCCATTTAGTTCCAATCAGTCTCTTTCCATCAGGTAAGTCACATAATACCCAAACTTCTTGAAGTTTAAACTATAGGAGTTCTTCTTGCATAGCTTCCACCCAACTCTCCTTGGCTAATGCTTGTTTGATATTCTTGGGCTCTTCCTGGGATAGAAAACAAGCAAATAAACACAACTTCTGATCCTTGTGATTCACCCTGTTTTGCTTGTAGATAAAACTAAGTAAAGAAGTATGTTGTTGAGACATATTCTTAGCCTTAGTCCTTGTGAGCACCCCTGAAGCTGAAGGTCCAATTATGTTGGTAACAGTATGAGTTTTGTGAATTCTGAGAGTAGGAGTTGGTGAGACTTCAAGATTATCTTCCAAATTAGTTATATCAGGATCTTCATTAGAATCTGAGAAAATGTCTTCTTGCTCCAATTCATCATCAGTATCTTCTAAAGTAATCTTGTTTGGATCATCAGTATCTTCTAAGTCAGGCATATTAGAATCATTAACAGCGTCAGTATTTATCCAATTTGAAGTATCTAAAGGTTGAAAAGTACTTTCAAATGGATTAGCAATACTTTGGGGTAAAGTACTGGCTGTTTCTTTTGCCTTCTTCTTTTCTGCTTCATAAGTTTGTTCATCTTTATAAGACTTAGCCATTGTTTCTTGAAAAAGCATCCTAGACAGTTCATCTTGAATGGCTTGATCTTCATCAGATACTGGGATTTGTGGTGGAACAGTACTTTGAGGATCAACAGTACTGTTAGGTTTAGCAGTACCTTGAGGCTCAGAAGTACTCTTCTTCTCATCATTGGCATTATCATTTGGCTCATCTTCAGATCTTAAATTAACATCATGAACAATGTACTGTGCTTCTTCTTCAGTGGGAGCAGCTTGATTTTCTTCCCTTACATGTACATAATTCATTGATGAAGACATTAAATCAAGATCAAACATCCAATCAGGACCTTTACCTTTAGAATTCTCTTGTTCTTCCAGAAAATCAACATGAAGACATTCTTGAACCTTTTTGGTAGCCCTGTTGTACACTCTGAATCCTTTGCTATTGGTGCAATATCCCAATAAATATCCTTCATCTGACTTCCCATCAAATTTGCCCAGATTATCAGCAGTGTTTAAGATGGTTAGGGGACATCCAAAAGGTTTCATAAACTTGATGCTTGGCTTCTTTCCCATGAGTAACTCATAAGGTGTCTTCATTTGAGGTTTAGTCACTGATACTCTATTCAAAACATAACAAGCAGCACTTACAGCCTCGGCCCAGAATGGAACAGGTAATTGAGAGTCTGCAAGCATTGTCCTTGCTGGTTTTATAAGAGTTCTATTCTTTCTTTCTGCAACTCCATTTTGCTGAGGAGTTCTAGCAATACTGAACTCTCTTTTAATTCCTTTCTTGGCACAAAATTCATCCATTAGCTGATTCTTGAACTCAGTCCCATTATCACATCTAATGCCTCTAACCTTGAGTCTTAATTGATTTTCAAGGGCTATTATAAGATCATGAATAGCATCAAAAGTTTCATCTTTAAAGCATAAGAAAAAGACCCAACTAAATCTGCTACAGTCATCTGTTACAACCAAGCAGTACTTCTTTTTGTTCAGACTAACAACCGAAACAGGTCAGCAATTCCAAAGGCTCTCTAATGGTTTTCTCATTAATCTTCTTACAAGAAGCCTTGTGCTGTTTACTCTTCTTACAAGCAAGACATGAGTGATCATTCTTGAATGTTTTAGAAGGTAAACCTCTAACTAAATTACCTCTTACCAGCTTATTGATGTTCTTGAAATTGACATGCCCCAATCTTCTGTGCCATTGATGTGCTTCTTCCATAGTTGCTCTTGCAATCAAACATGTTGCTCTTTCAACAGAGTTTACATTCTTTAAGTCTATGTTGTATACATCATTAGTTCTTGGTGCTCTCAGCAATACCAAGTTTCTATCTTCTAACTTGAAATCAGGAGAAAGTATAAGACATTCTGTGTCAAAGAATAACACAGGGTACTTCTTATCACAAATCTGAGAGACTGACAAAAGATTGAATTTGAGCTCCTTCACATATCTAACATCTTCAAAATCAATGTTTCCTGCCTTGATAGTTCCTTTGCCAGTTATTCTTCCTCCATCAGGATCATTCCCAAATGCAACTTTTCCTCCAAAATAAGCTTTAAAATCTGACAAGAGCTCCTTTTCTCCTGTCATACTGCCAGAGCAACCACTATCTACAATAAGATGATCTTTAAGCTCCTCCTCTGGGTTGCCCTGCATTCACATGAAAAAGGTTAGTTATTTTTAGGAACCCAAGCCATTACTGACTTGTGTTCCCCTTGTGGAGTGACATACTCAAAATTTTTGAGTATGTAATCACCACTGTCTTTGAAAACATGATCAAGAATTAAGGTTTTTGTTTCCAAAACTGTTGGTTTATCATGATCAATTTTCCCTTTTTCACCCTTAACCTCTGAAAGTACTGGTTCTACCCCAGTAGTACTTTCTTTCTTAACCCATTTAGTTGTAACTTTAGGAGTTGGGTTCTTGGTTCTAGCATCTTTTCCTGTGTTGTAAGGCCTTCTAGGTTTATAGTGATTGAACCTCCTAGGTCTTACACTTGTGTGTTTGCTAGAAGCATCTTGGTTTGGGAACTTTCTATCAGTACTTTGTGAAGGTACTGAGGGTTTGAAGTATGACCTTTTCTAATGAGGGTACCTATAGTCTTATGAGAAATTACTATGGTTAACCCTATTTGTGTAATTCCAAACTGGCTTGTTCTCCCTATGACTTGGTTGTGCAGTTTTCGTCTTTGGATATTTACTTAAGTATTCTGAATGATAATCACAGTCTTTAATCAAATGATGAGGACTATAACAAACATAACAGACCTTTGGACCAATATCCCTAAATCCCTTTCCATAAGATTTTCTAAAATTAGCAGTATTTTGAAAGAATTTTCTTTGAGGTCCTGCTGAGTGATCAGCAGTACTTCGAAAAGTGTTTGAAGGTACTGCTTGTTTTGAAAACTTGTTCTCATCAACCTTAGGTGCTTTAGCAGATTTTTCTAAAGTTTCAGGGTTAGATTGACTTTTAAGCTTTTTCCTAAACTCTAGATTATCTACACCATAACAATCAACATCTTTTCTAGGTGATTGAAAACTACCTGGGGGATTAGGAACTGCATTATATCCCTTTTCTTTCTTAAATACAGGAGGTGTTGGACTAGGGTATTCCTCATCACTAGAAGTGTTTTCATCTAGACTTATGAACTCTTCATCACTAGTGGAGTTATCTACTATAAGATTTAGTTCCTTTCCCTTAAATGGAATGCCTTCATTGCTATCATTATCATAACCTAGGCCTGTTTTAATATTTGATGTTCTTTGCTTTTCAACAAATTAAACATGTGACACATCTGCCTCATTCCACATAGCAAGTTTTTCTAACAACTTATCCCTTTCAGCAGTCACTTTCTCTAGTTCAGACACCTTACATCCTAGTTTCCATTCACTTAACTTAACTAGGTAATCCTGTTGTTTATATGTTTCAGCCCATGCTACTTCATTGTTTTCATGTGTAATGATTTTGGCCTCCATTGACTCTAAAGTCAATTGATAACCAGTTATCTCAGCCCTAGCCTTTTGAAATTTATCTCTTTCAGCTACATATTCACTAAGTAACTTTTGATACATATCATTGCACTTAGAACATACCTCAGAGTTAGTGGATGAACTTGGTGAAGCAGCTACCATAGCAAGCTGAACAGGTGCTTCTTAAAACTCCATGCTCCAATCAAAGCTTCCTAGACCATCTCTTGACTCCAAAGCAGCATATCCAGGCTCTTCATCAAATGATGTGCTCCAGTCTTCTAATGCAACCATTGAATAGGTTACAGGTTCATCATCAAACTCATTGGACCAATCAATCTCTGATAGATTCTCTTGAGCAACCAAAGCTTTTGGTTTTGGTTCAGTAATTGGAATCTCTTTTCTTTCAGGCTTGGGTGGTTCAATCATCTTGTTTGCTTGAAACTTTGCAAATTTGCATTCCCTTGCAAAGTGACCAGTCCTTAGACAGTTGAAGCACTCAATCTTGGACTTATCAAATGTTATTCCCTGTTTAGCTCTGAAATTGATGCCTTTTCCTGTCTTATTCACATACTTCTTGATCCTTGCAGTGAGCATGGCAACTTGCCATCTGATATCAATTTCTTCCAAAGCATCATCATCTATTTGCAATACATCTTCTTGATAGGTGACAGGTAGAGATGCTTGTTGAGCAAAGAATGAACATAGAACTTCATCTGAGGTGGGGGTAATTGATTGTGATGAATTGGTGGTGACCATAGTTGTACATGGAGCCTGTGTTTCAGTCACAGTACTTTGAACAGGATAAGCAGTACCTTTGTTAGAAGTACTGCTTCTGTTTTCAGAAGAGACAAAAGCAATCTTGTGGGGTTTCTGATGTGTGCTTGAACCTGTAGTACCATTCATCTCATGCTCATACACCTTCAGATTGTTATAGAGATCATCAAAGTCCATAGTATCCAGCCCTGGTTGTCCTCTGATCATAGTAGCAACTACATGCCATGCTGATGGCAAACTTCTCAAGAACTTCAAATTAGCATCTTCAACTGATGCCTCAGCATCATATAGTTCTAGCATACTCAGAAGATTTTGGAATCTTTCATAAGCAGAATCAAGACCTTCTCTTTCACCAACAGTGAAAGTTTCAAATTGTTGCTTCAGCAAATTCCTATGCATCTTCTTGGAAGCATCATTACCTCCAAACTTCTTCTTTATTGCAGCCCATAGTTGTTTGGCATCCTTGGCATCATGAAACTTTAATAAGTGACCATCAGGAATAGCAGAAAGCAGTATGTTGAGAGCTTTGTCTTGATTTCTTTTGGTAGCAGCAGGTACAGTAGGTTTAGGTGGTGTTGGTTGTCCAGGTACCTCTACTGGTTCATTAATTTGCATGTTACCATTGACTATCACATCCCACAGTGCATGGTCTGTGATGGCAATGTATTGCCTCATCTTCATGGCCCATAAGTCATATTCTCCCTTCTTAACAATAGGGATTCTAACAGCAGTGATTGAGGGAGCAGGTGCACCTTCTATCGACATCTTGAAGGGTTTGTAGTGAAATCGGTTTAAGGTTTGTCTTCTTAATCAGAGTTTCCAACACAAGCTCTGATACCACTTGTTGGATCGATGTACTCTGATCAAACTACTTATGTAGCTTGTAAAGGTTTAACAATATTGAGTAAACTCAACACTATTAATATTGAAACATTGTTTAACCTTGTAAAGTATGCGGAATCTACTAACACAAAGCTTAAGAAGAACTTTTATATTAACCAAACTTTGAACCTGCTTTGTTACACAGATTCACTAACAATCCCTAACTATCTATCGACTTTTTAACAACTCTAAAACTTATGAAACTTATATCGACTTATACCTCTTAAGGCTCTTTATATAGATAACCTTAAGTCGGTTTACAACATATAATCCTTGAACGATAAGTCATAATCCCTAACTAATTCTAGAATATTCGTTCAATATTACACATTAATCCTTAGCTAATATTGCACATAAGTCCTTGTTTCCTTCGAAGTACTTTAAGCATTCTTCAGTAACAGCAGTACTTTGACTTTTTTCTTCAGCAGTACTTTGACTTTATTCTTCATGCAGCAGTACTTTGACATACAGAAGTACTTTTGATATTTTATATCCCAACAATTTTTATATTTTTCTGGATGTAACAAAAGAAAAAGATTGGCTCGAAGGGTGTACTAAGGATATCTAGCATTAAAGATAAATGCTATCAAATGGATTCCAAATATGAGAATAACTAACCGATGTGGTTAGCAAAAAAATATATATATATTTTGTAAATGGAAGGCTTTTTGGTGTAAATCCTAAGTTGCCTCTTATCATTTGAATATGTTTTACCACTCGAAAGTGATTTTAACCGTAATGTATAACAAGTACAAGTTCTAGAATCAACACAATCACCGGCACACTCATAGCAAGAATATAAAGCATAAGAAATGCTTTATACAAAAAGGCTTAAATCCTCACAATTTAAGGTGAATACTATGTTGGGTCTATTAGATTTGATGATACAAAACAAGAAAGAATGAAACATGAAGGACTTAAAGTGACATGGAAGAATTCTTCAAATAAAGAAGAATAAAACACAAGGGACTTGGTTGTTAAAGAATATTTATTTATTAGTCCGTCGTAGTAATTTGTAAACCCTAAAGCTCTACTATATAAAGAGATCAAGGGTACAGGTTTTGACATTAAGTCTTTCATAATGTAGTCGACTAAAGGTGTGTGTGTAAACCTAGGCATAGGGAAACGTCTAGGGTTAGGGTTAGTGTTTAGTTTAGCCTCAAGAATCACTTGATTCCTGTTACAGTTCATTGATGTAACTGTATTATCTTGATCAAATAATATTGGGGCTATGAAGATTGTTTGAGAAAAACCTTGTTCAATAATAATGATGTTTATATATTCCGCTGTGCATTCTTGTTCATTATTATTGTGTAATCCCTAGATGAGGTCTAAACAACTTCGAGCTAAACGATTCTTAACATGTGGCATCAGAGCTAGGTTAGCTCGTGATCTAGGATTTACAAGGTTTGTTGTTGACGAAAGCAGATTCGAAACAGTCGATAGAAGCAGATTGGAAGAAGGTGAATCTGGATTGGTCGATACAATATATCTGATGAATTGTTTTTGTTGCTGAGTGGAGAAGTGGGTGAATAGATTTTTCAAGATATATAATCCTCGTACTAATATATTATGGATTAAAGGTACACGCTATTATTTTATTTGGCCACATTCTTTTTGTCGAAGTAAGTTTAGACGAATTGTTGGTGACATATGTTTTAAGTGAGGATGATTGGTTTGTCAATTTGTGCAAGATATTAAAGCTGATCAATTATTGGTGTGATTAATGGTTACCTTGTACTTCACTAATTATGATGGGTCGGTGGTAATTTATTCACATAAGTTTTCGTGTTTTGGTCAAGTGGAGAAGTGCTGCGTTGATTCAACAAATAAATCTCATACGGAGCACTATTTAATGATTGTGATTTATCGTGGATTTGATTGGTTGATGATGAGATGAATATAACTAACCTCGTACCAAAATTGTGGGCAGTTTCTACTCTTTCTCAAATTGAGATTGTGGGTCTGACGGACTATTAATGCATCATGGGTCGGTTTATTAGATTGATTAATTAATTATTCTTCTCGTATTATTGATGCAACATGGCTTGGCTTATGTAATTTATTGATCGGTCAGTTGATTGGTAAATTCATCATCTTATTATTCTTTCAAAGTGGATCGGTGGAAGATACTAAGTGGAGAGGTATTATTCTGGTTTGTTAATCAATATTAAACCTCGTACTCATTTATTCGTGGAGCAGAGAAGTTGGTCAAGAATTCATCAACCATGGGACGGTGCTGATTTGTTAATTCATACCTCGTACCACTTAATTGGGAGTGAATGCATTACATTGATTCTGATACGGTACAAGGAATATTCACAAAGTACTGCTCCATTGAATTAAAGTACTGCTGCGTGTCTCATTGAAAGTACTGCTCTTGTAACTAACGTATTGCTGCTCAACTAAAGTACTGTTCTTGCAAAGTACTGTTACAAGGTACTGTTCTTGCAAAGTATTGCTACAAGATGATTTATGGAAACAAGAAAAGAGTTTTATGGTTCAATATATAATTATATATGCATGATTTACGAGCAATGAGGGGAAGCTGAGATGGGTTTTTATGAGATTAGTTCTACTTTGGCTCTTAGTTAATTATGAGCAGTTTGTTAGATTACACACACAGGTTATTAGTTTTACACACACAAGATGGTTAGTTGGTTTATGTTCTTAAAGGTTTTAACAGGCTCGTATTTGTTCATATTGGAAGAATTGATTACGAAGAAGATTGTTTATCACTTATTTGAAGTTGAAGTGGAGTTTCTTGGATACGTGTTCTTATCATATCTCAAGACTTGATGAATCTAGCAAATTGGTGTATTATCTACAAACTGAAGGTGCTTAATGTCACATTTGCTATCACTTTAAGGAGTTACGTTGTAGTGCTCAGTGTCTCATATTAGTTGAGGATTTTGTCAAGAGGTTGTGATCTACTTATATTTATGGTTTCGTATAAGTTTGAAGTCACATGGTTAGTACAAGGTATAAGGCACAAGTTTGAGTTGTTCTAATTCTTCATCAAATTCGT
Organism: Artemisia argyi; assembly: GCA_030686995.1. NCBI lineage: Eukaryota > Viridiplantae > Streptophyta > Magnoliopsida > Asterales > Asteraceae > Artemisia > Artemisia argyi. Next base: position 118,169,098 of record CM060698.1, on the reverse strand, counting down.
TATATTTGATTTTCTTCACAAGTGATCATTACAAGGAGCCTGCAGAATTGAAGAATCATGAAGATGGTTAACACATTAATTTCAGGGGAAGCATATTATGATATGTTTAATCATTTGACGTTCATGCACCACTCAAGGGGAAGTGTTTGATTCTTACTACTATTGGTTAATATTACTACTGCTAGTTGGAGTTTCTATTGTTTTGGATTCATTTTTAGTAAGCATTTTGGTGTTCTTCATGGAGGGCAATTCGAAACATTGGAAGGCTTGGATTGGAAGTTTGTGGTATTGGTTCGTGGTGGTCAAGATCATTATTTGCATACGTTCCCTATTTGTTGATAACAAAAAAGGGAAGAGATGTTAGAGTGGTATGGCATGGATTAAGGAGAAGACAAGATTGTTTCATTCATGGCGAGATTTAATTATCTCAATTTCTCTACTTCGTCTAGGGAAGTTCGTACAAGACTGTGTTTGTTTTGTCATCATCAAATAGGGGAAGATTGTTGGGTCTATTAGATTTGATGATACAAAACAAGAAAGAATGAAACATGAAGGACTTAAAGTGACATGGAAGAATTCTTCAAATAAAGAAGAATAAAACACAAGGGACTTGGTTGTTAAAGAATATTTATTTATTAGTCCCTCGTAGTAATTTGTAAACCCTAAAGCTCTACTATATAAAGAGATCAAGGGTACAAGTTTTGACATTAAGTCTTTCATAATGTAGTCGACTAAAGGTGTGTGTGTAAACCTAGGCATAGGGAAACGTCTAGGGTTAGGGTTAGTGTTTAGTTTAGCCTCAAGAATCACTTGATTCCTGTTATAGTTCATTGATGTAACCGTATTATCTTGATCAAATAATATTGGGGCTATGAAGATTGTTTGAGAAAAACCTTGTTCAATAATAATGATGTTTATATATTCCGCTGTGCATTCTTGTTCATTATTATTGTGTAATCCTTAGATGAGGTCTAAACAACCTCGAGCTAAACGATTCTTAACATACTATAACATGTACTAGTAAATGTCATCAATTCCGAAATGAATTTGCTCTAACAACTTGATTAAGCTCCAAAAAATTTCAAATACCCTTATTTTTACCATTAAAACAATTTTATTTAAAATTAACTCAAGTGTTCAAACAACTAGATTTTCAAGGGCGAACGAATCCTAGTTACTTGAATTCTCAACTATTATTATTGTGTAATCCCTAGATGAGGTCTAAACAACCTCGAGCTAAACGATTCTTAACATACTATAACATGTACTAGTAAATGTCATCAATTCCGAAATGAATTTGCTCTAACAACTTGATTAAGCTCCAAAAAATTTCAAATACCCTTATTTTTACCATTAAAACAATTTTATTTAAAATTAACTCAAGTGTTCAAACAACTAGATTTTCAAGGGCGAACGAATCCTAGTTACTTGAATTCTCAACTAATCCTAAAAAAATTAAAAATAAACCTATTTTTCCTATTTTCTTCCCTCCCCTACACTTAAGTTTTGCATTGTCCTCAATGTAATAAAAATAACTTTAAAGTAAAGGAAATGGGAAAATTTTAGTAAAATAGAAACTACAGGGGTAAAAATACGCAATATGCATATTTGATCACAACTAAGCAAATGAGTTCTCCGACTCCAAATATTGATCAACCATAAGCTTCTGTAATGTTACCCCTGCAAAAACTGCAAACATATACCAAACAAACAAACAAAAACACAAACATAAATACTAAAACAAACCAAATGTTAACATAGTACGTTATTAAACCTAAAAGAAAGAGTTATAGAAATAAATAGAAATTATTCAACACACATAATTGTTTTTGAAATCAACCATAAACCACATGACAATCACTCGTCATCGTCATAATCCATGTCGGGGTTGATAAACTCATCCTCGTTCTCATCACTTTCTTCCTCCTCTTCTTCTACTCTACGCTTCTTCTTGCCACCACCACGAGACGATCCACCAATATCGTAACTTGTTCCTCCAACATGTGTACCTCCCACATTATGAACTCTACCATAAGCCGGATACGGTTCGGGAAATGGTGAATAACCAGGATAGGGGTATGGATACGGACCAGGGTATGGCTCATAAGGAATTGGGTAGGGAGGAACATTAGGTGGCACATAAGGTGGTACCTCATAGCTATTCTCTCGTGCAATGTGTTGGATCATCGGCATGGAATAATCATAGTTATAGTTTTGTCTCATCAACATCGAATCTCTCCACACATCCCTACGCTCTATATTGTTCAACTCACTATGCCAATCTCCCCACCCCGAATCAAAACTACCCGGAGCATGTCCATAGATACCTCCCATGTGTTGTTGTGGTGGTTGTTGTTGAAATTGTTGTTGTGGCACCTCAATATTTGGCTCAGTCCATTCTTCTAACATCTTGGTTCTTCTATTCAATGCCTTACCAAAACCTTTATCATCCCAAGTCTCACTCTCGATTGGCTCCGAACATTTAGCCAACTCCTCATCTACAAAATAACCCAAATTTCTTGCCAAAACGGTCACATAATGACCTCTACAAATGTCACTCCTTTCCTTGATTCCCGGTGCTCTTCTAGAAAGATACTCAGCTATAATCCAAGCCGCATTGCCATTCTTGTCCTCTTCAAGCAATTTCATCACCCATAAATCCGGATTGTTACACTTATCACAACCACCCGTCCTATACAAAACTCCCCAAGTGATTAACTTTTGCAAAACCTTCAACAACGGGTTCCTAATTCTAGATGCATTCTTCCTATTGCAACTTGGATCACCAATGCGATTCCAATACTCCAAAATACCTTCATACCTATGATGAAACCTTGTTAACCTCAAGAAGTTTGTCACAAAAAACCTATGATTTATCTCATTTTGCTCGTACAAACCCAAATAAACCGCAAACTGTGGCAAAGTATAAGCATGCTCAACTCCACATAGTCTAAACCAAATGCAAACTTCCCTCATAAGATCATAAACTTTCCTTTCAAAATAGAACGTAGAAAAGAACTCTAGACACCATTCACGATAAACATCTTCGTAGACGCTAAAAGCTCTTTCCCAAGAAAGATCCACAAATGTATCTCCATCCGCCGGATACACATAAGTCATTCTCATCATTTCCCTCAATTGATCCTCACATTCATATTCAGTAAACAAACTCCAATCAATGAGACGTGGTGAAGCAATTTTTCTACCTTGAAGCTTAGAAAGTCGTTCACGAAAGGCGTGCTTCTCCTCATTCTTCAAATTTCTGAACTTAAGATTGTCGTTCCTTTCCGCTTGAAGACTATACGTAACTCTACTCTTTGAATTCCTCAAAAGATATTTCGTAACAATCGGGTTAACCTTTACTCCACTTGAACTACCTGCACCTTGACTCTGAAAATTACAAAGTAATGTTAGTATAAGATTATAAGAGCCAATGCTACACAAATTAGAAGTCAAAAAGTCGAAACGAAAAAAAATTTAAAAATGTTAACGAGCCATCCAACCGATCGGTATCCCATCCAACCGATCGGTTGGATGCTCATGTCCAATCTAACCGATCGGTTACCCCTCGCAACCGGTCGGTTGGATTTTCTACAAAAATTCCAAATCCTAATTTCTCGTTTCCTTTCACTTCCAATCCATTCCTACTTCATTCTAACCTGTTTTTGATCATCCATGGTAGTTTCTAATCATCCAAATCATCCTAATAACGATCCATATCATCTCCAAACACTCCCTTAATCAAACCCAAGAATATGCAAGAACACTATCTAATCAATCCTTCAAATTAGTGTTCTAATCAACAAGTATATAACATATGGAAATCATCAATTGCAAGCAAATATGTTCTAAAGTAAAAACCCAATTCAATTCGAATTTTCAATTAATTAATTCTTCCTCAAGACTTAATCAATCAATCTAATTCTTTTTGCAATGAATTCCACTGTCAATTACCCACTTATCCTCAAAATATTACATCTTAATTCGCACTATATCAAAAATACCCAAATCTTGACCTAATTTCAATAATCCGAATTAAAACTTAATTAAAGTAAATTGATGATGTTACTTACTTGTTTTGGAGCCATAGATGATATCCTAACACTCCTGCGACCTCAAACAACTTCTATGTGATCGAATTTCTAGACCCCCAATTTGGTGTGTATGTGTGGGTGGTTTTCTTGTGATTTTTGAAAAGTTGGGTTTATATATTCAATTCTAACCGTTCAGTTTTTGATCCATCCGTTTTGGATTGAATTTTTGCAAAACTTGAATTTTTCAAAACCTCAACACTTAGTTTACTTGATACAAGTAACTAATGTGTTTACTTTTAACTAAAACCTTTTTTTGTATGTAAATTTTCCACCACACTACCAAAATTGGTCTATAACTACTAACTCTTAAAAAAACTAAATACTAAATAACTCAACTAAAAACTTAAAACTCAAACTCTTATTAAGACATAAACATAACATAAGACATCAAACCTAAATAGATAGATAAATAAATAGTCTTAACCATAAAACTTGAAAATGAAAATGCATAAAAGTAAAATCAAACAAACTTGCACAAGAAGTGCTTTATTCTTGAAACTTGCTCCTCTTGCTCATTTAGCCTTGAAAATACTCATTCCTAAGAATGTCTTCACTTTGGTACTTTCCCGATATCTTCCAATTTGTCTTTTGTGTTTTGAACCTCCTAGCAAAGTTTCTTCCACTTGGGCATACAATATCAAATTTGACATGCCATTCTCCATCTCCTTCTTCTTTCTTGTAGTTGCTAGGTCCATCGGGCCCCCACTCCAAATTTTTAAGTGGAACCGGTAATGATCCAAGAAAATCTATAAGTTTATTAAACACAAAAATATTTTTAAACGGGTTAAAGAAAGCCTCCATAGCAAGAGCTCTTTCCATTTCATCCTCAATGTCAAAGAAACTAGGTGTCAATGGCCTATACTTTGGCCTACCCTCTTCATCTCTTCCAACTTCAAAACAACCAAAGTAATCCTCTACTTCTTTATCAAAACTATATCTCGTTCCTCTCCTAGGCTTAGGATAATGAGTATGCTTAAGAATTCCATCATTAAAGGTCATGGTTCCATGCCCCATATCTATTATTGCCCCACATGTTCTCAAGAAAGGTCTCCCCAACAAAATTGGTAACTCTTTATCAACCGGAATGTTTAGCACAAGAAAATCACACAAAAATGCTTGGTAGCCAATTTGAACACGTACATTCTTAACTTCTCCCATAGCCTTTGCTTTCAAATTATCCGCCATTGTAAGATTTGATTGGTTAGGTTATAGGTTACAAAGTCCTAACCTTTGGTACAACGGATAAGGCATCACACTAACACTTGACCTCGTATCGGCCAACGCATACATTGGAGTAGTCCCGTTCATTTTAATTGGTAAGACAAAGTTTCCCGGGTCACTCATCTTCTTAGGAAGCCCATTTTCTACTATCCTTTCTCTTTCAACTTCATCAAATGTTGTATCTTCCAACCTTGACCTTGCCATCATGACGGAATCCAACTTCTTCCTATAGGTCATGTAATCATTCCAAACCTCAATAACCGGTTTCTTCTCCATGAGTTCATGAATCTTCTCTTCTAAATTCTCCAATATCACTTCTTTTTGTTCATTAGTTAAAGGTTGAGTAACTTTAGGTGAATTTGGTGGTGTACTAGGTAGTGATGATGATGATGATGTGGAATTAGTTACTTTTGGGTTGGAGGGTTGGGTAAGTTTGTTAAGTGTTCCTTTCTTCCTATTTGCTTTTCCTATCTTACAAACCTCTTCCTTTCCTTCCTTTTCTTTTCCATACCTTCACATAACTCCGCTATCATAACATCCACTTCTTTTTCCTCCTCCAAATCAGCTATATTAATCCTTAACTCACTAAGTGCAAAGTCCACCGTGCACTTGGTAGTCACAAGAAATTCTCTACCAAAAACTATCTCCGGTTCATCAGAATTGCAATAATCAAGAACAACAAAGTCAACCTTAAAAATGTGTCCATGAATATTCACTTTCACATCCTTAACCTTCTTTCTTCCATAATCCTCATAGTCAAGACAAACAAAACCAAGCTTGTCTAGAACATCCTCCGTTATATAGTTGTCCCCATACTCCATATTAAGTTCCGCATCTATAGCTTTGATCCCCTCCACCGCACAAGCTATAGAATACCTCATGTGTGGGGCATCATACTTCTTAGAAGGAGCTCTTGTGAAAACAACCACCCTTTTCTTAAGTTCCTTAGGCAAACAAACATCGTTCTCCCCAACTACTTCTCCATTTTCCAAATCCTTTTTCGCTTTCTCCAACATGCTTTCCAATTTCTCCAAAGAATCACCCGAATCTTTGAACATATCCTCCAAGTTCTTTAACTACTCCGAAATTTGACTTAAACTCTCCTTTTCACTAAAACAAATTACTAACTATAATATAACCATCAACAAAACAACCAAATCATTAGCATTGGGGTTAGTCATAATCAAAATAAACTTAAAATGAAACAATACCTAATAAATTAACAAGCTAAAGCCATAAAAACACAAAAACAACTCAAAATAAAAATTCCAAAAAATTAAATCCGAGGCGATAAACCGTTCGGTTTCTGATCTAACCGATCATTTAGATCAAACACCAAAAGCAACCGGATCGGTTACGGGTTGTAACCGATCAGTTTCTTTGAACCTGAAACAAAAAATATTTTTTTAAAAAAAAAAAAACTTAAAATTTAAAATTAAAATTAAAAATGATTTTTATACTAATGACTCAATTAAACTTAAACTATACTTATTATATTATAAAATCTTAATTAAAAACATAAAAAAAAAAAAACTTTAATTATTAAAAACTTAAAAACTTTTCATTATCCTAAACTTTAAATGACATAAACTAAATTAATTACTTATTTAAAATCATTAATTACTAATCATAAAACTTAATTAAAACTTTTAATAAATGAAAATTAACTAAAGACATTAAAACTAATCATAACTAAATTAACTAACATTAAATAACTAATAATTAAAACAATAAAACATAATAAAAAAAAAAAAAAAAAAAAAAAAAAAAAAAAAAAAACGATTAATCCAACCGTTCGGTTGGATTGAACAACAAAAAAAAAATTAACTTTTTTCTTTTTCTTTTTACTTTAAACTTTACCAAATTGAATTTTATGAAAAAGCAAACATATATAAAAAAAAAATAAATAAAAAAAAAAAAAAAAAAAAGAAAAAAAAAACAACAACGAAATCTAATTAAATCCCCGGTAGCGGCGCCAAAAACTTGATGTGTGCTCACGATGTGTACAAGTTTTTAAAATTTATAAACACGATTACCGATTAACTATTTAATACATACGAGCAAGTATACTCGTCCGTTTTACTAAAAGTGGGTAAGTCGAGATCGTCCCAAGGGATTTATGATTCAAAGTATTAGAAAACTAGTTTGTTTAAAAGGGTTGTCAATCCTTTATATTGAAAATCAATTATTCAAGAAACAATAAAACTAAAACATATACTTGTGTGAAATGCCACAATCAATCAATTGGAGTATTCATGTTAAGCTTGGTGTAAACTTGTTATGATGCACAACTTTTATATGAATGACTAACAATCAATGGTGTTTATCATGTTAAACCATCACTAGAATTCAATCATCTAGTTACTTCCTTTCGGCCTAAGACAACTATTATAATAATTCCATTAACTCAATGTTGTTTAAAAGCAATTCTTTACTTATGAATTCCTACGAATCCTTTCGGCCTAATTTCGTGATGAAATCTTCTCAAATCCATTTTAAAGAGTAAACATGATGCTCGTCACACACCATATCCCATACTAATTCGTGCACTAACTTTTTGAAATAAAAACATTTAGAAAACCCTTTCGGCCAATATTCCCCAAAGATGTTTTTATCAACAAATTAAGCAAGATTAGATATTATCCCAACAAACTCATAAATTAAGAAGAGTTTTCATGCATCACCTTTTTTTAAATAAAGAATACTCCATGACTAACTACATTATTCACACAAGTATATACCAAATTACTCCATATCAATCATATTAAAACACAAGTAGTAAACAAAACATTCATTATATTTAAAGTAACAAGAATTCATTGTAAGAAACAAGATGTACCTAGCTTGAGAATTACAAGAACTAAAACCGTGGAACTATAGCAACCACACGCCTCCAATCGACTACCAAATACAATAAACAACTCCACACACTTAACCAAACTATTGAGACTCTAAGTCAAAGTTTCCTGTACGTTTTTACTGCTGTAGCAACCTTTCGGGTGAGAAAATATTAAGTTAGTAATAACTTGGTGTAAGTTATTACTTAGGATTTTTTGGTACACTTTGGTTGCAAGCCTAGATGTCATTATATAGCCTCCAATCACTTAATTCTCAAGTAAAAACGTCCCTTAAGAAGTTATTAGTGAGAAATGATCAGCCATCTATGATAATGAGGAGTAAAAACGCCAATAAATGCAATCTTATAAAAACAGCCACCATCCAACCAATCGGTTGGATCTTCAAGTCAACTACAACCGATTCGGTTGCGATTTCCAACTGAACGGTTGGATTGAACCTGCATGCAATTTTTGTTTTTTTCTTTATCGTTCTTCGTCGCATGCATTCTCTTCTACTTTGGTGCTAATTCCTTTCATAGAACTTGATATTATCTTGACATATGAACGTAGAAATCTTGAATCTATCAAATCCTTGAGTCCTTGTGTGATTCTTCACTCGTTTCCTTCTCGAAAATCTCCAATTATGCACCCTTACTTCATTTCTTCATCTTTTCATCACTTTTTCCTGTTTTTGGCTACATTTGCTTGTACAAACACTTTTCCATGATTAAGTAACAAATACGTACAAATATGGCCAATTATGATGCATAAAACACACCTAAAAACATGTATAATTTACGTGTTATCATAAGGCGAAAAGTGTACCACTTTTAAGGGGTCATTTAAGCCCGAATTCATGATTATTTGATCAATTATTACCCTAAATCATTCCTTTTGTCATTCTAGGTACTTTTGAGGAGAAATTTGGAAAAGGAAGCATTTTGGACGTTTTTTGAGCATAAAAGTGAAGAAAACGGCAAAGTCTCAAATTCCTTGCTGGGAACAGTACTTGACGACGTCAAGATCTAACACATGACAGCGTCAAGAGTGGCAAAAGAGGTGGAAGTGGAAAATATAACGTGACGGCCCAGAACACTTTCAGTGTTATTGATCTGACGGCGTCACCAAGGGCGTCAGGGTCATGTTACAAGTGACGGCCCAGAGTATATTTACACATGAAGGCGTCAAGACTGGATCTAGGAAATACGACTCTTAACTTGGCGGCGAGTTGACAGCATCGGACCTTACCACATGACGCCGTCAGGATGTTTTATCTATATATTTTTTTCCAATTTTTCATTGTAAAGTGTGGAACATTAGGAGCATAAACCCTAGGTCAAATTTTCTTCATATTGCAGGGGTTTCAAACCCTTCTTTCTTCCATGTTTGAATAAAGATAAGTCTTCCAATAATCATTCAATATGTCTATGTGTTGTTTGATTCTATTTTATGCTTGTATTTCTTTTAACATGCTAGGCTAGATTTTTATTGTGTTTGCTTAGATGTAGTAAAACCTAGATGTTGATTATTGGTTGATTGTTTGCTTATAATTGTTGTGGATGATTGTATTCGATGTTAGGCTTAAGAAAACCGGCAGACTTCCAATGGTAACTTGCTTGAACATCTTAAGAAACATGATCGGAGGTGTACTACGATTTTTTGGTTGTATTTAATGCATAAGTGAATTCAATTGATCCCATGTTAGGAGCTTTTAGTCGGCTCGACATAGGAGTGAAGTAGGATCTTATAGAGTAAGGGAATATTGTACACGGCCCTACGACTAGTATTAAGGAATATAACCCGTCATCCATGCAATTTTAACAAGCTAATCAACCGATAAAAGATATCTAGGGAGTAATGAAATCTAAGTAAACACATCTTTTCTCATTATTGTTTCCACCACATAATTACATTAGTTCATTTTTATTTTTTTTATTTTATTTTGATTGCATTTTTAGTTAATTGGGTTAGTTGACTAGTAACTAATTCCGCCCACTCCTTTAAAACCCGAGATTTTACTTGCTTTTCATAAAATATAAAAAATACAAAAAGAATCATCCCTCACCTCTAGACCTAGTTTAGTAGGCTTTCTAATCCTAGCGACACTATTCCTGAGTTGAATGATCAATCTCCCGGTACTTGTCACTATACTATACTACAACGATCAGGTACACTGCCTGGCGGGGATTGCAAGCTTCTCAAGATCCCTTGAGAGGTAAAACCTGTTGCGAGGGCGCAATCCCGCGTATCAAGTTTTTGGCGCCACAGCCCGGGGAATAGTTATTGTCTAGGTAAGAATTTCTTTTTATTAGGTCTACTTGCTAGATTCCTTTCTAGAAAGATTTTTATTTTTATTTTTAAGTTTTCTTGAGTCTATCTTATTTTTTCGTTCCTTTGTTCGTAACCATTACCATCCGACATCATGGAAGGTGGTAATATCTTTGAACCCATCAATCCACCACAACAAAACCACCCACAAAACCCACCACTAGCAAACCAACCTCCTAGACCCCGAACTTTAGGAGAGTATTCCCGTCCTAGCCACCAAGGCTATCGAAACACCATTGAGCTCACTCAAGGAGCCAATGTGTCTCCCTTGTGATCCGACACCATCCAGTTGGTGCAAAGCGGATGTGCATTCCATGGACTTCGTTCCGAAGATCCTAATCAACGTCTCAAGGATTTCCTAAAAATCATAGATTCCATAGACCTTGATGTTGCAACTACAGAGACGACCCGATTACGTCTGTTCCAATTCTCTCTACGTGACCAAGCTAGTCAATGGCTTGAACGTTTACCCGCGGGATCCATCACCTCTTGGGATGATCTCACTTCTCGTTTCCTTGCTCAATTTTTCCCACCGGGGAGAACTACTATGCTTAGAAATGACATCTTGATGTTCCAACAATGTCAATGTGAAACTCTCTATGAAACATGGACTCGTTTCAAGGACTTACTCCAAAAAGTCCCTCATCATGGCATAGATATTTGGCTCTAAGTCCAAATCTTCTATGACCATATCAATCTCTCCACAAGGCGAACCATTGACCAATCGGCCGGTGGCAAGCTACGTGATCTAAGTACGGAAGAATCATGGGAACTCATAGAAGATCTTGCTCTCTATGACAACGAAAGTTGGAATGATCCCTGTGATTTGAACAAAACGGTCAAGGAAATATCCTTGCCGTCGAACAACTCTAGCACTCCCGACCGTAGGATCATGGAACTTGAGGACCAAGTCAAGTTTCTCATGAAGTCCTACGAAGCTCCTAAGCCTTCAAGCCAAGTGAACAAAATCGCTTCTTCATGCGAATTATGTAGTGGTCCCTATGACACTCGTGATTGCGTGGAACTCCCTGGACAAGCTTTTGCGGATTACGCATCCTCACGTACCGACGAAGCGGGAGACAAGTGGTACACTTTCAAACCCGAGCCAAACCCTTACGGCGATTCCTACAATCCTTCTTGGAAAAATCACCCGAACCTTAAGTGGAAACAAAACCAAAACATGCCCCAAAACAATTCTTCCAATCCACCTAATCGTTACCAACCAAACGGTCCACCCTCTAATCGTACTTTCAACAACAATCCTTCCAATAACTATGGTAGTACCAATAATCTTGAAGGATTGATGTCAAAGTTTATGACATCTCAAGAAGCTCGCATAGGTAAGTTTGAAGCCGAATTCAATCAACAACAAACGGAGATGACCAGTAAAATTGACAACTTGTTGAAAGCCCTCAACAACCAAGTGCTAACTACACCTAGGAAGGACACTAGGGATAATAGTAGCGGTATTCAAATTAAGGACCCCTCATCATCTAAACACGTCCACTTTGTCAATGTTGTCACCATTAAGCCAATAGATAAGAATATAGAAGAAAGTGAAAAGGACGAAGTTGGAATAGAAACTGGACCTAAGGATGAGATTAAGGAAGTTGAGGATGAAAAGGAAGAAAAGTTAGAGGAAGTAGAAAATGTAGAGGAATACTGGTGAGTACTTATTTACTCACCTTTTCTTTATCAAAATAAGGCTTAATAATCCAAAAACTAACCCAAAATGCCAAAGAATATGTGTTTTTGTGATTTTGAATGTGCAGGTACGGATATTTCGTAAAAAGACAAAAAACAAACGGAAACCGGCAAAAACGAGCACGAGAGTGGAATGTGTGCAGAATAGTCAAAGAAAGTCAATGTTGAGCCTACAAAGCATAAAAGAGACCTCAGAGATTTGAGATTTGTCAGATTTGGTCCTGGGATTAAGTTTGAAGAGATTATCACTTTTAGTCCCTGAAGTTTCATCACTTGTCATAATTAGTCCTTTGAAGAATATTTCTGAAGAATGACACCTTTGGTCCTCTATGAATCTCAAAATGGCATCATAAGCCCTTAGAGTACATTTTGAAAAATTTCAGATTTAGTCCTTGGAATTTCAGTTTTCACACTTTTGGTCCTTGCTTAATATTAAAACCAAATTCTGAAATACAATGGGTCCAAGATTGTAATACTAGTCCAAATGTGATAATCCAAATTCAATACAACAATACCAAAAGTCCAAAACTAATACCCAAAGCCCAATCCACTACCCAATTTCCTTAACCCGGTCCACAATCCCTTTGGTCAACACTACTTAAAAACGGGTCAAACATTAATATTAAATCATTTTACCCATTCCCGCCCCCCAAATTCACCCTTAACCCAGAATTATTGTTCCTCTATGAACCCTAATTTTAACCCATACAAAGTAATAGCAAATACGGGCAATTGTGTACAATCACTCACTTCTAGAAGGGTGTCAGGAATGTCAGAGGAGCGTGTCAGAGCTAAGAAGCACAAAAGTGACACATGGCAGCCTCTCATTGGGTTGAACGCGTCACAATATCTAATCTGAGGGCTGTTAATCAATGGGAATGATTGAGAGATGATCAAAGGCTCAGGATTGTACTCAAGAAACACACTACACGGATTGCCAAGCTGGCAATCCGTGACCCTTCCATTCTAGAATTTTCTTATTGTAGCTATAAATAGAAGCTTAGGCTAGCTGAATTAGGGGGTGGAGTTTAGGGTAACATAACTCTGCCCAAATTTCTTTTGATTTGTAATAGCTTAGTTTATGTGTAATCTTTTATTTTTAATGGAATCTATTTTAGCTTTCTTAATCTCAGTTTATTATTGATTACTACTTAGTTTTAGCTTGAATCGCAATAGGCTTTACCTCTCGAGGGATCTCGAGAAGCTTACAACCCCCACCAGGCAGTGTACCTGATCGTTGTAGTATAGTATAGTGACAAGTACCGGGGGATTGATCGTTCAGCTTAGGAATAGTGTCGCTAGGATTAGAAAGCCTAAATTACTAGTTCTAAAGGTGAGGGATGATTATTTTTGTATTTTTATATTTTTATGAAAGCAAGTAAAATCTCGGGTTTTGAAAGAGTGGGCGGAATTAGTTGCTATTCAACTAACCCAAAACTAAGATGCAATCAAAGTAAAATACTAAAATTGAAATTAAACTAATTTATACTAAGGTTGTGAGCAGTAATTGGAGAAAATGTGTTTACTTAGACTTCACTACTCCCTAGATATCTTTTACATGTTAATTACTTGTTATAATTGCATGGATGACGGATCGTATTCCTTAATACCATTCATGGGGTGGCATACATAACTCCCCAATTCTATGAGCTCTTATCTCCTCCTACACCATGACCCAGCACAACTATAGGGATTGTAAACAGTGGCTCATGCATTAAATACAACCAATAAAGACCTAGTACGCCTCGGTTCATGTTTCTTAAGACGTTCAAGCATGTTACCATTTGGAGATCTGCCAGTTTTCTTAAGCCTAACATATAAATCATTCATCCAAGAACAAGAATAAACAAGTAATCAACACATAATCAATATCTAGGTTTCATTAGATCTAAGCAAACACAAAGGAGATCTAGCCTAGCATAATTGAATTGAGACAAGAACAAGATATAGACAACCAACACATAGACATATTGATTGAATTAGAAGAACACTTATCTCAATTACAATGCAAGGTATCAAGCGTTTGGAACCCTTGAAAAACCTGTAAAAGTTGCACCAAATTCGTCTTTAGGGTTTCTCCCAAAACTTCTCTCTTTTTAATGTAAAAACTAGAAAACTATATATAGGAAAACTGGGCTGACGGCGTCAAGACAAACATGTGACGCCGTCACCTCGCCGCCAAATACTTCCTCGGACGGCCTTGATCTACTTATGACGGCCTGTGTGACGCCGTCACCAACCACGGTATTTTATTCTTGGGACTTTGACGCCGTCAGGATGACTTTTGACGCCGTCATCAACTACGGTATTTTATTTTTGATGTCTGACGCCGTCAGGCTGTAACTCTTGACGCCGTCACCTAGTGTTTCCAGCATGGAAAATTGATACTTTGCCGTTTTCTTCACTTTTATGCTCCAAAAACGTCCAAAATGGCTTCTTTTCCAGAATTCACTCTCCAAGTACCTAAAATCACAAAATGAACGATTTAGGGCAATATTTGATCAAATAAAGTCGGATTCGGGCTTAAATGACCCCCTAAAAACGGATCATTTTTCGCCTCATCATATACCCTTACACTTGAGATTTGCTTGTCCTCAAGCAAATGAGCTTTTATTCTACTCAAAAGACAAGTTAGGGGTCATTTAACACTAATATAAAAGTAATTACAACAAATAATCGTTCCACTAAAGACCAATAGACAAGCACGGAGATCATACACAAGCACCTCACAAATAGTGTTTAGATACTCACATCTCTCGGGTGTAATAAAGTAATATAACATTATGGAAATGGAAGATATCTCTCACTACCTGTCATAGCAAAATAGATTACCATAGGCTTGGGAAAGGATCAAACCTCCACCACATGGCGTAAGCACCTAGGATAAACTATCAAAGAGGTCTTTTAAAGGGTTGTAACGTTAGGTATAGGGATATGAATTACACGGTTTTGTTGGATAAAAGAAGTTTTACTGGTGGCGAGTTAACAATCTTGGTTAATTACATGTACAATATGGCGTTGCTAAGCCAAGACTAGACTCGACTTAAGCTAATAAATGAAAAATAACAAAAACATAAAATAAACATAAAATGAAACGGGATGGTAGTCCGTATGTTTTTTCTCTTTTTCCTTTTTTCTATTTTTTTCTTTTCTTTTTCTTAATTTTTCGATTTTTTTTTCTTTTTTTTTTTTTTTTTTTTTTTTTTTTGCATACACTCTTACCCTACCATCCGAAATAATACATCATAGGGGATGAGAATTCCCCTTACACTTGAATCTTTACATTAAACTATTCTAATGACTCGAATTAAGAAAATCAAAACACTTGGAGCACTTTTAAGATTAACGTACATATGGGGGTAATAATATTATGTTCTTCCCCATTACTTCATAAAATAAGTACTTACCCATGACTCCCAATCGTCCCAAAACAATATGTACAAGGATATGACTCGACTTAGCAACCATGTAATCAATTAGAAAGTTAACTTAGGGTTTAACAAATAACAATAATGCACTAAAAATGAGCGCATACACGGAAGGCTAAGGCGATTTAGGTGTACATTTAAGTGGGGTGTAACAAATTCTTCCTTTAAGTAAGATGCTTAAAGTTAGAAACGAAAAGATAGGCTCGGAGGGGTGTACTAGGGGTTTCGTGTACTAAAAATGAGTACAACGCTAAGGGTGTGGGAAAAATTAGTTGACTTAACTAGCCAAGTAATATGACTTAAATGGTCAAGTAATCATGATACGGGTTTAACACAAGGGTGATCCTAATGCCTCTTATCATGTAGTAAATCCTACCACACGAATGTAGTCTCACTAGCGGTCTCGGGATGCATCACTAACGCAAGTTCTAGAATCTAAATGCTACCGGTACACTCATAAGCACTAATAGTAAATGCTTTTCCTATCAAATCTAAAGGCGAACCTCACATTTTTGGGTGGAAAATTTTTCTGAATATACGGTTATGTGCTAGTCATACAATCTCCTATCCATGAGACGCTTGCTATGGCTAAAGTTTCACTCCTAAATGTTGTAAAAAATTTTAAATTTGGCGCTAAAATTACACTAACAAGTATTTCTCGTAGTTTTATTACACATCTACCATTAAACAAAACAAACTCAAGCGAAAGTGCATATGTAAGGTATCATCTTTTTACCCTCCCCTTACACTTAAGATGAACATTGTCCCCAATGTTCAAGTAAAGAATGTAAAAGTGAAAAAGTAAAGAGAATGAAATCAAATACTCCCCTGATTCGCTCGGTATGGATTTTAGGTTGGCCAGGTTAAATCTTCTTCCAAGAAAACGAACAATCAAAGCTTCCCTTCCAGAATATAAATCATCTCCTTGTCAAACATAACCTGTAAATCCTGACAAAATAGACAAGACAACCTCGCGTAAAATCGGCGGCATCCTATATAAGTTACTAAATCCTAGAAAACAAAGTAAGATATAATGCTTGTGGAATGAAGTTTGCAGATTTCCTGGAGATTATAAAACTTAATAATTCACAAAAACCATAAGACTCCGTTAGAAAAACAAAACTGGTAAAATTTCCAGATTTTTGACTCCTGACGCCGTCAAGAGTAAACTCTGACGCCGTCAGAATGGACCTGCAGAAATTCTTATGTTAAGTTTCCGGAAAATTTCTGGAAAAACTTGGTCCTACTTCCTGGAAAATCCTGCAAAACTTCATTATGACTCAATACAAGCATTTGACTCTAACAAATACGAATATACATGCTCATTTATTATTGTGGAGAATCATGATCGGTTTGTTTCTTAAAAACATATTTGGGGTTTCCCCTTACACTTATCTTTTGCAAAAATACTTTTAGGTTGGAGTTAAGACTAGGCCAAACAACATAGTAAAGTATTTCCACATTTTATTTGAGAAACATGATTAACCAACAATAAAAATAAAACATGCATACGGAAGCAAATAACAATCAAACAAATAAAATCACACAAAACATGGGTTGCCTCCCAAGAAGCGCTTTTCTTTATTTACGAGTCTTTTAGCTAGACTCAAAGTCATGGGTTACTACGTGATCTCATCATTGGTTCCACTCTCTAGGTCGTCTTCTAAACCAGTTTTGTATTCCGGACCTAGTTGCAAGCACTCTTTGTAGAAACCAAGCATTCTATTTCTAACATACTCTACTCCCCTACGTCTATCCTCATCATTCCTATAATAAGCCGCTTGCTTGCGTTCCTTTTCGAAATTAGAGAGAAAGCGGTATTGCTCAATCTTGTAGGGCATTTGATAAGCAACCTCATCATTCTCTTTCTTGAATCTAACTATCCCTAAAGTCGGATCATAACTCATCCTAGTGGCCTCAACAAATGGTTTCCCAAATATTATTTGACTTAGGCAAGCATCTATCACCGGACGAGTGTCTTCCACTATCATAAAATCAATCTCATAGGTAAGATTCCCTATAATCACATGTAATCCCTTAACTCTCCCTACAAAATTACTTATCCAATTTTTACCGGGCATCATCCTATAATTGAGTTGCTTCTTCATCACCCAATTGTAATAAGTCCTAGTCATGATGTTCACGGGTGATCTAGGGTCTATGTAAGCTTTCCATACATGCATGTGCCCGATATTGCATGGGATGTTAATGTTAGAGGGGTCTCCCATTTTGATAAGGGGGTCGCCAAAGATATATGTTTTCTCGGGACTATCGAATAAATCCTTATGGTATTCCCGTTCTTCCTTGGTTGGCAACTTATCAAAGTATTCCTCTATAGGTTCTACCTCCTCTAGTTCCTCATCCTTATTAACCTCAACTTCCCTACTCTCATCCTTACTATCGGCTTCTATTCTAACTTCATCCTTGTCACTCTCCTCTATCTCCTTATCTATTGGTGTAATGGTGACAACATTGACAAAGTGGACATGTTTGGATGATGAGGGGTCCTTAATTTGGATTCCACTATTCGTGTCCCTAGTGTCCTTCCTAGGTGTGATTAACGCCTGGTTGTTGAGGGCTTTCAACAAGTTGTCAATCTTGTTGGTCATCTCCGTTTGTTGTTGGTTGAATTCGGTTTCAAACCTAGCTATGCGGGCTTCTTGAGATGCCATGAATTTTGACATCAATCCTTCAAGATTGTTGGTACTACCATAGTTGTTAGAAGGATTGTTGTTGAAAGTACAGTTGGATGGTGGACCGTTTGGTTGGTAACGATTAGGTGGGTTGGATGAATTGGGTTGATTTTGTTTCCACCTAAGGTTTGGGTGATTTTTCCATGAGGGGTTGTATGAATCACCGTATGTGTTTGGCTCGGGTTTGAAAGTGTACCACTTATCTCCCGCTTCGTCGGTACGCGTGGATGCGTAGTCCGCAAAAGCTGTTCCGGGGAGTTCCACACAATCACGAGTGTCATGGGGACCACTACATAATTCGCATGAAGAAGTGATTTTGTTCACTTGGCTTGAAGGCTTAGGAGCATCGTAGGATTTCATGAGAAACTTGACTTGGTCCTCAAGTTCCATGATCCTACGGTCGGGAGTGCTAGAATTGCTCGAAGGCAAAGATATTGCCTTGACCGTTTTGTTCAAGTCACGGGGATCATTCCAACTTTCGTTGTCATAGAGAGCAAGATCTTCTATGAGTTCCCATGATTGTTCCGCACAAAGATCACGTAGCTTACCACCGGCCGATTGGTCAATGGTTCGCCTCGTGGAGATGTCGATATGGTCATAAAAAATTTGGACTTGGAGCCAAAGATCTATGCCATGATGAGGGACTTTTTGGAGTAAGTCCTTGAAACGAGTCCATGCTTCATAAAGAGATTCATTTTGACGTTGTTGGAACATCAAGATGTCATTCCTAAGCTTAGTAGTTCTCCCCGGTGGGAAAAATTGAGCAAGGAAACGAGTGGTGAGATCATCCCCTGTGGTGATGGATCCCGCAGGTAAACGCTCAAGCCATTGACTAGCTTGATCCCGTAGAGAGAATTGGAATAGGCGTAAACGGGTAGTCTCTCTAGTTTCAACACCTAGGTCTATGGAATCTACGATTTTGAGAAAGTCCTTAAGATGTTGGTTTGGATCTTCGGAACGAAGTCCATGGAATGCACATCCGCTTTGCACCAACCGGATGGTGTCGGATCGCAAGGGGGTCACATTGGCTCCGGTGAGCTCAATGGTGTTTCGGTAGCCTTAATGGCTAGGTCGGGAGTACTCTCCTAAGGTTCGGGGCCTAAGGGGTTCTAATGGTGGGTTTTGTTGTGGTGGGATGACGGGTTCAAAGATGTTACCACCTTCTATGATGTCGGATGGTAAAGAGTTACGAACAAAGGCACGAAGAAATAAGATAGACTAAAGAAGACCTAAAAATAAAAATAAAAACTTACTAGAAAGGAATCTAGTAAGTAGACCTAATAAAAAGAAATCCTAACCTAGACAATAACTATTCCCCAGGCTGCGGCGCCAAAAACTTGATGCGTGGGAATCGCAACAGGCTTTACCTCTCGAGGGATCTCGAGAAGCTTACAACCCCCACCAGGCAGTGTACCTGATCGTTGTAGTATAGTATAGTGACAAGTACCGGGGGATTGATCGTTCAGCTTAGGAATAGTGTCGCTAGGATTAGAAAGCCTAAATTACTAGTTCTAAAGGTGAGGGATGATTATTTTTGTATTTTTATATTTTTATGAAAGCAAGTAAAATCTCGGGTTTTGAAAGAGTGGGCGGAATTAGTTGCTATTCAACTAACCCAAAACTAAGATGCAATCAAAGTAAAATACTAAAATTGAAATTAAACTAATTTATACTAAGGTTGTGAGCAGTAATTGGAGAAAATGTGTTTACTTAGACTTCACTACTCCCTAGATATCTTTTACATGTTAATTACTTGTTATAATTGCATGGATGACGGATCGTATTCCTTAATACCATTCATGGGGTGGCATACATAACTCCCCAATTCTATGAGCTCTTATCTCCTCCTACACCATGACCCAGCACAACTATAGGGATTGTAAACAGTGGCTCATGCATTAAATACAACCAATAAAGACCTAGTACGCCTCGGTTCATGTTTCTTAAGACGTTCAAGCATGTTACCATTTGGAGATCTGCCAGTTTTCTTAAGCCTAACATATAAATCATTCATCCAAGAACAAGAATAAACAAGTAATCAACACATAATCAATATCTAGGTTTCATTAGATCTAAGCAAACACAAAGGAGATCTAGCCTAGCATAATTGAATTGAGACAAGAACAAGATATAGACAACCAACACATAGACATATTGATTGAATTAGAAGAACACTTATCTCAATTACAATGCAAGGTATCAAGCGTTTGGAACCCTTGAAAAACCTGTAAAAGTTGCACCAAATTCGTCTTTAGGGTTTCTCCCAAAACTTCTCTCTTTTTAATGTAAAAACTAGAAAACTATATATAGGAAAACTGGGCTGACGGCGTCAAGACAAACATGTGACGCCGTCACCTCGCCGCCAAATACTTCCTCGGACGGCCTTGATCTACTTATGACGGCCTGTGTGACGCCGTCACCAACCACGGTATTTTATTCTTGGGACTTTGACGCCGTCAGGATGACTTTTGACGCCGTCATCAACTACGGTATTTTATTTTTGATGTCTGACGCCGTCAGGCTGTAACTCTTGACGCCGTCACCTAGTGTTTCCAGCATGGAAAATTGATACTTTGCCGTTTTCTTCACTTTTATGCTCCAAAAACGTCCAAAATGGCTTCTTTTCCAGAATTCACTCTCCAAGTACCTAAAATCACAAAATGAACGATTTAGGGCAATATTTGATCAAATAAAGTCGGATTCGGGCTTAAATGACCCCCTAAAAACGGATCATTTTTCGCCTCATCATATACCCTTACACTTGAGATTTGCTTGTCCTCAAGCAAATGAGCTTTTATTCTACTCAAAAGACAAGTTAGGGGTCATTTAACACTAATATAAAAGTAATTACAACAAATAATCGTTCCACTAAAGACCAATAGACAAGCACGGAGATCATACACAAGCACCTCACAAATAGTGTTTAGATACTCACATCTCTCGGGTGTAATAAAGTAATATAACATTATGGAAATGGAAGATATCTCTCACTACCTGTCATAGCAAAATAGATTACCATAGGCTTGGGAAAGGATCAAACCTCCACCACATGGCGTAAGCACCTAGGATAAACTATCAAAGAGGTCTTTTAAAGGGTTGTAACGTTAGGTATAGGGATATGAATTACACGGTTTTGTTGGATAAAAGAAGTTTTACTGGTGGCGAGTTAACAATCTTGGTTAATTACATGTACAATATGGCGTTGCTAAGCCAAGACTAGACTCGACTTAAGCTAATAAATGAAAAATAACAAAAACATAAAATAAACATAAAATGAAACGGGATGGTAGTCCGTATGTTTTTTCTCTTTTTCCTTTTTTCTATTTTTTTCTTTTCTTTTTCTTAATTTTTCGATTTTTTTTTCTTTTTTTTTTTTTTTTTTTTTTTTTGCATACACTCTTACCCTACCATCCGAAATAATACATCATAGGGGATGAGAATTCCCCTTACACTTGAATCTTTACATTAAACTATTCTAATGACTCGAATTAAGAAAATCAAAACACTTGGAGCACTTTTAAGATTAACGTACATATGGGGGTAATAATATTATGTTCTTCCCCATTACTTCATAAAATAAGTACTTACCCATGACTCCCAATCGTCCCAAAACAATATGTACAAGGATATGACTCGACTTAGCAACCATGTAATCAATTAGAAAGTTAACTTAGGGTTTAACAAATAACAATAATGCACTAAAAATGAGCGCATACACGGAAGGCTAAGGCGATTTAGGTGTACATTTAAGTGGGGTGTAACAAATTCTTCCTTTAAGTAAGATGCTTAAAGTTAGAAACGAAAAGATAGGCTCGGAGGGGTGTACTAGGGGTTTCGTGTACTAAAAATGAGTACAACGCTAAGGGTGTGGGAAAAATTAGTTGACTTAACTAGCCAAGTAATATGACTTAAATGGTCAAGTAATCATGATACGGGTTTAACACAAGGGTGATCCTAATGCCTCTTATCATGTAGTAAATCCTACCACACGAATGTAGTCTCACTAGCGGTCTCGGGATGCATCACTAACGCAAGTTCTAGAATCTAAATGCTACCGGTACACTCATAAGCACTAATAGTAAATGCTTTTCCTATCAAATCTAAAGGCGAACCTCACATTTTTTGGTGGAAAATTTTTCTGAATATACGGTTATGTGCTAGTCATACAATCTCCTATCCATGAGACGCTTGCTATGGCTAAAGTTTCACTCCTAAATGTTGTAAAAAATTTTAAATTTGGCGCTAAAATTACACTAACAAGTATTTCTCGTAGTTTTATTACACATCTACCATTAAACAAAACAAACTCAAGCGAAAGTGCATATGTAAGGTATCATCTTTTTACCCTCCCCTTACACTTAAGATGAACATTGTCCCCAATGTTCAAGTAAAGAATGTAAAAGTGAAAAAGTAAAGAGAATGAAATCAAATACTCCCCTGATTCGCTCGGTATGGATTTTAGGTTGGCCAGGTTAAATCTTCTTCCAAGAAAACGAACAATCAAAGCTTCCCTTCCAGAATATAAATCATCTCCTTGTCAAACATAACCTGTAAATCCTGACAAAATAGACAAGACAACCTCGCGTAAAATCGGCGGCATCCTATATAAGTTACTAAATCCTAGAAAACAAAGTAAGATATAATGCTTGTGGAATGAAGTTTGCAGATTTCCTGGAGATTATAAAACTTAATAATTCACAAAAACCATAAGACTCCGTTAGAAAAACAAAACTGGTAAAATTTCCAGATTTTTGACTCCTGACGCCGTCAAGAGTAAACTCTGACGCCGTCAGAATGGACCTGCAGAAATTCTTATGTTAAGTTTCCGGAAAATTTCTGGAAAAACTTGGTCCTACTTCCTGGAAAATCCTGCAAAACTTCATTATGACTCAATACAAGCATTTGACTCTAACAAATACGAATATACATGCTCATTTATTATTGTGGAGAATCATGATCGGTTTGTTTCTTAAAAACATATTTGGGGTTTCCCCTTACACTTATCTTTTGCAAAAATACTTTTAGGTTGGAGTTAAGACTAGGCCAAACAACATAGTAAAGTATTTCCACATTTTATTTGAGAAACATGATTAACCAACAATAAAAATAAAACATGCATACGGAAGCAAATAACAATCAAACAAATAAAATCACACAAAACATGGGTTGCCTCCCAAGAAGCGCTTTTCTTTATTTACGAGTCTTTTAGCTAGACTCAAAGTCATGGGTTACTACGTGATCTCATCATTGGTTCCACTCTCTAGGTCGTCTTCTAAACCAGTTTTGTATTCCGGACCTAGTTGCAAGCACTCTTTGTAGAAACCAAGCATTCTATTTCTAACATACTCTACTCCCCTACGTCTATCCTCATCATTCCTATAATAAGCCGCTTGCTTGCGTTCCTTTTCGAAATTAGAGAGAAAGCGGTATTGCTCAATCTTGTAGGGCATTTGATAAGCAACCTCATCATTCTCTTTCTTGAATCTAACTATCCCTAAAGTCGGATCATAACTCATCCTAGTGGCCTCAACAAATGGTTTCCCAAATATTATTTGACTTAGGCAAGCATCTATCACCGGACGAGTGTCTTCCACTATCATAAAATCAATCTCATAGGTAAGATTCCCTATAATCACATGTAATCCCTTAACTCTCCCTACAAAATTACTTATCCAATTTTTACCGGGCATCATCCTATAATTGAGTTGCTTCTTCATCACCCAATTGTAATAAGTCCTAGTCATGATGTTCACGGGTGATCTAGGGTCTATGTAAGCTTTCCATACATGCATGTGCCCGATATTGCATGGGATGTTAATGTTAGAGGGGTCTCCCATTTTGATAAGGGGGTCGCCAAAGATATATGTTTTCTCGGGACTATCGAATAAATCCTTATGGTATTCCCGTTCTTCCTTGGTTGGCAACTTATCAAAGTATTCCTCTATAGGTTCTACCTCCTCTAGTTCCTCATCCTTATTAACCTCAACTTCCCTACTCTCATCCTTACTATCGGCTTCTATTCTAACTTCATCCTTGTCACTCTCCTCTATCTCCTTATCTATTGGTGTAATGGTGACAACATTGACAAAGTGGACATGTTTGGATGATGAGGGGTCCTTAATTTGGATTCCACTATTCGTGTCCCTAGTGTCCTTCCTAGGTGTGATTAACGCCTGGTTGTTGAGGGCTTTCAACAAGTTGTCAATCTTGTTGGTCATCTCCGTTTGTTGTTGGTTGAATTCGGTTTCAAACCTAGCTATGCGGGCTTCTTGAGATGCCATGAATTTTGACATCAATCCTTCAAGATTGTTGGTACTACCATAGTTGTTAGAAGGATTGTTGTTGAAAGTACAGTTGGATGGTGGACCGTTTGGTTGGTAACGATTAGGTGGGTTGGATGAATTGGGTTGATTTTGTTTCCACCTAAGGTTTGGGTGATTTTTCCATGAGGGGTTGTATGAATCACCGTATGTGTTTGGCTCGGGTTTGAAAGTGTACCACTTATCTCCCGCTTCGTCGGTACGCGTGGATGCGTAGTCCGCAAAAGCTGTTCCGGGGAGTTCCACACAATCACGAGTGTCATGGGGACCACTACATAATTCGCATGAAGAAGTGATTTTGTTCACTTGGCTTGAAGGCTTAGGAGCATCGTAGGATTTCATGAGAAACTTGACTTGGTCCTCAAGTTCCATGATCCTACGGTCGGGAGTGCTAGAATTGCTCGAAGGCAAAGATATTGCCTTGACCGTTTTGTTCAAGTCACGGGGATCATTCCAACTTTCGTTGTCATAGAGAGCAAGATCTTCTATGAATTCCCATGATTGTTCCGCACAAAGATCACGTAGCTTACCACCGGCCGATTGGTCAATGGTTCGCCTCGTGGA
Organism: Artemisia argyi; assembly: GCA_030686995.1. Taxonomy (NCBI): domain Eukaryota; kingdom Viridiplantae; phylum Streptophyta; class Magnoliopsida; order Asterales; family Asteraceae; genus Artemisia; species Artemisia argyi. Next base: position 118,143,909 of record CM060698.1, on the reverse strand, counting down.
GATGTCGATATGGTCATAAAAAATTTGGACTTGGAGCCAAAGATCTATGCCATGATGAGGGACTTTTTGGAGTAAGTCCTTGAAACGAGTCCATGCTTCATAAAGAGATTCATTTTGACGTTGTTGGAACATCAAGATGTCATTCCTAAGCTTAGTAGTTCTCCCCGGTGGGAAAAATTGAGCAAGGAAACGAGTGGTGAGATCATCCCCTGTGGTGATGGATCCCGCGGGTAAACGCTCAAGCCATTGACTAGCTTGATCCCGTAGAGAGAATTGGAATAGGCGTAAACGGGTAGTCTCTCTAGTTTCAACACCTAGGTCTATGGAATCTACGATTTTGAGAAAGTCCTTAAGATGTTGGTTTGGATCTTCGGAACGAAGTCCATGGAATGCACATCCGCTTTGCACCAACCGGATGGTGTCGGATCGCAAGGGGGTCACATTGGCTCCGGTGAGCTCAATGGTGTTTCGGTAGCCTTAATGGCTAGGTCGGGAGTACTCTCCTAAGGTTCGGGGCCTAAGGGGTTCTAATGGTGGGTTTTGTTGTGGTGGGATGACGGGTTCAAAGATGTTACCACCTTCCATGATGTCGGATGGTAAAGAGTTACGAACAAAGGCACGAAGAAATAAGATAGACTAAAGAAGACCTAAAAATAAAAATAAAAACTTACTAGAAAGGAATCTAGCAAGTAGACCTAATAAAAAGAAATCCTAACCTAGACAATAACTATTCCCCAGGCTGCGGCGCCAAAAACTTGATGCGTGGGAATCGCAACAGGCTTTACCTCTCGAGGGATCTCGAGAAGCTTACAACCCCCACCAGGCAGTGTACCTGATCGTTGTAGTATAGTATAGTGACAAGTACCGGGGGATTGATCGTTCAGCTTAGGAATAGTGTCGCTAGGATTAGAAAGCCTAAATTACTAGTTCTAAAGGTGAGGGATGATTATTTTTGTATTTTTATATTTTTATGAAAGCAAGTAAAATCTCGGGTTTTGAAAGAGTGGGCGGAATTAGTTGCTATTCAACTAACCCAAAACTAAGATGCAATCAAAGTAAAATACTAAAATTGAAATTAAACTAATTTATACTAAGGTTGTGAGCAGTAATTGGAGAAAATGTGTTTACTTAGACTTCACTACTCCCTAGATATCTTTTACATGTTAATTACTTGTTATAGTTGCATGGATGACGGATCGTATTCCTTAATACCATTCATGGGGTGGCATACATAACTCCCCAATTCTATGAGCTCTTATCTCCTCCTACACCATGACCCAGCACAACTATAGGGATTGTAAACAGTGACTCATGCATTAAATACAACCAATAAAGACCTAGTACGCCTCGGTTCATGTTTCTTAAGACGTTCAAGCATGTTACCATTTGGAGATCTGCCAGTTTTCTTAAGCCTAACATATAAATCATTCATCCAAGAACAAGAATAAACAAGTAATCAACACATAATCAATATCTAGGTTTCATTAGATCTAAGCAAACACAAAGGAGATCTAGCCTAGCATAATTGAATTGAGACAAGAACAAGATATAGACAACCAACACATAGACATATTGATTGAATTAGAAGAACACTTATCTCAATTACAATGCAAGGTATCAAGCGTTTGGAACCCTTGAAAAACCTGTAAAAGTTGCACCAAATTCGTCTTTAGGGTTTATCCCAAAACTTCTCTCTTTTTAATGTAAAAACTAGAAAACTATATATAGGAAAACTGGGCTGACGGCGTCAAGACAACCATGTGACGCCGTCACCTCGCCGCCAAATACTTCCTCGGACGGCCTTGATCTACTTATGACGGCCTGTGTGACGCCGTCACCAACCACGGTATTTTATTCTTGGGACTTTGACGCCGTCAGGATGACTTTTGACGCCGTCATCAACTACGGTATTTTATTTTTGATGTCTGACGCCGTCAGGCTGTAACTCTTGACGCCGTCACCTAGTGTTTCCAGCATGGAAAATTGATACTTTGCCGTTTTCTTCACTTTTATGCTCCAAAAACGTCCAAAATGGCTTCTTTTCCAGAATTCACTCTCCAAGTACCTAAAATCACAAAAGGAACGATTTAGGGCAATATTTGATCAAATAAAGTCGGATTCGGGCTTAAATGCCCCCCTAAAAACGGATCATTTTTCGCCTCATCATTATTGTAGCTATTTGGATCATTGTGGTGGTTTGTATTTGTTTGCATCATTTCACAGTTATAGCTTAGATATAAGGTAGTGTTTGGATTAATGAATTGTTGTGCTTAGTGGTTGTTATTTTACTGTTTCAACTTCACCATTAGATCACATTAGGATAGTAGTTAACAAATATAGAATAAAATAGTAGTATAGTTTGATAAAAAGTCAAAGTTAGTCTTAAAATTTCATTAACTGTTAGTATTAGTGAAAATCAGTTAGTGTAATTGAATTGATAGTTGCATTTTAGTTCTAGTTAGCTTAATCTAGCATAATTGTAGCTTAATATTACATGTAGAAGTAGAATTAAGCAGTTGAAATCAGATTTGGTCAAAGTAGTGTAAGCATAAAATAGTCAATTGTTTTCATGTTGTAGGTTTCCACTAGCTGCTGAACTTGGGTTAAATTAGAGCATCATATGATAGTTAGTAATAGAATATTTAGTGTTTTTGGATATTCAGTAGTATAGTTTTGCTATTGCCCCTATTAGTCTGTCTCTTAGTGCTAATTAGTTGTGCTATTTAGCTTCTGCAAATAAGGGGTTTGGAACAAGTAACTGTTTTGAAATATAGGCCTGTTAGTACTAATTTGAGCTTGAACATGAGATTATTTGATATTTCTGAGTCTCATATAGAGTTTAGTAGTTGATTTCATTGTTTCTTAGTCATTGGCTTAATCTGTTTGGTAGTTGCTTATCCATTGGCTTATCATAAACTGCTTATTGCTTATTTCTTATGTTCCTGTGTTTCAATTGATCATATTTGAGTGTGTTTGAGCTATTCTGAGTATAAAACTTCTGTGTTTTAAGTTTGATAAAGTTTTGTTACAAGTGCTTATTAATAAGCACTTGCAATAAGCTGTTTTTAGCTGAATAAGCAATTTTTCAGCTTATTTTCTTTTCAAAAATTTTCTCCAAGCTTCTTTTTATATTTTAGATTTTCTGTAATTTTTTCAGATTTTTCTGAATTGTTTTACTAATTTTCTTAATTTTTCTTAGTTTTAAATCATTTTATAATACTTTTTAATAAATAAAAATCAAATAAAAATCAGAAAAAGCCATAAAAAATCCAAAAATATTTTAGATAATTCATTTCTATTATTTTAGAATTTTCAAAGTTAAATTTGCAATTTTCCCATTTATTTTACATTTTCTTTTATTTTTAATTACTTTTTAAATTCCAAAATTAGAAATAAATTCCTAGAAAATAAATAAAACCTCAAAAAAATATTTTTCTATTTCTCAAAATTATTTTAAGTAGTTTAAGATTTTTAGAAATTTATTTCATATTTTTAGGATCATTTTTCATAAATATTTACGTTTTAATTCGTACGATTACGTTTTTAAATCGCGTTTGAATTTCCGTTTTTAGATTTACATCACTTGTGCATACATAGCTTGTACCTTCTGCTTATTTTATCATTTCTTTTCACTACTTGAATTTCATTATCACTATTTTCACTTTTCCACTTTTCACGACACGATTTTGCGAATCGATTTTCAGGATTCCATTCAACCTTCGTTGGGATACGACTCGGGTAATCCATATTTCTTACCGATTTCCTCGATACTTACTAATATATATATATATATATATATATATATATATATATATATATATATATATATATATATATATATATATATATATATAATTGAGCAATCAAATACTTTGATAAGTTACCCACCAAGGAGGAACGGGAATACCATAAGGATCTATTCGATGACCCTGAGACACCATACGTCCTTGGTTCACCACTCATCAAAGCGGGTGATCCCTCTAACAGCAACATACCATGCAACATTGGGCATATGCATGTGTGGAAAGCTTACATCGATCTTAGGTCTCCAATAAACATTATGAGTAGGACCTATTATAATTGGGTAATGAAGAAGCAACTTGGGTATAGGATGATGCCTAACACGAGTTGGATGAGTAACTTTGTGGGAAGAGTGAAAGGATTACATGTCTTTGTAGGAAACTTCACTTATGTTACCGATTTTGTGATTGTAGAGGATATTCGTCCGGTAATAGATGGTTGTTTAAGTCAGGTAGTGTTCGGAAAACCGTTTGTTGAGGCCTCTAGGATGAATTATGACCCATCCCTAGGGATAGTTAGATTCAAGGATGAGAACGATGAAATTGCCTACCAAATGCCCTATAAGATTGAACAATTCCGTCTCCTATCAAACCTTGAAAAGGAACACAAGCAAGCGGTTTACTATAGGAATGATGAGGATAGACGTAGGGGAGTAGACTATGTCATGAGTAGAATATTCGGTTTCTACAAGGAATGTTTGTAACTAGGTCCGGAGTACAAAACTAAATTGAGGATGACCTAGAGAATGTGACCAATGACGAGGTCACGTAATAACCCGTAACCTTGAGTCTAGCTACAAGACTCGTAAATAAAGAAAATCGCTTCTTGGGATGCAACCCATGTTTCGTGTGTTTTTATTTGTTTGATTTTATTTGTTTCCGTATGCATGTTTTATTTTTATTGTTGGTAAATCATGTTTCAAAGTACATTGTGAAAATGCTTTATTTTGTTTTTAAGTTCGTCTTAATTACATATAAAGGTATGTTGCAAAAGCTAAGTGTAAGGGAAATCCAAATTTGTTTATAAGAACGAAAATGAGCACGATTCACTACAATATTAAATGAACATGTATATTAGTATTTGTTAGAGTCAAATGCTTGTATCGAGTCATAATGATGTTTTGCAGGATTTTCCAGGAAATAAGGCATAAGTTTTTCCAGAAACTTAACATAAGAATTTTTCCAGGAACATTCTGACGGCGTCAGGAGTTAAAACCTGACGGCGTCAGGTACTAAAATTCTGAAAAATTTTGCGAGTTTTGTTTAAACCGGAGTCCTAAAGTTTTTGTTGATTCTTTAGTTTTATAAACTCCAGGAAATCTGCAAACATTCATTCCACAAGCATTATATCCTTATATATATAGATTGCCGCCGATTTTACACGAGGTTTGCCTTGACTATTTTCTCAGGTTTAACAGGTTATATTAGGACTCATGGGTAAAGTACTAGTGTTATGGAGTAATGGGAAGAACATCAATTTATTACCCCCATATGTGCGTTAATTTTTAAAAGTACTCCAAGTGTTTTGATTATCTTAATTCGAGTCATTAGAGTAGTTTATTGTAAAGTATGTAAAAATTCAAGTGTAAGGGGAATGCAAATTCCCTATGATGTATTATTTTGGATGGTAGGGTAAGAGTGTATGCAATAAAAAAATAAAAATAAAAAAAAAACAGAAAAAGAAAGAGAAAAATATACGGACTACCATCCCGTTTCATTCTATGTTTGTTTTAAGTTTTTGTTATTTTTTATTTATTAGCTTAAGTCGAGTCGAGTCTTGGCTTAGCAACGCCATATTGTACATGTAATTAACCAAGATGATTAACTCGCCACCAGTAAATATTGCCTTTATCCAACAAAACCGTGTTTTCCATATCCCTACACCTAACGTTATAACCCTTTAAAAGACCTCTTTGATAGTTTATCCTAGGTGCTTACGCCAAGTGGTGGAGGTTTGATCATTTCCCAAGCCTATGGTAATCTATTTGCTATGAAAGGTAGTGAGAGATGTTTTCCATTTCCATATTGTGATATATACTTTATTACACCCGAGAGATGTGAGTATCTAAACACTATTTGTGAGGTGCTTGTGTCTAACCTCCGTGCATGTTTTTGGTTTTTAGTAGAATGATTATTTGTTGTAATTACTTTTATATTAGTGTTAAATGACCCCTAACTTGTATTTTGATTAGAACAAAAGCGCATTTGCTTGAGGACAAGCAAATCTCAAGTGTAAGGGTATTTGATAAGGCGAAAAGTGTACCGCTTTTAAGGGGTCATTTAAGCCCGAATTCGTGATTATTTGATCAATTATTGCTCTAAATTGTTCCTTTTGTCATTTTAGGTACTTTTGAGGAGAAATCTGGAAAAGGAAGCATTTTGGACATTTTTGGAGCATAAAAGTGAAGAAAACGGCAAAGTCTCAAATTCCTTGATGGGAACAGTACCTGACAACGTCAAGATCTAACACAACGTCAAGATCTAACACATGACGGCGTCAAGAGGTGGAAGTGGAAAATATAACGTGACGGCCCAGAACATTTTCTGTGTTATTGACCTGACGGCGTCACCAAGGGCGTCAGGGTCATGTTACAAGTGACGGCCAAGAGTATATTTACACATGAAGGCGTCAAGACTGGATCTAGGCAATACGACTCTTAACTTAGCGGCGAGTTGATGGCGTCAGACCTTACACATGACGCCGTCAGGATGTTTTATCTATATATATTTTGCAAATTTTTCATTGTAAAGTGTGGAACATTAGGAGCATAAACCCTAGGTCGAATTTTCTTCATATTGCAGGGGTTTCAAACCCTTCTTTCTTCTATGTTTGAATAAAGATAAGTCTTCCAATAATCATTCAATATGTCTATGTGTTGTTTGATTCTATCTTATGCTTGTCTTTCTTTAACATGCTGGGCTAGGTTTTTATTGTGTTTGCTTAGATGTAGTGAAACCTAGATGTTGATTATTGGTTGATTGTTTGCTTATAATTGTTGTGGATGATTGTATTCGATGTTAGGCTTAAGAAAACTGGCAGACTTCCATTGGTAACTTGCTTGAACGTCTTAAGAAACATGATCGGAGGTGTACTACGATTTTTGGTTGTATTTAATGAATAAGTGAATTCTAATGATCCCATGTTAGGAGCTTTTAGTCAGCTCAACATAGGAGTGAAGTAGGATCTTATAGAGTTAGGGAATATTGTACACGGCCCTACGACTAGTATTAGGGAATATAACCCGTCATCCATGCAATTGTAACAAGCTAATCAACCGGTAAAAGATATCTAGGGAGTAATGAAATCTAAGTAAATACATCTTTTCTCATTATTGTTTCCACCACATAATTACATTAGTTCATTTTATTTCTTTTTATTTTATTTTGATTGCATCTTTAGTTAATTGGGTAGTTGACTAGCAACTAATTCCGCCCACTCCTTTAAAACCCGAGATTTTACTTGCTTTTCATAAAATATAAAAAAAAATACAAAAAGAATCATCCCTCACCTCGAGACCTAGTTTAGTAGGCTTTCTAATCCTAGCGACACTATTCCTGAGTTGAACGATCAATCCCCCGGTACTTGTCACTATACTATACTACAACGATCAGGTACACTGCCTGACGGGGATTGCAAGCTTCTCAAGATCCCTTGAGAGGTAAAACCTGTTGCGAGGGCGCAATCCCGTGTATCAAGTTTTTGGCGCCGCAGCCCGGGGAATAGTTATTGTCTATGTTAGAATTTCTTTTTATTAGGTCTACTTGCTAGATTCCTTTCTAGTAAGATTTTTATTTTTATTTTTAGGTTTTCTTTAGTCTATCTTATTTCTTCGTTCCTTTGTTCATAACCATTACCATCCGACATTATGGAAGGTGGTAATATTAGGAATATGTAATATGTATTAGGATTATGTAATATGTATAAACTAAAACACTTTAATTTGATTGTATTTACTAATGTAATTTGACTAATTTAACTTGAACTATTCTACCTCTATTTTGAATACACCAAAGGGTATGGGCAGGCATTGTGATGGGTTCATCTTTTTGGTACATGCCGAACAATATTATGTAAATTGAAGTATTTCATATGGGGTTAAATGTTTAGTCAAGCTTGACTCCTATGCATAAGTTTTGGAGTTCTCGAGCCCCATAAGTTTTAGAGCTCCAAAATCAGGTCCCCCCCCCCCCCTAATATGGAGCATATTAGACAGCTTTTGGCACCTACTCATCAACTCTTGTGCATGATGAATGCCCTCCTCAACCTCTCGTTGGTAATGGGTTAACATCATTTCCAATATGACAAACGAGTTACAGGCAATCACAAGATCAAGACAGTGAGACATGTTACTGGAAAAGGAAATGATAATTATTTGATTATGGGTGTGTGTGTGTTTCTGCTTGTGTGTGTGTGTGTGTGTGAAGGCGTTGACAATTTAATATGAAAACATGAAAATAACTTTGCAAATTAGCCATTGAGGTCATGTCACAATTACACCGAAAGGTTGGCGGGAGATAAGAAGATCCATGAAATGGCGATAATGCCCTCGGTGATGTGGCACTTAACGGGAAAACTAACGAAAAATGCCTTTCGATGGCTTTTTTGCAAATTTGCATAACGTTAGTGGCTTTTTTGCGTGACTTTTTGTCTCGGTCCCATTTTGCGATTTCGTGATAGTTTAGGGACCATTTTTGCATTTTACCCTAAATAAATACTGTACTAGTTTTAATTTACACGCTTAGAGCACTACCATTCGTAACCCAGGTTAAACCTTAACACACAGCCACGTCACACTTTAACCTTAACTCACAAAAAAAAAAAAAAAAAAAAAAAAAAAAAAAAAAAAAAACTCCCCAAATCATAACTCAGCTTTAACTCACTTTAACTCAACTTTTCAAATATTTTCAAATTTAACCCTAAACTAAAACTAACATTTCATTTATTAAAAACAATAACATTAATTCTTAAACGAGATTACAATACGCACTAAAAAAATGTTACAATGAACAAAAAAATACATAACAAAAAAAATATGAAATTATAAAAAACAATTAAACCACAACAAAATACACTTATTCATGGTTGACGAGGATGTAGCCCATATTTTTTTTATGATTCGGTCCTTTTCCATATTGACCAACGCCACATAATGTGGATTTTTGCCTTCCGTATCGATCAACAAAAACTCAATCTCCTTCAACCTCGTTTGGGTGTTTTGGTTTTCAACGGTCGCCTGATACGCCCTGGCCGCATCTTCACGTTTTGCCTGAAACTCTTGTTGCATAGTCTCCACGAATTGAGACGACGAAACAGACCCTCCAGTACTCGTGCCCCCGGTGCTTGTCGTTGTCTCGAACTTTTGTTTCTTCACAGCCCATTTTTTTCCTATAGGGGGTGCTTCTACATCATGTCCAAACAACCCTCGTTTGTTTGGCTTGGGACATAACCGGTTAAATCCATCGGATCCGGCGCGTCCCATTATTTATGAGCACGAAAAACATTCCAAGCCGCCTCATTATTAAACGGGGCCGAATTGTGCTCCGCACGATAATATTCTTTTGCACGTATGAGGATATCCATATCATTTTCCCCACTTTTTTTATTGCGTTGAGCACGATGCGTTGAACATTGCGCAATCACGGTTCAACGTACGCCACTTCCCTTGTATCATATCTTTACCGCGTTTATGAAAATTGGTTTATTGAACTCATTTTGAACCCGTTGCCAAAACGTATCTTTCGATTGGGAACGACCGACTTACGAGTCCTCGCTAGCAGCCACCCAACACGTAGCAAGTAATTTTTCTTCACTTGATTGCCAACGTGTATTGATGCCTTCTCCGTGTCCTTCATCATCGTCGACTGGTTTTTTGTTTCTTTTGGACTTTCGTTTAATACGAGATTTGAATTTCTTTGGTGGAGAGGTAGGTGTTTCGGGAACTTCGTTTATTTCCGTTTGGGAATGTTAGGATTGTTGAGTGAATTGGAGGTATTGGAAATCGGTATTTAGGGAGTTTCGTTGTTGGCTTCTTGCCAATACCATAACGCTTGATGTTGTTGGAAAACTTCTTCGCTTGTCATAACGAATTGGTTTGGGTTATCCCAATTCGGATTTGAAGATAAACCCGCGTATGGGTTCCTCGACCCACCGAGGAGGTTCGTTAACGAGTCGTTGTCGTTGTTGTTTCCTTGTGACTTTTTTTTTTATTTTTTTTTTTTTATTTTTATTTTTTTTTTTTTTTGCTATTAGAAGTGTAGAAGAGAATAAAATGAGTTGTGAAAGTGTGGTAAAAAGAAGTATGTTGAATGGGTATTTATATTAGTTGAAAAAAGGTTTTGATTTTTTTTTACCAAAGTAACCGTTTATTAAAGTTGGGGGTGGAAAGTGTAAATATCTTTGAATTCCAATGGCTATAAACATTAACATTAAGGAGGGGGGAGGGGTGAATGCAATTTTTTATTTATTTATTTATTTTTTTTACATCTGTTGCATGTTAACGTGGGTTAACCGATTCACGCCCCACGTTAACGCCCACTTAACGCTTGATGTTGCAACCTTAACGCCACTTTAACGCGGGTTAAAATCGTTTTAACGCAAGGAGTACGTTAGGAATGGGAATGCTCTTAGACATTAAAAAGCTTATGTTTTTAGTTTAAATAATTTGTATATTTTTATTTGGAAAAATGAAAAAGAAATTAAATTTGAAAGTGAGGGCCCTAACGAATATGTTTGTTGTGTGTTATAATAAAGGGGGTGTTTTGTTACGGGGTTTAAGATAATGTGGCATCGGTAGGACCCAAATAAAGAGGTATGGGGATATCACCACACCTAATGCTCTAAGGATTTTTGTTCGGCTGTTGTTATAACTGGCGTGTCTTGGGGTTAACCTTTTTTTATAGGTTGGTTATTGATACACCCAAGTGATAACCTCACTTTCTTTTAATATATATATATATATATATATATATATATATATATATATATATATATATATATATATATATATATATATATATATATATATATATATATATATATATTACTTACTTTTTAAAAAATAAAATAAAATAATTATAAAATTGCGTACTAAAAAAATGAAACGAAAAATATAAATTTGATAAGTCAAAATTAGTAAAATACAAAAACACGAAGCATAAAACTGTTTTTGTCATGTTAATAAAGTATGTAAAACTGTCCAAAAAATTTGTGGAACATAAACTATTAAGTTTGTAAAGTCAAAAATAATAAAAGTCAAAAGTATTAAAAAAAAAACTCCTTCCGTCTCAAAATTATAATCCACAATTCTTTTTTGACATGTCTCAAAATAATTGTTCTCTTTCTATTTTAAATAAGAAAAAAAGAATTTAATGGGGGATTATTTTATAAATTATCAAAAATATATTATTTTATAATTAAACCAAAGTTTATTACTATAAATTATCAAAAAAAAATGAAAGAAATATAAGTAGTGCAGAGATTAGGCCCACTTTTTGTGATAAAAGATAAATATTATGGTAACTTTGTTATGATCTACGAAGTAGGGTTGGATCAGTTGGAACAAGTAGGCTTGGATCAGTTGGAAAATCCCTTGCCTCTTAACCTAGAGGTCAAGGGTTCGATTCTCACTCCCTACAAAAAGTCGGAGGTCCTTTTCTACCTTAGGTAGAACCAGAAGCAGCCTCTCTACCTTCGGTAGGGGTATGGTTGTCTACGTCTCAACCTCCCCCATACACCGTGAAATACGGTATTGGGACCCATAACCCGTGGAAAACGGTATTGGGAGTTACTTTACTTTTACGCTTTTTACCCGGGTTCACACATGCCACATATTGATTCCTAATTTATGGCCCACTAAATCATACCAAACAACCAGGATCGTGGTTGTGACAAACCAAACAAAAAATAGTTCATTCACATACAAAGGAAACAAGTAACTTCAATGCTAAAATCTTCAAAGCTCAACAAATATTTTGAGCACTTTGGTAAGAAAACTTTCAGTAGTTTTCAACTCACTTTCTAGCCATCAACAAATGACCATTTACATATCGATATCCAGAAATTCATTCACAACTTTAGGAATTAAAACCAAGTAAAATAGACTACTCCTAGAACATAAAGAGCATAAAACTCTGAAAATCAAGTATCCATCATCCATAAATTTACAGCTTTCGAAACTAAAATGAAGTAAAACTAGACTACCCCGCACAATTCACAACTTACATATCCAGTATCCAAAAATTTACACCTTCAAAACCTAAAATCAAGTAAAACTAGACTTCTCCTAAAAGATATCGAGCATAACAGTCTCTGAACCACACCTGTATGTTGTTTCTTCAGTCACTATGGTTGAATTGCATAACATCCATATGTGAAAGGCTTCGAAAAATACCAAAATAGTTGTTATCACTGCGGCTATTAAAACTATCACAACAACAATTCCCTACCAACCACCAAAAAAAAGTTAGGGGGAATATAATAGCTACTTTATGTGAAGATTTTTACCTAAATAATAACACATCGCATAAGAAGCATATCATTCAAATATTTGTTTAGCACACTTATCTTGCAAAAGTGTTTGAGATACCTAAATAAGGTTAAATTGTCCCCATGTTATCCTTAGAGAACAAGTGCAAGGTATTATCAATGCCTGAATCAACAAAAATTGCACCAGTTTCCAACATAAGGATCATGTTTAGCTAGGAAACAATAATACTCAGCAACATCTTTAACCTGGTTAACTGAGAAGAAAAAAAAAATAAAAATTAAAAAAAAAAAAAAAAAAAAAAAAAAAAAAAACAACAACAACAACAACAACAACAAAGGCCAGCAAATAGCCAAGAAAAGACATAACCAAGCTTGTAAGAAGTATAAAATATTAGTAAACACATGTTTTGAACATGAACAATGAAAACTTTATGCCTGGTCCTATTTAAACCCCTTGTAAATAACATTTCATAAAAAGTCCATAACTAGATTGATTTTGATAATAAAATTATGGATTTTACTTGCCATACGGTGGTAGAAAAAAAGAGCTGCCAATTGTTGCTGTCACGAGCAAGGCCCTCTCATGAATTTTGGAGGCTCTGTATGAAAAAGTTAAGTATACCCTTAATCGTCATATTTTTAAGTACCACGAAAATGGTTGAGCTTGTTTTAAATCTGCATTATATTTTAGATACGTTACAATAGCAATATAAAATTGTGCATCTCGTTTTCAATGTTTTAGACTTTCGTATATATCTTTTGCTTTATCTAGAATATTAAACCGCTTATTTATGAAACATGTAGAAAAATATGCGGAGCCCAGGCTATTAATCTCAGTTGAAATAGGAGGTCATATATAATAAAAAGATGATTGATAAAGTTCTAATAGTAATGTTGGTAATGTATATATACTTCTTGTAGAATATAGATGTTGTTTCGTAATATTTTGAATCATATATTTAACGATTAGGGTTGTATTTGTCAAACAGGAAAGTTAAAAAGGCTTAAACACTATGTACATATTTAATAGGTAAATAAAATAGTTTTGTTGTGACCCATAGACAAAAATAAGGGTGTTCAAACTTCAAACGGTCGGTTTTCGGTTAATCAAGTTGTTTGTTTGTTTTTTTCTTTTTTTTTATTTTTTTTTTTTTTTTTTTTTTTTTTTTTTTTTAAGAAAGACTACACCCAAAAACCAAACAAAAAATGAGCAAAATGGAACCAAACCACCTAAATTAACAATCGGTATATCAACTTTGGGCCGATAAACCAAATAGGCAAAAATAGAAGTACAAATTACGATAGTGAACTACAAAAAATAATACCGACTAAACAACAAAATATATAAGATATGATACATGTTATTTCAAATATTGATAAACTAAACAAGAATCAACTTCAGTATATGCTCTAACCTTTCAATTTGAAACTTTAAACTCTTTAATACTTTGAAGAAATTACCAACGTTTAAAAACCATTAGTAAATGATAAAAACATTCAAAATTAAACATGCTTTGAAATTTCGATACTAACATTGAATGAAATCTAAATGTTCCACCGGATATTTGGTTATATAGAAGGAACAAATTAATTATTCACTTAAGTTATGGTTATCGCATACCAAAATTAGAATTTCATAAGCTCAATTATTCTCTTAATTAATAGTCATCCCATCCCAAAATAATGATTTCATAAGTTTAGCACATGTTCGGTTAATCACGTGGCTTCATTTTTTATTATTGTAAACCAAATCCGAACCAAAGACCTAATTTCATTTCGGTTAAATCCAATCACCCACCAAAATTCCAAATAGACCATGTTAATTTGGGTTGGTTGGTTAGTTTTTCAGGTCAAACTATTTAATGAACACCCGTAGCTAAAAAGGTATTGGGTCTTCTTCCTCAATAAAACGTAACCCATTGAAACACAACCAAAACTCTGTTTTTTTTTCACATTTTGTAATAACTTCATGAGCACATCGAAAGCATATTATCCATCATAAACACAAATTAGTACACTTAAATCATCCCAACCTTTTTTAAATCTCAAACTAGATGCCCTAAAAAACAGGAGGGATGGGGCTGAGCACCTGCACATGCTCAAATCCGGCCCTGGTCACGAGTATAAACCGTGTCAAGAAGTACCCAAAATGACCATGCTTTACAAGTTAGTCAATACTACCGCAAGTCCATTTACACATATAACGGTTATGTTTGGCAACAACTTTTTTGAAGCGTTTAAGAGCGATAAGCGACAAGCGGTAAGCATTATCTTGCTTGTTTGGCAACACCTCAACAAGCGTCTGAAACATGATTAACCGCTCCAATCTTAAATGCTTCCTGGAGAAGCGACAAGCGATAAGCGGTAAACATTTACTTGTTTAACACTTTATAATTATAGTTACAGCTACTGATGAGGCGAAAAATGAACCGTTTTTAGGGGGTCATTTAAGCCCCGAATTCGAATTTATTTGATCAAATATTGCCCTAAATCGTTCCTTTTGTGATTTTAGGTACTTTGGGAGAGAAATCTGGAAAATAGAGCAATTCGGACGTTTTTGGAGCATAAAAGTGAAGAAAACGTCAAAGTCTTAATTTTCCTTGCTGGGAACAGTAGGTGACGGCGTCAAAAAGAAAATCTTGACGGCGTCAAGAGTAATTTGCATGACGGCCCAGTACAGAATTGACGGCGTCACGAAGTAGGGCGTCAAGAGGAAAATGCATGACGGCCTGGAAACATATAACACTTGACGGCGTCAGATCTGGATCAAGGCAGTCCGAGATTTATTTTGGCGGCGAGATGACGGCGTCACAAATTTGTTCTTGACGCCGTCAGACCCTATTTCCTATATATAGTTTTCTAATTTTCACATTAAAAAGGGAGAAGTTTTGGAGAAACCCTAAGTACGAACTTGGTACGAATTTTACAGGTTTTTCAAGGGTTCTTAGCCCTTGATCCCTTTCATGTGTAATTATGATAAGTGTTCTTTTAATTCCATCAATATGTCTATGTGTTGGTTGTCTATATCTTGTTCTTGTCTTAATTCCATCATGCTAGGCTAGATCTATCTTGTGTTTGCTTTGATCTAATAAAACCTAGATGTTAATTATGTGTTGATTACTTGTTTATGGTTGTATTGGATGAATGAATTCGATGTTAGGCTTAAGAAAACTGGCATATCTCCAATTGGTAACATGCTTGAACGTCTTAGGAAACATGAACTGACGTGCACTAGGTTTTATTGGTTGTATTTAATGCATGAGTAAATTCTAATGATCCCATGTTAGGAGCTTCTTAGCTGGCTCGACATAGGAGTGAAGTAGGCACTCATAGGATTGGGGAATTAAGTGCGCCACCCCATGAATGGTATTAAGGAATACAATCCGTCATCCACGCAACTATAACAAGTAATTAACGTGTAAAAGATATCTAGGGAGTAGTGAAATCTAAGTAAACACAATTTTCTCCACTTATTGGTCACAACCTTTGTTTAATTTAGTTTATTTTCATTTCTTGTATTTTATTTTGATTGCAACTTTAGTATTGGGTTAGTTGACTAGCAACTAATTCCGCCCAAATTATTCAAAACCCGAGATTTTTACTTGCTTTCTAAAAAATATAAAAATACAAAAATAATCATCTCTCATCTTTAGAACTAGTATTTAGGTTTTCTAATCCTAGCGACACTATTCCTAGCTGAACGATCAATCCCCCAGTACTTGTTACTATACTATACTACAACGATCAGGTACACTGCCTGGTGGGGGTTGTAAGCTTCTCAAGATCCCTTGAGAGGTAAAGCCTGGTGCGATTCCCACGTATCAAGTTTTTGGCGCCGCAGCCCGGGGAATAGTTATTGTCTAGGTTAGAATCTCTTTTTATTAGGTCTACTTGCTAGATTCCTTTCTAGTAAGATTTTATTTTTATTTTTAGGTTTTCTTTAGTCTATTTTATTTCTTTGTGTTTTTGTTCGTAACTCTTCACCACCCGACATCATGGATGATGGGAACATCCTTGAACCCGTCATCCCACCACAACAAAACCCACCACTAGAACCCCTTAGGCCCCGAACCTTAGGAGAATATTCCCGACCTAGCCACCAAGGCTACCGAAACACCATTGAGCTCACCGGAGCCAATGTGACTCCCTTGCGATCCGACACCATCCGGTTGGTGCAAAGCGGATGTGCATTCCATGGACTTCGTTCCGAAGATCCAAATCACCACCTTAAGGACTTCCTAAAAATCGTAGATTCCATAGACCTAGGTGTTGAAACTATAGAGACAACCCGATTACGCCTATTCCAATTCTCTCAACGGGATCAAGCTAGTCAATGGCTTGAGCGTTTGCCCGCGGGATCCATCACCACATGGGATGATCTCACCACTCGTTTCCTTGTTCAATTTTTTCAACCGGGGAGAACTACTAAGCTTAGAAATGACATCTTGATGTTCCAACAACGTCAAAATGAATCTCTTTATGAAGCATGAACTCGTTTCAAGGACTTACTCCAAAA
This sequence comes from Artemisia argyi, assembly GCA_030686995.1. Taxonomy (NCBI): domain Eukaryota; kingdom Viridiplantae; phylum Streptophyta; class Magnoliopsida; order Asterales; family Asteraceae; genus Artemisia; species Artemisia argyi. The sequence goes on along the minus strand of CM060698.1, from coordinate 118,127,108 downwards.
AGTCCCTCATCATGGCATAGATCTTTGGCTCCAAGTCCAAATCTTTTATGACCATATCGATCTCTCCACGAGGCGAGCCATTGACCAATCGGCCGGTGGTAAGCTACGTGATCTAAGTGCGGAACAATCATGGGAACTCATAGAAGATCGTGCTCTCTATGACAACGAAAGTTGGAATGATCCCCGTGATTTGAACAAAACGGTCAAGGCAATATCTTTGCCTTCGAACAATTCTAGCACTCCCGACCGTAGGATCATGGAACTTGAAGGTCGAGTCAAGTCTCTCATGAAATCTTACGAAGCTCAAAAACCTTCAAGCCAAGTAAGCAGAATCGCTTCTACATGCAAATTATGTAATGGCCCTCACGAGACTCATAACTGTATGGAGCTTCCAAAACATGCTTATAACGAATTCACGTCATCACACGTGGGTCGAGGTCCTCGAACTTCTGGCGAGGCCTATGAGGCATGGAAGGACAAACCTAATTTCAGAGGATACCAAACGCCATACAAAAGAAGAGACCTTAAGGAAATCGATTGTGACGGGCTTGATAAGATAAGTTCCCAACTTATTTTGTGCGATGAAGATGTTCGGAGAGGGTGTAAGAACACTTCTGATTTATCATGTGGATTCTTTAAGGATGTTAGTAAGCTTAGTTCTAAGTATTGAAAAGATGTCTTCGAGTTCGAAGACCCGAAGTACTTACACTATGAAAGTGATACTAGTTTAGAAGACGACCTAGAGAGTGGAACCAACGATGAGGTCACGTAGTAACCCATGACCTTGAGTCTAGCTACAAGACTCGTAAATAAAGAAACGCGCTTCTTGGGAGGCAACCCATGTTTTGTGTGATTTTATTTTTGTTTGTTTGTTATTTGCTTTCGTATGCATGCTTTATTTTTATTGTTGGTAGATCATGTTTCTCAATTAAATAGTGGAAATACTTTACTTTGTTGTTTTGGCCTAGTCTTAACTCCACCTAAAAGTATTTTTGCAAAAGATAAGTGTAAGGGGAAACCCCAAATATGTTTTCAAGAAACAAACCGATCATGATTCTCCACAATATTAAGTGAACATGTATATTCGTATTTGTTAGAGTCAAATGCTTGTATCGAGTCATAATGAAGTTTTGCAGGATTTTCCAGGAAGTAGGACCAAGTTTTTCCAGAAATTTTCCGGAAACTTAACATAAGAATTTCTGCAGGTCACTTGTAACACCCCAACCCGGCATGGGTCCGGAGCGCTACAGTATGGTGACATATCAAAGCATACAAAGCATACAACGCAAGCGGAAGACTTAAAACAAAAGGTTACAAGGGAAAAGTCTAAAAGTACAAAAGGAATACTAAAACTATAAAAGAAAAGGAAATACAAACTAAACAAAGTCTAATCTAATCCAAGTTTAAAACTAGTCCGGATGTAAATGGGCTTCTAATCATCAGGATAGTCCACTAACGCTTCTATGCACTCTCTTCACCCAACCCCAGCTTCCAACCTAAAACCTGCCGCGGGAAAGGAAAATGCGGCTGAGCTTAAAAAGCCCAGTGAACAGATATATAGCAAAACAAATGGATAATCGAAAAGTATATAAGTATGAGAAACAGGACATCATAAGCTTCTGCTGAAAGGAATATCATCTGTCAAATGCATAAGAGATCAAGATCGATGGAACAATATCATAAGTCAAAGAAAAATGAAGCATCATAGATATATCAAGCAAAAATAAATCATAAGAGAATCAAGAGTACGTATCAACAAAGGCGTGTCTACCAGAGTCACTCGAATAGACACATAGAAATATAAGGAAGCCACGAGCCGACCTACCCGAGACACTCGAATAGATCTCAAATCACATAATCACATATCCGTCAATCCATAAGTGTACGGAGAGGGGAGACCTCTAAGTACCAGAAGTGAAAGGGGTACAAGGCACGTACAGCCAGTCACTAAATCAAATCATATCATATCACATCAAACATATACCTAGGATGCATCCATACGCTCCCTGAAACAGAATACATATACAAGTACGAGACTATGCATATATATAACAGAATGGCCATAAGTGCACATAATCATATAATCATATAATAACAGAAGGGAACGCCGGGGACTAATCACACCGCCCCAGATAGTGTCATGCCATTGGTGCCTCAATGACACGCCCATGGTACCTCCATGGATAGACTAAAAACTCGGGCATAAGAATCATACATATCAGAACAGAGCTATCCATAAACAAAGCAATTATAGCATATCAATCAGAATATATCAACAGAATCTCATATCAGTGAGATAGAAATCAGATCATCATAACAGAATGGATAGCAAACAGAATCCAATCAAAGGATACTATCAAACGAATCATATCAACGAATCATATCATAAGGGATCATAGCAAGGCATATCAACTGAATCATATCATAGCAAATGAAACAAAGTCAAAGGATCGAAAGTCATGAGATCGGAACCCTTAATGAGATAGGGTAGAATATCTGTACCTTAAACCGCCAACGAAATCAAATCATAACATAAGAATAGGAAGTCACTCCTTCAGCGAATCTACACGAATTAATGATCGGCTTATTACTTATAAGCTCAATTTAAATCAGATTACTCCTTTTAGATTTCTTTCTAATTTTAGAAACTTGCCAAATATAGTAACTTTCCATAATGATAAACTTTCCCAAATTAGTAATTTAATACCTTAAGATTATAATTGACCATTAAATATATTTAAGAGTTAAAATGACTAATATAATAGTTTAGGGTTAAAGACGACAATTTATTAAAGTTTAGGGTCAAAATATAAATTATCAAAAATTAAATATTAAAATGTCAAATAAAATTATTTTAAGGTTTATACTAGAATTTTATATCAAAATGATACTTTTAGATCCCGTCGTTTTATAATATATAAACGTATTCTCGTCATTAATTTAGACCGCGACGACTCAAATATTATTATCACATTTAGAAACTGATACGCCCCATGTTCATTTATTTATGTTTTAAACCAATCTTGGTGCATATATTAGAGATTAGAAAAGTCAATTAAATGGCCAAGTATATAAGTATGCATGAGAAAAAAAAAAATATATATATATATATATATATATAGAAACAAGATTGGTGACACCAAACCAAGACGAAACCCTTTTATTCTTTAAGTTTTATAACCAGATCTTGAAAACGTAATATATATCATTTACATGTTCTCATTCTTTATTTGCTTGAGTTTTATTCCAATTTCTTAGTCGTATAATAGAGATCAAACATAGTGTCTAAAGACCAGATCAAAGCCTTACGTGACCACTAACTCAAAGCCCAAAACAAAACTGAGATCGATATATATGTTGTATAATTTATATGTTCGTGATTTCATGTCACACTTATAACCATTCGTATACTTATAATAAAGAGCACAATAAATTATGTTTTCATGTTTTATACTTATATATACTTCATAGGTCGAATCACTAAAACACGAAAACGATTATAGGAGTACCTCTAGGACGATAGATCGAAACCGAAAACACGAACACGAGCACAAGATTCCGCGAGGCACGACCGAACCCAAGACCTACAGCCTTTCGAAACAAAAACCAAACCCTTTCGTACTTCTTCTTAGTGATCGAAAAGAAAAGAATGAATCATGCCACTACCTTTCCAAGCTCTCGTACAGTTTTTTTTTTCCGGATAGGAACAGATAGGACTAAGCCGCCACTTGTTTTGTTTCATGATGCATAACTCGAACCAAGGAGAGCAAAGAGGAGAAAAACTGATGTCGCCTAGAGAACAAAGATCTGAATGAAAACCAAGACTAAGGTTCGTATAGTCCAGGAAAACGGCAACGACTTGTACTCCGAACCTAGTTTCTTCTTCTTCTTTTCTTGTCAGCCAAAACAAGGGACGAATGGTGTATTATTTTCTGGTTTAGAATGACGTTTTGGAGTTTGTGTTTTTGGTTGTGGTTCGATGCAAAAGATGGGAGGGACAACAAGATATACGGCCTATGGAACATATGGAATATAGGGCAAAGCGTGTAGTATTTAAGGTATAACCGTGTATGGTTGTTAGGGATATTAATGCATGGAATCTTTATTATAGGAAGGTGATCAAAGCATGCTCATCTCTTGTAGACCCACGATAAAAGAAAAAGAAAAGAAAAGGGCTAGGAAAAATTCGGTTATGCCATAATAGGACTAGGATAGAATTTGTTGAAGTAACTTAAGGATATGATTTAATTATAGGGTAGGATATAATTATAATGGGTAATTAATCATAATATGTAGTTTATAATGTTATAATAATATTGTTCATACATTAGGTTAATGTTCCAAATGATGCAAGAATTGTAGTTCAAATATTAACGAATTAAATACGTAGGTTAAAATCAGAACAAAATGTTTTAGATTATTTAATCTCTCTTCAAAAGTTTAAATTTGAAGGGTATTTTGGGTAATTAAGATGTTCAAAATTTCAGGTTTTACAATTCTTCCTCTCTAAAAAGAAATTTCGTCCGCGAAATTGAAGTCACTAATGTTATACGGAGTCGTAGCAAATCACAAAATGTCGTTACAAATATCCTCACGCTCGGGGAGGTTCTTCCAAAAATCTTCACAACGACATAATTTCTCATGACTCGATCCAGTTGAACATAATCATAACAAAGCTAATCCAATCGGATGCGAAGCAAATGTGTAGCAGATGACAGATGATAGATAAAATTCTATGAGGAGATATACGAAACACATAAAACTACAAAGCAAACATAGCGGTAGAACTTAAACGATAAACCTTCATTAGCTCCCACTGAAATGCGAACGAATAAAGGAACTTGCCAATAAATGAAGGAGTACTAAACAAATCATCAAACGTATCCAGAATCTTGTCAAGATGTGGGTAACATAATCACATCGACGTTCCAAATCATGAACATATCAAAGGTATAACCGAAGGAATAGAATAATCGTATGGATAGGAATGAAACCAAAACTTCCTCAAATGCCGAAACGTCTAAATTTCCTGTACTTCTTCTGCAAGTGCAAACCGAAATATGATTCTCTGTCACGATCATTGTGGGTGCGTCATGTAGCTTGAATAATCTTCTGCCGAAGGAAATATCTGCCGATCTTCCAAGCAAGTCATCCTAGTCAATGCTCCACTGCAGCTCTGCTCGTGTTGTCCTTCATCCTTTGTGTGGAAATCACCGATGTAGTAACCACCGTCTTCATAACATCTCGTCCAGCTCCTGCTTCAAGTCTCTATTCATATTAGTACAACTAAGATGAATAGAGTTGATAGAACCATGTGTTTCACTTCAAAACTACTTCCTTTCATCTTCTAGCATAGATGATCTTCGGTCGTCTTCCTCCTAAGCTTCTTCATGTCTTCCTCCTTGAGTTAAACAAATCTCCTTCCACCTTTTCAAAATCGTCCTCTCAAGCTTCCTCCAACAAAAGTTACTCTTCGAGAATGTCATAGAGGCTTCTTCGAACGTAGAATGTCAACACAATACGAAGATGATACTCGTGTTTCTCTTTCGTCTCTGAATATACTAAAATGTCATACCATGACAATTTGTCCCAGTATTTATGAAAGACACGATTGATCGATTCCAAAGGAATAGTCGGAAAGGTAACCAATACAATTGGCATCACAACACTCATAGAAGATCATACGAATAAAAAGAATTTCGAGGAATATCTCACTTTTCATCATGACACGATTCAGCTCCCAACATAAATACCATCATTATTCTCCTCACGAATAAAACAAAACACACAAAGATACACAGCGAACGTTCCAAACAAATCGAATAACTCTCGAGGCGAGTTTCATCAGAGAAGTATCTTCACAACAATGGGGAAGTCAACGCACGAGTTTTAGAACAAGGTGGTCATAAACGATTATCAGGTTAAGAATCATGGTGTAGGATATGAACTTCACAAAACGTCAAAGGTGACAAACATGAAATGACAATCATCATCATCAAAATATTCAGGCAACAAATCTAAATCCAGAATAACATCGAATTTAACATCTCCAACGTAAACAAATTAGCACCACAAAATCGTCTCCAAATATCTCCAGAACGCATCGGACAAATCGAATATACACGATGAAAAGTCACAAAATGATCATAGGGGTAGAATAGGTAAGGTCAAATCAACAATGAAGAAAGAATCAAAAGCAAGGAGAAGTCATAGGGTGTGTCGAACACGTAGGATACATACGCGAATCTCCGAACGAACAAAAGACATCTAAACGAATGATAACGAATCAAGGATCGAAGTTCAAAAGAGAGAGTGATAACTTCAGGAAGTGAAATCTATAAGGCATAACTACGAGGTCTTAAAGTATTCTAACCTATGTTGCGAATCCTGATAAATCTTCTAAATCTCCGGAACGAATGATCTTATAAGGTCTTATCAAAAAGCAGAGGCCAAATCAGAGTGATGCGGAAGCAAGATAACTAACCAACGTCTTATCATATATCTACCCAATACTCACCAGTCATAATAAAGCTCTTAAGGGTAGAAACTTAAGGTAAAATCTTCCAAAGTTATTCCTAAAGCTTCTAAGGTGCAAACCTAAGGGTCCAAAACTCACAGGCCATAATTTAGGTACTACAAGTCGCAGCCTTAGCTCTGATACCATAATTGTAACACCCCAACCCGGCATGGGTCCGGAGCGCTACAGTATGGTGACATATCAAAGCATACAAAGCATACAACGCAAGCGGAAGACTTAAAACAAAAGGTTACAAGGGAAAAGTCTAAAAGTACAAAAGGAATACTAAAACTATAAAAGAAAAGGAAATACAAACTAAACAAAGTCTAATCTAATCCAAGTTTAAAACTAGTCCGGATGTAAATGGGCTTCTAATCATCAGGATAGTCCACTAACGCTTCTATGCACTCTCTTCACCCAACCCCAGCTTCCAACCTAAAACCTGCCGCGGGAAAGGAAAATGCGGCTGAGCTTAAAAAGCCCAGTGAACAGATATATAGCAAAACAAATGGATAATCGAAAAGTATATAAGTATGAGAAACAGGACATCATAAGCTTCTGCTGAAAGGAATATCATCTGTCAAATGCATAAGAGATCAAGATCGATGGAACAATATCATAAGTCAAAGAAAAATGAAGCATCATAGATATATCAAGCAAAAATAAATCATAAGAGAATCAAGAGTACGTATCAACAAAGGCGTGTCTACCAGAGTCACTCGAATAGACACATAGAAATATAAGGAAGCCACGAGCCGACCTACCCGAGACACTCGAATAGATCTCAAATCACATAATCACATATCCGTCAATCCATAAGTGTACGGAGAGGGGAGACCTCTAAGTACCAGAAGTGAAAGGGGTACAAGGCACGTACAGCCAGTCACTAAATCAAATCATATCATATCACATCAAACATATACCTAGGATGCATCCATACGCTCCCTGAAACAGAATACATATACAAGTACGAGACTATGCATATATATAACAGAATGGCCATAAGTGCACATAATCATATAATCATATAATAACAGAAGGGAACGCCGGGGACTAATCACACCGCCCCAGATAGTGTCATGCCATTGGTGCCTCAATGACACGCCCATGGTACCTCCATGGATAGACTAAAAACTCGGGCATAAGAATCATACATATCAGAACAGAGCTATCCATAAACAAAGCAATTATAGCATATCAATCAGAATATATCAACAGAATCTCATATCAGTGAGATAGAAATCAGATCATCATAACAGAATGGATAGCAAACAGAATCCAATCAAAGGATACTATCAAACGAATCATATCAACGAATCATATCATAAGGGATCATAGCAAGGCATATCAACTGAATCATATCATAGCAAATGAAACAAAGTCAAAGGATCGAAAGTCATGAGATCGGAACCCTTAATGAGATAGGGTAGAATATCTGTACCTTAAACCGCCAACGAAATCAAATCATAACATAAGAATAGGAAGTCACTCCTTCAGCGAATCTACACGAATTAATGATCGGCTTATTACTTATAAGCTCAATTTAAATCAGATTACTCCTTTTAGATTTCTTTCTAATTTTAGAAACTTGCCAAATATAGTAACTTTCCATAATGATAAACTTTCCCAAATTAGTAATTTAATACCTTAAGATTATAATTGACCATTAAATATATTTAAGAGTTAAAATGACTAATATAATAGTTTAGGGTTAAAGACGACAATTTATTAAAGTTTAGGGTCAAAATATAAATTATCAAAAATTAAATATTAAAATGTCAAATAAAATTATTTTAAGGTTTATACTAGAATTTTATATCAAAATGATACTTTTAGATCCCGTCGTTTTATAATATATAAACGTATTCTCGTCATTAATTTAGACCGCGACGACTCAAATATTATTATCACATTTAGAAACTGATACGCCCCATGTTCATTTATTTATGTTTTAAACCAATCTTGGTGCATATATTAGAGATTAGAAAAGTCAATTAAATGGCCAAGTATATAAGTATGCATGAGAAAAAAAAAAAATATATATATATATATATATATATAGAAACAAGATTGGTGACACCAAACCAAGACGAAACCCTTTTATTCTTTAAGTTTTATAACCAGATCTTGAAAACGTAATATATATCATTTACATGTTCTCATTCTTTATTTGCTTGAGTTTTATTCCAATTTCTTAGTCGTATAATAGAGATCAAACATAGTGTCTAAAGACCAGATCAAAGCCTTACGTGACCACTAACTCAAAGCCCAAAACAAAACTGAGATCGATATATATGTTGTATAATTTATATGTTCGTGATTTCATGTCACACTTATAACCATTCGTATACTTATAATAAAGAGCACAATAAATTATGTTTTCATGTTTTATACTTATATATACTTCATAGGTCGAATCACTAAAACACGAAAACGATTATAGGAGTACCTCTAGGACGATAGATCGAAACCGAAAACACGAACACGAGCACAAGATTCCGCGAGGCACGACCGAACCCAAGACCTACAGCCTTTCGAAACAAAAACCAAACCCTTTCGTACTTCTTCTTAGTGATCGAAAAGAAAAGAATGAATCATGCCACTACCTTTCCAAGCTCTCGTACAGTTTTTTTTTTCCGGATAGGAACAGATAGGACTAAGCCGCCACTTGTTTTGTTTCATGATGCATAACTCGAACCAAGGAGAGCAAAGAGGAGAAAAACTGATGTCGCCTAGAGAACAAAGATCTGAATGAAAACCAAGACTAAGGTTCGTATAGTCCAGGAAAACGGCAACGACTTGTACTCCGAACCTAGTTTCTTCTTCTTCTTTTCTTGTCAGCCAAAACAAGGGACGAATGGTGTATTATTTTCTGGTTTAGAATGACGTTTTGGAGTTTGTGTTTTTGGTTGTGGTTCGATGCAAAAGATGGGAGGGACAACAAGATATACGGCCTATGGAACATATGGAATATAGGGCAAAGCGTGTAGTATTTAAGGTATAACCGTGTATGGTTGTTAGGGATATTAATGCATGGAATCTTTATTATAGGAAGGTGATCAAAGCATGCTCATCTCTTGTAGACCCACGATAAAAGAAAAAGAAAAGAAAAGGGCTAGGAAAAATTCGGTTATGCCATAATAGGACTAGGATAGAATTTGTTGAAGTAACTTAAGGATATGATTTAATTATAGGGTAGGATATAATTATAATGGGTAATTAATCATAATATGTAGTTTATAATGTTATAATAATATTGTTCATACATTAGGTTAATGTTCCAAATGATGCAAGAATTGTAGTTCAAATATTAACGAATTAAATACGTAGGTTAAAATCAGAACAAAATGTTTTAGATTATTTAATCTCTCTTCAAAAGTTTAAATTTGAAGGGTATTTTGGGTAATTAAGATGTTCAAAATTTCGGGTTTTACATCACTTCTGACAGCATCACGAATTAATTCTTGACGGCGTCACGTGTAAAAATCTGGAAATTTTACCGGTTTTGTTTTTCTAACGGAGTCTTATGGTTTTTGTGAATTATTAAGTTTTATAATCTCCAGGAAATCTACAAACTTCATTCCACAAGCATTATATCTTATTTTGTTTTCTAGGATTTAGTAACTTATATAGGATGCCGCCGATTTTACGCGAGGTTGTCTTGTCTATTTTCTCAGGATTTACAGGTTATGTATGACAAGAAGATGATTTATATTCTGGAAGGGAAGCTTTGATTGTTCATTTTCTTGGAGGAAGATTTAACCTGGCCACCTTATTATCCATACCGAGCGAATCAGGGGAGTATTTGATTTCATTCTTTTTACTTTTTCACTTTTACATTCTTTACTTGAACATTGGGGACAATGTTCATCTTAAGTGTAAGGGGAGGGTAAAATGATGATACCTTACATGTACACTTTCGCTTGAGTTTGTTTTGTTTAATGGTAGATGTGTAATAAAACTATGAGAAATACTTGTTAGTGCAATTTTAGCGCCAAATTTAAAATTTTTTACAACATTTAGGAGTGAAACTTTAGCCATAGCAAGCGTCTCATGGATAGGAGATTGTATGACTAGCACATAACCGTACCATTCAGAAAAATTTTCCACCCAAATATGTGAGGTTCGCCTTTAGATTTGATAGGAAAAGCATTTACTATTAGTGCTTATGAGTGTACCGGTAACATTTAGATTCTAGAACTTGCGTTAGTGATGCATCCCGAGACCGCTAGTGAGATTACATTCGTGTGGTAGGATTTACTACATGATAAGAGGCATTAGGATCACCCTTGTGTTAAACCCGTATCATAATTACTTGACCATTTAAGTCATATTACTTGGCTAGTTAAGTTAACTAATTTTTCTCACACCTCAACGTTGTACTCATTTTTAGTACATGAAACCCTAGTACACCCCTCCGAGCCTATCTTTTCGTTTCTAACTTTAAGCATCTTACTTAAAGGAAGAATTTGTTACACCCCACTTAAATGTACACCCAAATCGCCTTAGTCTTCCGTGTATGCGCTCATTTTTAGTGCATTATTGTTATCTGTTAAACCCTAAGTTAACTATCTAATTGATTACATGGTTGCTAAGTCGAGTCATATCCTTGTACATATAATTTTGGGACGATTGGGACTCATGGGTAAAGTACTTATTTTATGGAGTAATGGGGAAGAACATCATTTATTACCCCCATACGTACGTTAATCTTAAAAGTACTCCAAGTGTTTTGATTTTCTTAATTCGAGTCATTAGTTTAGTTTATTGTAAAGTATGTAAAAATTCAAGTGTAAAGGAAATGTTCATTCCCTATGATGTATTATTTTGGATGGTAGGGTAAGAGTGTATGCCAAAAAAAAAATAAAATAAAATAAAATAAAAAAAAATAAAAAAAAATCAAGAAAAAGAAAAAAAAAATAGAAAAAAAAAAAAAAAAAAAAAAATACGGACTACCATCCCGTTTCAATTTATGTTTATTTTATGTTTTTGTTATTTTTCATTTATTAGTTTAAGTCGAGTCTAGTCTTGGCTTAGCAACGCCACATTGTACATGTAATTAACCAAGATTGTTAACTCGCCACCAGTAAAGACCGCCTATATCCAACAAAACCGTGTATTTCATATCCCTACACCTAACGTTACAACCCTTTAAAAGACCTCTTTGATAGTTGATCCTAGGTGCTTACGCCATGTGGTGGAGCTTTGATCCTTTTCCAAGCCTATGGTAATCTATTTTGCTATGACAGGTAGTGAGAGATATCTTCCGTTTCCATATTGTAATTTATATTTTATTATACCCGAGAGATGTGAGTATCTAAACACTATTTGTGAGGTGCTAGTATATGACCTCCGTGCTTGTCTATTGGTCTTTAGTGGAACGATTATTTGTTGTAATTACTTTTATATTAGTGTTAAATGACCCCTAACTTGTATTTTGATTAGAATAAAAGCGCATTTGCTTGAGGACAAGCAAATCTCAAGTGTAAGGGTATATGATGAGGCGAAAAATGAACCGTTTTTAGGGGGTCATTTAAGCCCGAATTCGAATTTATTTGATCAAATATTGCCCTAAATCGTTCCTTTTGTGATTTTAGGTACTTTGGGAGAGAAATCCGGAAAATAGAGCAATTCGGACGTTTTTGGAGCACAAAAGTTAAGAAAACGCCAAAGTCTTAATTTTCCTTGCTGGGAACAGTAGGTGACGGTGTCAAGAAGAAAATCTTGACGGCGTCAAGAGTAATTTGCATGACGGCCCAGTACAGAATTGACGGCGTCACGAAGTAGGGCGTCAAGAGGAAAATGCATGACGGCCTGGAAACATATAACACTTGACGGCGTCAGATCTGGATCAAGGCAGTCCGAGATTTATTTTGGCGGCGAGATGACGGCGTCACAAATTTGTTCTTGACGCTGTCAGACCCTATTTCCTATATATAGTTTTCTAATTTTCACATTAAAAAGGGAGAAGTTTTGGAGAAACCCTAAGTACGAACTTGGTACGAATTTTACAGGTTTTTCAAGGGTTCTTAGCCCTTGATCCCTTTCGTATGTAATTAAGATAAGTGTTCTTTTAATTCAATCAATATGTCTATGTGTTGGTTGTCTATATCTTGTTCTTATCTTAATTCCATCATGCTAGGCTAGATCTATCTTGTGTTTGCTTGGATCTAATGAAACCTAGATGTTAATTATGTGTTGATTACTTGTTTATGGTTGTATTGGATGAATGAATTCGATGTTAGGCTTAAGAAAACTGGCATATCTCCAATTGGTAACATGCTTGAACGTCTTAGGAAACATGAACTGACGTGCACTAGGTTTTATTGGTTGTATTTAATGCATGAGTAAATTCTAATGATCCCATGTTAGGAGCTTCTTAGCCGACTCGACATAGGAGTGAAGTAGGCACTCATAGGATTGGGGAATTAAGTGCGACACCCCATGAATGGTATTAAGGAATACAATCCATCATCCACGCAACTTTAACAAGTAATTAACGTGTAAAAGATATCTAGGGATTAATGAAATCTAAGTAAACACAATTTTCTCCATTTATTGCTCACAACCTTAGTTTAATTTAGTTTATTTTCATTTCTTGTATTTTATTTTGATTGCATTTTAGTATTGGGTTAGTTGACTAGCAACTAATTCCGCCCAAATCCTTCAAAACCCGAGATTTTTACTTGCTTTCTAAAAAATATAAAAATACAAAAATAATCATCTCTCATCTTTAGAACTAGTATTTAGGTTTTCTAATCCTAGCGACACTATTCCTAGCTGAACGATCAATCCCCCGGTACTTGTCACTATACTATACTACAACGATCAGGTACACTGCCTGGTGGGGGTTGTAAGCTTCTCAAGATCCCTTGAGAGGTAAAGCCTGGTGCGATTCCTACGTATCAGCTATGTTACCAAACACGTTTTTACTGCTACTGCTTACTGCTACTACTTACTGCTTACTGCTACTGCTTGTTGCTACTGCTACTGCTACGTGTCGCCAAACATAGCCAACAAATGTTTAACTAATTAAGGAAACAATTAATATGTATTAATGTGGATAAGATTATAATAGAAAATAGACACAAAGAAATACCCTTTTTCCAAAAATAAAAAAGGTATATACTCGGCTATCAATTTAACTGCATAAAACAATTTAACAATAATAATCAAATAAAGACCGGAAATTAATCCCATGTAATGAATTAACAAAGCAAGTTATTCATATTACCAAGAGAGACACAACGATAAGATAGGCAACCGAGTTACACTGCATGCTCATTATAAACATTGGCATGGACAGCGAAGATACATTATCAAAGATGGAATGAAGCTTCAAGTTAAAATATTTTAGAAAACCTTGAATCAACTACCATTATGGTAGGAAAAAATGGGATTATTGTTCTTACATTAGTACTATGATCTTAAGGTACTGCGTTTGGTCATGCAATTTAGAGTGTAATTCCTCCTGTTACATATATTATTTACAGCTCCATATTAAAGTCTATGAGAATAGAACGAGTAGGTATAACTATTGCACTAAACACATAGCAAGTCTTCTAATGTACTTACCGTTTGTCAAAAACAGATATGGGATCCTCAGACTACCTATAAAAATCAAACTTTAGCGTGAGGCAAACAATGATCAGTTAGTCAATTCATGATCATTCAGATGATCAGCGTCAGTTAAAATGATAGAAAGAATGTATGCAACCCACCAAAACCTGAATGCACTTCCATGTATATGGGCCAAAAGTTAAAATAAATGATCATGTGTTTTACCCCTAAAATCTAAAAACCAAACCGAGATCCAGCGCGACTATAGTATAATTTGTCGAGTAGAGGCATAACTGTTACATTTTCGGTTATTGGCACAGTACTCGACTGAGGTAGGCATTTACATAGGGTCATGACTCACGAAGTTTTTCAAGTTGAACCTTTCATGCTTTTAGTTTTCTCTAGTCAAGTTGGATTTTTGATATATTTTCTTACATCAAGTATCTGGATACCTTATTGTTACACATATGCCTTTGTAGTTTGTACAACCACGACAGTCTTCGGGATTGCTTATTTTTTTCTGCTTAGTAGCTTTTTTTTAGTAAATAAGCATTTTGAAGTTTCAGATAATCCAAACTAATCTAAACTGCTTATATTTATCAAGCTGTTTTCAATAAACAATTTTGGGGCCTGCTTATTCGCATAGTTGTAGTCTTCTTCTTTCTACATTCCTAAACACAATTAAAAAAAATAAAATAAATAAATAAGCAGCAAAGTGCTTATTTATAAGCTGAATAAGAAATAACCTTAATCATTTTTATATAATCTCTTCAATGCATTAGGTGAATTCCCAATTGGGTTATTCCCACGAAGTATAACTCCATCAATATCAAATGCAATCCCAAGTGAACCCCTGTTACAAAATTAATAATACATTAATAAACAGTTTCAAATTACACTAAACAGCAACTGTAAACAATGGATAGATTAATGGACCTTTTGGGTGTTGAGTGGAAATAAGATATAGCACAATAACTGTGGAACTTAATTGATTTGTCTTTTGTTTGTATGATGATTCTTGATATTGTACGAAATTTCATTATGTTATAAGGATTTGTCTGTTTAGTATGTGATTGTGAGTGATTTTATAGTGTTGCTTCGAACGGAGTTAGAAACGTTTTTGTAAGAGGGCCAAAACAATTTTTTTTTCTGGAAAAACATTAGATGATAAAATAACAAATAAATACACTAACGGGCCTAGACCTAGGGAGGCCGGGACCCTTCCCGGTCTTCATTAAGCTCCCCCATGGTTGCTACGTTTGTATTTAACGCTCAGTTCACAAGTTAAAATTTGAGAGGAAAGGAAAGGAAATGAAATAATTTTTGTGTTTTTTTAAGAGAAGAAAGTGAAGTGGTAAAGAAGATAGGTGGAAGTTTTCTTAATAAAATCTTCCTCCCATTTTTTTGAGGAAAGGGAAAATAAACTCAATAACTGAGCGTAAGATATTATACTTTGCAATTGGACTGAAAAAACGCAGCTAATGAGGATCGGTCCAAAACTGAACCGAACCGAAACGAAACCGAAAACCATTAGTATATAGAACCGAAACCGAGCCGAATATGGTCGGGTCGGGTCGGTTCGATTTTGTGTCGGTTCGGTTTATATGGTTTAGATGTTTTTTCCTCGGTTTTGGGTTGAACCGAAAACTGTTAGTATATAAAACCGAATCGAACCGAATATGGTCGGTTCGGTCCAATTCGGCTTGGTTTCCCGGTTCAGTTCGGTGTTCGATCCAATATGCTCAACCTAAAACTAAAGTACAACATCAAAATTTTACATTTACCACTATTTGTATAAAATGGCAGATTGAAGTTAAATACACAAAATACGATGGTTATAATGTTTTCGTTATTATGTTGATTATTACTGTATTATATAACTTTTAGAATCACAGTAAAATGACTAGTGAATGTTAAGTCACTCCTAATCGACTCACTTTATTTATTAGTTACTTAGCTCGTAAGCGAGTTTCTCAATACCTTTTCATGATATTTATCACTATAACATTTATGTCAAGTACAACCCCTTTAACATATAATCATGGCTTCGACCCTCGTACCAAAGTCTTGGTTACAATTGAGGCATGTATCCACCGTGAGCTCTGCATACTTGATACCATTTAGGATGCAATAAGTAAATATTACAAATAATCAACTTGCCAAGTATATAATCAAATTGCAAAGAGCTACAGTGAAAAAATCTATAATATTGTAACACCCCCAAAATTTGGTACAGCGGAAGACTCAACAAGCTTTCGGGGTGCTACGGGGATTGGTATCCAAACACAAGACATAAAAGAACGAGATAAAGTAAATATAAGAAAAACACAACCATAACGGGTTTTAAAGTTTACATTTATCCCAAGAATTATCCAAAGTAAGGCCCAAAAGAAATAAACATAGGTCCACAATAATTTATCAGAGTTTTAGAAAATAGATCCATAACCGGGTGCCATAGCCAAGCCTCCAATCCAAGCATCCAAAGGCATCACTTAATTACCTGAGAAAACGTGCTAAAAGTCAGCTTTCGCTGGTGAGATCATAGGTTTAAATTCATAATTCAATATAGTGGACATATACGCAAAACGCTTGCTAGCTAGACTAGGCCTCAATCATCCAACCAAAATAATCCAACCAAATCGAATCAACCCTATAGGTGCACACTATAGTCCAATAACCAAATCCAATCAAATCAATCTGTATGCGTAAGGATACGACATACCCAACATGCGTAAGGATACGACATGTTCAACTTACCTAGATCTAGTCTAGGCCTCGTTGTATAGCTTACCTAGTTCTTGACTAGGCCTCGCTCTATAACCAAATCAGATCAATATGCATTCGCAAGGATGCGACATGCCTAACATTCGTAAGGATACGACATGTTCTTGCATTCGTAAGGATACGACATGCGCTGCATTCGTAAGGATACGACATGCGCTAAAACCTACCTAGTTCTATAAGCTTAGCAAGTTTTAACATAAACAAAGCGATAATAGTCCACATAAAACATTTGCACGTTTCTCACCCAAAGTATTGAAAACAAAGTTCAAGAGTAAAAGTGGGGCTATGACTCACCTCAAGTCCAGCAATTCTTCAAAAGAAATCGATAGATGAAAGACGTAAGCAAACTCAAGTAACACTTCCTAACAATATCAAACCCATTCAGAATCATTTCCTCAAAAATCAAATATTCTCATTCCCGAACGTATTCCATTTAACTTTCCAAAAATATCCATTTCTCGAATTATCTTCATATTAATTTGAAGTTTAACGTTTGGTATCCATATGGGTGGTGGGTCGACACAACTCAAACCAAGAAGCCACAACAAATAGAAATAATAAACCATCTATAGGTCTAATATTAGCCCAATATATTATTTAAATAAATCATCAAAGTTTATCAAATCCGTCGATTTAGTAATCTCCCATGTTTATTTACGTAATATACCGTTCCAAGATTATACCCAACCTAAATCACATAGCACAAAGAATACTATGTGGTAAATATCGTAGTCCAATAAATTCCCTATATATATCGTCCAATTTGCCAAATTCGTCAATTTAGCCAAATTCCACGAGATATATAGTAATTTATTATCCTAATACACGTACCACAATCTATGGGCGTCGTGGGATATGATGCCCATTAATATACTCATTTTATATAGCCAAATAACTCGATTTAATCCGTCGATTAAATAAGTTACGTAGTTATAGAAAATGTTTATATTAATCGTCATATATCCGTGACAACACAAAAGTCACATAATAAAGCCCACTTGGACTTTAAGTAACCACAACTCGTATAACTCGATAAGTTTTCCAAAATTATAAAAGTCATCATGTTTTTATTTATTACTCACCCGACGTATTAGTTCTTGGCATTATTTATAATAATACTTCGACATTTATTGCACTATTTGCATAGTATAATAATCATCGTTATATTATTATAACGTTTACTCGTGATCGTTTTATTACTAATATACGCATTTATATATATATATATATATATATATATATATATATATATATATATATATATATATATATATATATATATATATATATATGTACGTTTATCACGTATATATACGTATATAAACGATTATATTATTAATAATATTATTACGAGTATTATTATTAATATTTGGTTTTAAATATTTATCGAGTCATAAGAATCTGGTCACATGTCCGAGTCATCACTCTCGGCTCATAGTCCAAGTCCAAAAATAATAACCAAGTCAAAATAAATAAATCAACTCCGTCCAAATCAATCCCAAATCCACGTGCTACAACATTATGGTCCGACTACAGCACCCGACTAACCTATCTCCGTCAATCTAGTGTGACCGTCTCACAATCGGTCCCCAAATCACTTCGTCAACACAACTCCATAATCCAAATCACAAGTCCAAGTACCACTTCAAGCTCAAACAAATAACCATGAACCCATAATAATAAAATCAACAATTAATATCATCCAACAAATATAAACCTCAACAATATATATACCATACGTACGGGTCGACTTACCAAGTCAAACCCGGGTCAAAATGACACCACAATAATATATCATGGTCACGCCCGAGACCTCTAGGTCTCGGCATTGCTCTAAACGAGCTAAATCGAACCAAACGGACCCATAGGGTCGTCGGCAACAATCCACGACAACAACAAAAATTACCAAACAACCATAACTCATCCAATACTCAAAATATTCATCCAAACATCCCCAAATCAAGAATCAAAAACCAAGAAACATTAAGAATCCACATGAAGCCAAAAATGGCACAAGCCGAGAGCATAAGCTCTCGGGTATGTCTCGACCCAACAAAAACATGGACACCTGGATACCAAACGAGTATTTTTATTAACCAAAACTTCATTTCCCATTATTATTAATTCGAATCCAAAGAAAATAATCCATAAGGACACGGATTTAATATCAAATCGAGGCACACGATGTAGAAATCGTGGCCACTCACCTTCAAAACAACTCCAAAAATATATTTCTTCAAAACCCAACAAGAAAAAAGATGAAAAGGTGATGTTATAGTGGCGGTGGTAATTATTTCGTGGTGTTAAAGGTGTGTATAGGGCGCGTGATGTATACCAAAAGATAGATCAGGACGAGAGGGTTAAGATGGTGGTGTTGTTTTTAGTGTGAGTGTGGCGGTGGTGGCTATGGTGGCCGTTTAAGGTGACGGCGGCGGTGGTTGTTTAAAATGGAGAGCGAGAGAGAGATAAAGGTAAGGGGGATGGTGTGTTTGTGTTTTGTGTTTTTCCAGGAAAGAGACCAAGGACGATTTTGGAGTTTACACTAAAAAAAAGAATTTTAAGGATAATAATAATAATATTATTATTAAGGTGGGTGAGGTGACCCGGTGTAATAGACACGGACCAAACCCGAAACCTTTTAAAAATATTCCGATGTTCACAAACCGAGCTCGTTCCCAAATATTCAAAAATCTCGCGATACGTTTCAAAGATATAAAATACCCGAACCAACATTTAAAATAATTAAAATTGTTAGGTTATCCTAGTGCCGGAGTCAATATAGTGCCAAATAATGATCTCAAAAATAAATCATCACGAATGATCCAAACCAAACCATTAATAAATAATCAAATTCCATAAGTAACGTACGATTAAGATCACATTCCAACGCTCATAAAATATCTCGTCACAAATAAACTTTTTAAATATTCCAAAATTATAAGTTTTAAAGTAATGCAGGTTTTCAAAATATCTCCCTAATTTGCCAGTTGTCACATCCTCCCAGCCTCAGAAGAAACCCGTCCCGGGTTTCACTCGGAGCAAACCATCTACGAAGTAAAAAGCTTCGGATATCTCTTTCGAAACTCATCTTCACGTTCCCACGTGAATTCCGGTCCATGCCGCGAATTCCAACGAACTTTGATGAGGGGAATACGACTTCTCTTAAGTCGTTTAATCTCTCTATCCAATATCTCAATCGGTTCCTCTACAAAATTCAAACTCTCATCCACACGAATATCCTTAATTGGTATAACCGGTGTTTCATCCGAAAGACACTTCTTCAGATTGCTAACATGAAACACGTCATGAACTTTACTCAATTCCGGTGGTAATTCCAACCGATAAGCCACGGGCCCAATTCTTTCCAAAATAAGAAATGGTCCAATGTAGCAGGGATTAAGTTTCCCACGTTTCCCAAAACGTGTCACACCCTTCCAAGGCGAGACTTTCAGCATCACTTTGTCTCCAACCTGGAATTCTAGGGGTTTACGCCTCTGATCGGCGTAACTTTTCTGCCTATCTCTAGCTGCTTGCAATCGATCTCGAATTTGCGTCACTTTCTCAGTAGTCTCCAAAATAAGTTCAGGGCCTGTGAGTTGACTATCTCTAACTTCAGCCCAACCAATAGGCGAACGACATTTACGATCATATAAAGGTTCAAATGGTGCAGCTTTAAGACTTGTGTGGTAGCTATTATTATAGGAGAACTCCGCAAGGGGTAGATATTTCTCCCAGCCTTTACCAAAGTCTATGATACATGCATGAAGCATATCCTCCAAAGTCTGAATAGTTCTCTCACTTTGACCGTCGGTTTGGGGATGATATGCAGTACTCATATCAAGTCTCGTCCCCAAAGCGGTTTGAAGTGATCGCCACAACGCTGACGTAAAGCGGCTGTCGCGATCAGAAATAATCGATATCGGAACTCCATGACGAGAAACAATCTCCTTCACATACAACCTCGCAAGTTTATCGACACTATCATCTTCACTAATCTCCAGGAAATGAGCAGACATAGTCAAACGATCCACAATTACCTAGATAGCATCACAACCGCTAGCCGTCTTTGGTAATTTGGTAATAAAGTCCATCGTAATCTGCTCCCATTTCCAAACCGGGAGTTCTGGCTGCGTCAATAATCCTGACGGTCTTTGATGTTCGGCCTTAACCTTAGAGCAAGTCAAACACTTACTAACGTACAGCGCTATATCTGCCTTCATATTTGACCACCAATATAACTTCTTAAGATCCTGGTACATCTTGTCAAACCCAAGATGAATAGAGTGTCTTGACTTATGCGACTCGTGCATAATCAACTCTCGAATTCCTCCATACAATGGTACCCAACTTCGGTCTCCAAAACATAATACTCCGTCAGAACGCTTAACAAATCTTTTCTCATTTTCAGCCATCCCAAATATGTTCTCAGCAGGTCGATTTTCTGCTTTCAACGCTTCCGTTTGAGCTTATAATATTTGAGATGGTAATGGCTATACGATAGTCATTCCTAATGACCTAACTCGTAACGGTGGAATTCTCTCCTTTCGACTAAGAGCATCAGCAACAACGTTTGCTTTACCAAGATGGTAACGAATTTCGCAATCATAATCGCTTAGCAACTCAATCCAACGCCGTTGTCTCATGTTGAGCTCTTTTTGATTCAAGATGTGTTGTAGACTTTTGTGGTCAGTGAATACAACACACTTGGTTCCATAAAGTAATGTCTCTATATTCTCAAAGCAAAAACCACAGCACCTAACTCCAAATCATGGGTGGTGTAGTTCTTCTCGTGCTTCTTGAGCTGTCGAGAAGCATAAGCTATCACCTTCTCTCGTTGCATTAATACAGCTCCCAAACCTTTATGCGAAGCGTCACAATAGACGACGAAGTCCTCGTTACCTTCAGGTAACGCTAAGATAGGAGCACTACACAACATCTCCTTAAGTAATTGAAATGCTTCCTCTTCCTTATCTCCCCATTCGTATTTAACACTCTTTTGAGTCAATTTGGTCAATGGTTTTGCTATCTTCGAAAATCCCTCAATGAATCTTCGGTAATAACCAGCTAATCCCAAAAATTGACGAACTTCAGTCGGGGTTGTTGGTGCAGCCCAATCTTTAATCGCTTCAATCTTAGCAGGATCTACATGAACTCCTTGTCTATCAATCACATGACCCAGAAATTGTACCGTAGGAATCCAAAATTCACATTTAGAAAACTTAGCCTACAGTTTCTCTTTCCTGAGCAATTCTAAGATAAGCCTCAAGTGCTCCTCATGCTCTTTCTCACTCTTCGAATAAATTAGAATATCGTCGATGAACACAATCACGAATTTATCTAAGTAAGGCTTACACACCCGATTCATGAGATCCATGAATACCGTCAGTGCGTTAGTCAACCCAAACGGCATCACCTGAAACTCGTAATGCCCGTAATGGGTTCTGAAAGCCGTTTTCGGAATATCTTCCTCGCGAACTCGAAGCTGATGATATCCCGATCTCAAATCGATCTTCGAATACACACTCGATCCTTGAAGCTGATCGAACAAATCGTCGATCCTCGGTAACGGGTATCTATTCTTCACCGTTAACTTGTTCAACCCTCGATAATCAATACACATACGAAACGATCCATCCTTCTTCTTCACAAATAAGACCGGGGCTCCCCAAGGCGAAGAACTTGGTCTTATAAATCCCTTTTCGGCTAACTCCGCTAATTGTTTCGACAACTCTTCCAGTTCAGTAGGTGCAAGTCGATAAGGCGCTCGTGCCACGGGTGCAGCACCAGGTATCAACTCAATTTGAAACTCTACTTGTCTAGTAGGCGGGATTCCCGGCAAATCATCGGGAAACACATCCGAAAAATCACGAACTATAGGCACATCTCCAATGCATCTTTCCTTCTTCTCCTTCCCTCCTTTCTCAGAGATTCGAGCTAAGAAAAGGCAACATCCTTTTTCCATTAGCTTCGGTAATTTAGTGCACGATATAACCGCTAATCAAGATGAGCCTCTCATTTCCTTTCGATCTCCCAGTATGTTCAGAATCTCCTTGCCGTAAGGCACACGCACGATCTTCTCATCGCAAAGTATATGAGCACGATACTTCGACAACCAATCCATACCAATAATGACATCAAAACTTCCTAACGTGACGGGTAGAAGATCTATGTTGAAAGGAAGATTCAGAAAGTTTAACGTGCAACCGCGAATGATAGTCCTAATCCTCTCTATGTTCCCATTAGCTAACTCTACATCATAACCAATTCCTAAGGCCATCGGGGGTTTCTCTAGTAAGGGTGCAAACTTAGTGGACACAAAACTCTTATCGGCACCAGTATCAAATAGTATGGAAGCATAACGATTATTGAGAAGGAACGTACCAGTAACGACATTCGGATCTTCTCCTCTCTCGTTTCCAAGTGCATACACTCTCCCATGAGCAGCTCCAGCTTCCACACGTTGGTCCCCATTATCTTGTCGTCCACGGTTTCCTCCAGCTCCATGGTTTCCATGGTTGTACCCATTACCACCCGATCCTTGATTTCCTCGGTTCCACGATTCCCTACACTCATTCCTATAATGTCTCTTCTTTCCACATCCATAACAAGTAACATTTGCCTTACTCATAATTTCGGGAGTAGCTTGAACCATAGCAAGTGGTCGAGCTCTACAGTCCTTAGCTATGTGTCACATCTTAGAGCAATTCTCGCACACCACAGTACATCGTCCAGAATGATTCCCATAACATCGGTTACACTTGGGTGCATTTCCATTGTAGCTCCTCTTATCTCCATCTCCCATAGCATAAGCTCTAGTAGTCATTTGTCGCTTGTTTCGACAATCATTACCCTTAGAATGATTATCCCTCTTCCTCTTTCCATTCTTGTCTTTCTCAGCTTCTTCCAATACCAACGAGTCCATCAATTGTTGAGCAATAGTGATAGCCTCATGAATGTTTGCTAGCAGAAATCACATCGTTCCTTGTAGCTACCGGCAAACCATCGGTATACCTCTCAATCCTTTGAGTCTCAGTCCTAACCATATCAGGACAAAGTAAGGCTAACTCTCGATAACGGCGATTGTAAGTTGCCATATCGGTACCTTTCACCTTATGGTTCCAGAACTCAATCTCCAGTTTCTTAACCTCATTTCTTAGGCAATAAGTCTGAATCAGCAAAGACTTAAATTGCTCCTAGGTCATAGCATAAGCCACATCACTCCCAACCAAATTTCGGTAATTGTTCCACCAAGTTAAAGCTTCATCATTGAAAGTAAAAGAAGCAAACTTTACCTTAGCATTCTCCACACAATTGCTGACATTGAACACCGACTCAATTTTCTCTATCCACCTGACCAAGTAGACCACTCCTTCAGTTCCACCAAACTCAATAGGTCCACAAATTCGAAACTCCTTGTAGTTACATCCATTAACACGAACAGGTGGAAATGTTCTAGCAGAATTGTTGGAATGATTTGACTCAGCTAGTAGCTCAGCAACTCGTTGCTCCACAAGTTGATTGACCATTGCTTGATCCACAGTAGGTGCATTAGGTGGAACATGATCATTGTCTCCCTGAACATCAACATTTTAATTCCTGTTGTTGCGGTTAGTAGTGTCCAGGTTATCAGGAGTAGGGGTTTCAACATTTCGAGTAGGACGGCGTCCTCGGCGACCAGGGGTAGTCACTGCAGGACCAGTTCTGGTAGCTCTAACAGGGTTTCGTCGTGGGGCCATTGATCTGAAACATCATACAAGGTTCATAAGTCTCCGATAACACGTACCATAACGTCCAACAAGAATCCGATTGGTGAAAGTTGAAATACGAACATAATACCAACACAATATCAACCACGCCAATAGGAACACAATTCTCCATGTACGCCAAAAATTGTAGAATATCATACGAAATCACCATCGTCCATACAAGTAGCGATCGATACTTCGTTCCAAATACCAAAAGACATAATAAATACTAATCGTTCCATACGAGACGAACATACAATCCGAATAACATGACTTAAGAGATAGAATAACCAGCTCTCCTAACCAAGTACTCCCTGGTTTAGGAAGCAACACAACAACAACACAAATCCCAATCGATCTAGCCATGATGCTGGCGTTGACTCCTCAACTCCAATCCCAAACCATCCAACTCTCTCCACAATGATCCTAACTCCACACTGTGGGTATCGCTATCTCTCTTAAGGTCTGCTACCTCCTTCTCCAGCTCAGTGATAAACTCTCTAATAACCATCTCAAGTCGGTCATACAACCGCGAGATCCTCTCGCCCTGTGCAGTAATCTGAGTCCACATCCTACCAATCTCACCCAACTCTGCATGCTCAGCAGAAATCTCAGATGGCGCGTCCGACGCCACGAGACTACCAAGAGGTAAATCAAACAAGAATGGGTGATCAGATGAAACTGGCTCTAACGGATGTATCGGATAATCGGGCTCCGCAAAATGAGCTAAATGTGCTGGTGAACCATGATAATCAGGCATCTCCTCCTCCTGAGGATCATCCTCCTCCTCATCCTGAGGGTCATCACTCTCTTCCTCATCTTGAGGGTTATCATTCTCCTGCTCACCCTCGTACTCCATCAATCGTCATCTCTGAGCAGGTGACCCACGAGGCGATAAAGTTGGTGACTTAGGGCGACAATGGGACGATAAAGTAGTAGTGGCTGAACGCATGACCATCTCGTGTATGGGTCATCAGGGGCCATAGTGATCGGTGCTGGGCGACGCGTGCCAGCATAAACATCCTCAATAACATCGTACGAATAGGAGGTCATGGTTTGTGACAACGGCGTAGGGTAGGTGTAAGTGTGTCAAAACAACTAAAGCGCGAACTCAAAATACCGTATCGAAAATCATCATATAATTTTAATCATATAATCTCAATAAAGAATTTCAAATACCGCATTACTAAAACATTTATAAAACAATTAGGCTATATAATTCCTCAAAATGCCATCATATCACTTAATCAATATATTCCATATCCTCAAATCATCTCAAAAACCTCATTTCAAATCATTATCTCATAATACCTCAATATAATCGAAGATGCTTCGGCTTGGCGGGCGGGCGGGCATTGGTCGAGGATCGTTTTCTATAAAAATCGGTTATAGTTTAGGTGTTTATTTACCTAGTTCTCTATAACCTTGGCTCTGATGCCAATCTGTAACACCCCCAAAATTTGGTACAGCGGAAGACTCAACAAGCTTTCGGGGTGCTACGGGGATTGATATCCAAACACAAGACATAAAAGAACGAGATAAAGTAAACATAAGAAAAACACAACCATAATGGGTTTTAAAGTTTACATTTATCCCAAGAATTATCCAAAGTAAGGCCCAAAAGAAATAAACATAGGTCCACAATAATTTATCAGAGTTTTAGAAAATAGATCCATAACCGGGTGCCATAGCCAAGCCTCCAATCCAAGCATCCAAAGGCATCACTTAATTACCTGAGAAAACGTGCTAAAAGTCAGCTTTCGCTGGTGAGATCATAGGTTTAAATTCATAATTCAATATAGTGGACATATACGCAAAACGCTTGCTAGCTAGACTAGGCCTCAATCATCCAACCAAAATAATCCAACCAAATCGAATCAACCCTATAGGTGCACACTATAGTCCAATAACCAAATCCAATCAAATCAATCTGTATGCGTAAGGATACGAGATACCCAACATGCGTAAAGATACGAAATGTTCAACTTACCTAGATCTAGTCTAGGCCTCGTTGTATAGCTTACCTAGTTCTTGACTAGGCCTCGCTCTATAACCAAATCAGATCAATATGCATTCGCAAGGATGCGACATGCCTAACATTCGTAAGGATACGACATGTTCTTGCATTCGTAAGGATACGACATGCGCTGCATTCGTAAGGATACGACATGCGCTAAAACCTACCTAGTTCTATAAGCATAGCAAGTTTTAACATAAACAAAGCGATAATAGTCCACATAAAACATTTGCACGTTTCTCACCCAAAGTATTGAAAACAAAGTTCAAGAGTAAAAGTGGGGCTATGACTCACCTCAAGTCCAGCAATTCTTCAAAAGAAATCGATAGATGAAAGACGTAAGCAAACTCAAGTAACGGCAACTACAGACTCGGCACTTCCTAACAATATCAAACCCGTTCAGAATCATTTCCTCAAAAATCAAATATTCTCATTCCCGAACGCATTCCATTCAACTTTCCAAAAATATCCATTTCTCGAATTATCTTCATATTAATTTGAAGTTTGACGTTTGGTATCCATATGGGTGGTGGGTCGACACAACTCAAACCAAGAAGCCACAACAAATAGAAATAATAAATCATCTATAGGTCTAATATTAGCCCAATATATTATTTAAATAAATCATCGAAGTTTATCAAATCCGTCGATTTGGTAATCTCCCATATTTATTTACGTAATATACCGTTCCAAGATTATACCCAACCTAAATCACATAGCACAAAGAATACTATGTGGTAAATATCGTAGTCCAATAAATTCCCTATATATATCGTCTAATTTGCCAAATTCGTCAATTTAGCCAAATTCTACGAGATATATAATAATTTATTATCATAATACACGTACCACAACCTATGGGCGTCGTGGGATACGATGCCCATTAATATACTCATTTTATATAGCCAAATAACTCGATTTAACCCGTCGATTAAATAAGTTACGTAGTTATAGAAAATGTTTATATTAATCGTCATATATCCGTGACAACACAAAAGTCATATAATAAAGCCCACTTGGACTTTAAGTAACCACAACTCGTATAACTCGATAAGTTTTCCAAAATTATAAAAATCATCATGTTTTTATTTATTACTCACCCGACGTATTAATTCTTGGCATTATTTATAGTTATTATTTATAATAATACTTCGACATTTATTGCACTATTTGCATAGTATAATAATCATCGTTATATTATTATAACGTTTAATCGTGATCGTTTTATTACTAATATACGCTTTTATATATATATATATATGTACGTTTATCACGTCTATATACGTATATAAACGATTATATTATTAATAATATTATTACGAGTATTATTATTAATGTTTGGTTTTAAATATTTATCGAGTCATAAGAATTTGGTTACATGTCCGAGTCATCACTCTCGGCTCATAGTCCAAGTCCAAGTCCAAAAATAATAACCAAGTCAAAATAAATAAATCAACTCCGTCCAAATCAATCCCAAATCCACGTGCTACAACATTAGGGTCCGACTACGGCACCCGACTAACCTATCTCCGTCAATCTAGTGTGACTGTCTCACAATCGGTCCCCAAATCACTTCGTCAACACAACTCCATAATCCAAATCACAAGTCCAAGTACCACTTCAAGCTCAAACAAATAACCATGAACCCATAATAATAAAATCAACAATTAATTTCATCCAACAAATATAAACCTCAACAATATATATACCATACGTACGGGTCGACTTACCAAGTCAAACCCGGGTCAAAATGACACCACAATAATATATCATGGTCACGCCCGAGACCTCTAGGTCTCGGCATTGCTCTAAACGAGCTAAATCGAACCAAACGGACCCATAGGGTCGTCGGCAACAATCCACGACAACAACAAAAATTACCAAACAACCATAACTCATCCAATACTCAAAATATTCATCCAAACATCCCCAAATCAAGAATCAAAAACCAAGAAACATTAAGAATCCACATGAAGCCAAAAATGGCACAAGCCGAGAGCATAAGCTCTCGGGTATGTCTCGACCCAACAAAAACATGGACACCCGGATACCAAACGAGCATTTTTATTAACCAAAACTTCATTTCCCATTATTATTAATTCGAATCCATAGAAAATAATCCATGAGGACACGGATTTAATATCAAATCGAGGCACACGATGTGGAAATCGTGGCCACTCACCTTCAAAACAACTCCAAAAATATATTTCTTCAAAACCCAACAAGAAAAAAGATGAAAAGGTGATGTTATAGTGGCGGTGGTAATTATTTCGTGGTGTTAAAGGTGTGTATAAGGCGCGTGATGTATACCAAAAGATAGATCGGGATGAGAGGGTTAAGATGGTGGTGTTGTTTTTGGTGTGAGAGTGGCGGTGGTGGCTATGGTGGCCGTTTAAGGTGACGGCGGCGGTGGTTGTTTAAAATGGAGAGAGAGAGAGAGAGAGAGAGAGAGAGAGAGAGAGAGAGAGAGAGAGAGATAAAGGTGAGGGGGATGGTGTGTTTGTGTTTTGTGTTTTTCCAGGAAAGAGACCAATGATGATTTTGTAGTTTACACTAAAAAAAAAAAAGAATTTTAAGGATAATAATAATAATAATATTATTATTAAGGTAGGTGAGGTGACCCGGTGTAATAGACACGGACCAAACCCGAAACCTTTTAAAAATATTCCGATGTTCACAAACCGAGCTCGTTCCCAAATATTCAAAAATCTCGCGATACGTTCCAAAGATATAAAATACCCGAACCAACATTTAAAATAATTAAAATTGTTAGGTTTTCCTAGTGCCGGAGTCAATGTAGTGCCAAATAATGATCTCAAAAATAAATCATCACGAATGATCCAAACCAAACCATTAATAAATAATCAAATTCCATAAGTAACGTACGATTAAGATCACATTCCAACGCTCATAAAATATCTCGTCACAAATAAACTTTTTAAATATTCCAAAATTATAAGTTTTAAAGTAATGCGGGTTTTCAAAATATCTCCCTAATTTGCCAGTTGTCACAAATATGTTATTTGGATCAAACTTGTTGTGTACTAATATATCACGGTACAAGTTCATCCTGAATGTAATGTCATGTACTTGTTTATGGAAGACATGATTATTAGGTATATGTAATGTAGTCCTTGATGTCCACTATGTGAAAATTATAAACTCATAGTCATTTATTACTGATCCAGAATATAACCTTATATATATGCTTCGTTGCTTTACATACTATAGAACATAAAATTAGTTGTCCTGGCATAAAAATGTAATAATCACATGTATTTAGAAGCCTATGCTCATACTTGATTTTTATTTATTTATTTTATTTTATTTATTATTATTATTATTTTAAGGGTGGGGAGGTAGTGTTTCAAGAAGCATGTAAACGGATGGTAAATATACCTAGGTGATAATATGATATGAACGATAGTAAAAATAGCTAGGTTGGATCTGATTTAAGGAAAGTGTGTAAATGAGCGGCAGTAGGCTTGAAAACTAAACAAGGTGAAAAGTTGAAGTGTGGTAGAATTGCTTAAATACAAAGGATTCCTAAAATACCCTCCCATGATGTCAGAATAATCGTCTTGTCACTTGATAGTTAGCACAACTAGCATCAACGCCCGGTTCCGAAAAGTCAATTGCTTTCCAAAATACTTTATTGACATTAACTACTTATAGAAAATTGAATCATCCTACATGTGGACTACCACGACTTGAGGATTTGGCATAAGTTATGACAAGGTATGCGCGTTGTAGACGAACTATGTTATAGTCAAGTATAAATAAATAATACGACCTACCAATCTAAAATATTGTTCTAGACAGCAGATGACCGACCTTTACCATTCTTAACCAATGATTCTATTTTATTGAAATGATATTGAGATAAATTTTAGAAGTATTTAAATGATATATGACTTTCATGCTCATGTATTATAAGGATGCACGTATTCTTCACTCAAATCTCACCCACCACTTAACTCCACACCAACATCACATAATCCCTATTTTCCGCACTCGCTCACTTAAACTCCATGGTCTCCAATTACTCTTTACATATACTTCATTTTTTTCCCTTTTTTTGCCACACAAAGTCACTCATCACACTCGCATACAAACGAACAAAAACATTCTCACCATTTGCAAAAAGGTCACGCGTGAAAAGGGATATTGTAACGTAGGTTCACTTGTATGGATGGCCTCCACACGCAAGTCACGCGTGAGAGGAGTGTGGAGTAAAAGCAACCTAAAATACATTTAAGAACATATTTTTTTTCAATCATTTAAGAGTTACAAGTATGTAACTATCATCACTAAAGTTTAAGATGCTTGAAGTTCAAACCTTGATTGATGTAAACAACCCTGAGTTAGCCATGACAATCGTCTCGAAAAGGACAATATCATAAGGGCAAAATCTCGGAAATCATAGTTAAAAACAAACATCAAGAAAAGAAAACATATGTCAAATGACAATTATACCCTTAAACTTAACAAAAAAATAATAAAATTTTAGAAAAATGTCAAATGACAATTATACCCTTAAAGTTAAGGGCAAATTACCTGAAAATATATGCAACTTGTCACTTTTTTCCATTGTATGTAGCCTTTTTTTTTCCCAATCTGTCAATGAACTTGCAAAATCCATTCATTGTGTGTAGCGGTGACTTGTTTGACCTGCTAGAGCAGGTTAAGCTAACGGTCGTTAGGTTTATCATTGCACCGTTAGTCCTTTAGACTAACGATCGTTTATCATGGCTACATACAATGACAAAAAATAACAAGTTAGATGAATTTTATTATTTTTAAAATTCAAGTACGTTTTTTACACGTTTTTGCACACATTTTAATACACGTTTTTATACACACATTTTTATACACGTTTTTATGCATGTTTTTATACGGATTTTTATACACGTTTTTATGCACGTTTTTATACACACGTTTTTTATACACACGTTTTTATACACACGTCTTCATACAGACATTTTTATATACGTTTTTATACACACAGTTTAAAGTTTTCATCAGATTTTTACATTTTCGTCACTCTTTTAACGTTTTCATCAGTTTTCGCTCGTCTTTTTACGTTTTCGTCTGATTTTTTACGTTTTCGTCAGTTTTTTCACATTTTCGTCCGTTTTTTACGTTTTCGTCGGTTTTTTTACGTTTTCGTCGGTTTTTTACGTTTTGGTCTGTTTTTTTACGTTTTCGTCCGGTTTTTCGCGTTTTCATCCGACTTTTTTACGTTTTCGTCCGGTTTTTCATGTTTTCGTCTTGTTTTTTCACGTTTTCGTCCGATTTTTATGTTTTGTCAGTTTTTTTAGGTTTTTGACATTTTTTTTTACGTTTTCGTCGTTTTTTTTTACGTTTTCGTCCAGTTTTTCGCGTTTTTGTCGTTTTTTCATGTTTTCGTCCTATTTTTCACGTTTTCGTCAGATTTTTCCCGTTTTCGTCTGTATTTTTAATGTTTTTGTCAGTTTTTTACTTTTTGTCTGAAAGCGTGAAATAAGGGACGAAAACGTAAAAAAATGATGAAAACGTAAAAAACGGACGAAAATGTAAAAAAAAAACGGACAAAAATGTGAAAAACTGACGAAAACGTAAAAAAAAATGACGAAAATGTTAAAGGACGAACGAAAATGTAAAGAGACGAACGAAAACATAAAAAAACGGACGAAACATACTATAGTAGTATAGTACCATGATTACAGGTGAATAAAATGTGTGTAAAAATGTGTATAAAAACGTGTGTATAAACGTGAAAAATCGGACTAAACGTAAAAAAGTCGGACAAAAATGCGAAAAAATGGACAAAAACGCGAAAAATCGGACGAAAACGTAAAAAAACTGACGAAAACGTAAAAAAAACCGACAAAACGTAAAAAAAAAAGACGAAAACGTAAAAAAATGGACGAAAACGTGAAAAAACTGACGAAAACGTAAAAAATAGACGAAAACGTAAAAAGTCATTTTACTTGTTACTTTTTGTCATTGTATTTAGCCATGATAAACGATCGTTATTCTAAAAGACTAACGGTGCAATGATAAACCTAACGACCGTTAGCTTTACCTGCTCCAGCAGGTCAAACAAGTCACCGCTACACGCAATGAACGGATTTTGCAAGTTCATTGACAGATTGGAAAAAAAAAAAAAAAAAGAATGATACATACAATGAGAAAAAGTGGCAAGTTGCATACATTTTCAGATAATTTGCCCTAAAGTTAAAAACAAACATCATGAAAAAGAAAACATGTCAAATGACAATTATACCCTTAAAAATAAGCAACACTCCTAATCCTAAAAACACAAAACACCTTGCATACATACCCCTAATCCTAAAAACAATACGAAATCACCCCTCGTCATCTAAACTGCTTCCACTTCTCATTGAGTGACGCAACCGAAAAAAAAAAAAAAAAACCCTAATCCCCAAATCCCCCAAAATCAACTCAATCCGATTTATTAAACACCATTAAAAACCCATCAATTTCCAATTAAAAAATGCCTCCAAAACAATCAAAAGCAGATGTAGCAAAGAAGCAAAAAGTTGTTGAAGACAAAACATTTGGTCTTAAGAACAAAAACAAAAGTAAAAACGTTCAGAAATATGTTCAGCAGATTCAGCAGAGTGCTGTTCCTAAACCTGATCCTTCTAAATTAGCTGCAAAGGTTATTTATTATTTTTTTATATAATTTTTGTGGGTTTTTAGAGTTAGATGCAAAGGTTTAGTTTTTTGAATTGGGTTTTTGTTAAAATGTTGGTTTTGTAAAAAAAAAAGATTAATATTTTATTAATTTTGCTGTTTTTTTTTTTTTTTAATATAATTTGTGTTGATTTTTGTGGGTTTTTTAAGTT
The DNA here is from genome assembly GCA_030686995.1 of Artemisia argyi. NCBI lineage: Eukaryota > Viridiplantae > Streptophyta > Magnoliopsida > Asterales > Asteraceae > Artemisia > Artemisia argyi. Next base: position 118,093,631 of record CM060698.1, on the reverse strand, counting down.
AGATTTAAAGGTTTAGTTTTTTGAAATGGGTTTTTGTTTAAATGCTGGTTTTGTTAAAAAAAGATGATGATTTGTTTTTGGGATTGACAGAAAAAGAAGGATGAAGAGAAGGCGAGAGAGAAGGAGTTGAATGAAATCTTTAAGATTGCTGTTGTTCAACCTAAAGTTCCTGTTGGTATGTCTGTCTGTTTGTTTGTTTTAATGTTTATTTATTTGTTAATGTTGGGATTTAAGTGGACGTGTTTAATGTTTTTGTATTGTTTGATGGTGAAAAAGTAGTTAGTTTGGGAGTTGCGAATATAGACAGTTTATGTGATTTTGATTGCTTTACTGTTTAATGATTGATATCTTGTTATTGTGTTTCATTACTGCATAAGCAAATCAAAACACTATCTTCCGCATTGCATTTTGTTGATTTTGTTTTATTCGTGTTTGCTTATATTAGAAAAACATAGTAATTATAAGCAACCCCAGATACCCCCTATCTTATATGACCTATAGAAGTAAAAAACATATCTGCACATGTCTGTAAATTATAGTTATGTTTGCTAAAATGGTTTATTATCTCATGAGTTGTGGTTGTGGTCAGGTGTGGATCCAAAGTCGATATTGTGCGAGTTTTTCAAGGCTGGTCAGTGTGCGAAAGGTTTCAAATGTAAGTTTTCTCATGATTTGAATGTACAAAGGAAGGGTGAGAAGATTGACATTTTCAGTGATAAGCGTGATGATGAAGGTGATGCATCTACCTTTTTTATTCTTTCAATCTACTCAGTATACCGTTGGTTACCTATTTTCATCACGATTAGAATTTGATTTAGGAGTATAACTAATTTCTGCATGTGGAACTTTAGGAACTATGGAGGACTGGGATCTCGAGACGTTGGCGAAAGTTGTGGAATCAAAAGGAAAAGAGTACAACCAGAATAAACCAACTGACATTGTATACTTCTTAGCCTCTTGTTATCTAACCCATCATCCTATCCATGTTGTTGTCTGGATTTTTTAGTTATGATACTGACTTGCCCCTTTATGAGTTTGTGAATGGCATGCTGAGGCAATGCTGAAGGTTTATTAGGTAAATTTGATGGTCTATCAAGAGAATGTCTAAAATATTATTGTTGTTGGGAAGGTAGAGGCTTAAAAGCTATAGTCAGTTCTCCTGCATTGTGAAGTTTTTTTAACACATAGTTATGTAAATAGTTGGACTGTAAGTCAAATGCCCTAAATGCCTCCGTTAATGACAGAAATGGACAATCTTGTGGACCAAATATCAATAACATGAATAGGTATTCACCTTGACATTGGGAAAATAGGTGATTCTGACTTTCAGCTTTGTGAAAAAGTCCGAACAGATTTGCATTTATTTGTATGGAGGCATTATATTACGAAAATCTTAGTCTCCCCCTTTAGGTTGTTTTTCAACCAAGTGATTTGACTTTATTCGTTTCACTTGTGCATAATTTGAAATTTAACAAACCTGCTATAACATTTAAAACTGTATTCATAGTGATTTCGTATTATGAAGACTGCACAATTGCGTTATAGCTGATTAATCTTACAGTTATATCTTGTATAAATGAGCACACATCCAGGCCATGTGTGGCTTTGTCAAATCATTATTATATGTTGCCCCTCATACTCAATCTTCATGCAGTTTACCCTTTTAAGGAATTGGTGAAATTTCTTTGTCACTAACAAAAGTAGCTGCTTTGTTTTTGTTTTGAACAGCAATATATATTTAAAAAATAGCTGAAATCAGTTGCTTAGTTTTTTTCTTTGGAGTAGCTACATGGTGATAAAAATGGGATGTGAGATAGACATTCCTAATTCCTAAAAGTGTGTTACTGTGCTAAGGGCTTAGCTGTAATTTCATTATAAAGTGCTTACATATAATACCTTTTGGCTCTGTGTTTAGTCCTAAGAGAACAATCCATGACAATTTGAATATGATGGTTATTGCCCAGGTGTTTCTCCACATTTCTATATTTGTTTCTTTATAAATGAAGTCGTGTTGTCACTCAGTATATGCTTATTTAAAGTACATTGCTAGGTTTTCATTGGCAGTAGCTTTAGCAAATTTTCATTTGACTCGGTTTTTTCTATTAGGTTTGCAAACATTTCCTCGACGCAGTGGAGAAAAAGCAATATGGTTGGTTCTGGGTTTGTCCAAATGGTAATAAAGAGTGTCATTACAGACATGCTCTGCCTCCAGGATACATTTTGAAGTCTCAAATGAAGGCTCTTTTAGAGGAAGAGGCTAACAAGCTAGCTATTGAGGATGAGATTGAGGATCAGGTAATTATCTTTTGTGTAATATTGGGTTTATTGCACGGACAGTCAAACAACTCTAGTCTGATTTCTGTATAAGCTAACTGTCTGTATATTAGTGAGAAAAAATCATTGAGGTTACTAAATGTTGATACAACCATCGAACTTTCAAATAACTTGATAAATCCTTTCAGCTTCCAAAACAAAATAAGTAAGTCATTTATACAGGTTAAATCATGATATGCAAGATGATGTATTGGTAAGTTTGACCATGCTGACCTTTTTTGTCAACGTGGAACTAAGCAAACCGGTTACCGGTTACCTATTGACAAGGGTGACAACAATTTAAAACCACATTTGTATGCTATATAAGTGATTGGAGTAATATGTGCCACCTACTTTTGTTTCCTGTCTACATATATTGTTCATATACGTGTCTACATGTGATTTACTTCGTATAACCCATCTGTTAGTTTTCACTATTGGACCCCAGCAATTTTATAACTTCTGACTATCTTATCCTTTCAGCGTGCAAAAGTTAAAACCACAACTCCGATGACTACTGATCTTTTTATGGGATGGAAGAAGAAGAAGATGGATGAAAAAGAAGCTGGCATGGCTGCTCTGAGAGCAGAGAGGGCTAAGAATGATCGCATGAGGTTTGTCTGTCCTTAAGATGTGGCAGTTTTGACCCAATCTTGTTTTAATTTATACAAATCAAATAGATAATTAAACAACTAGCAAAAAAAGAAATATGTCGAAAGTCGCACAGGGTGCATTCTTAACTCATAAACATTATATTATTGTAAAGAAAAAAAATACTCCCTGCATCTCAGACTGTTGTCCACTATACTATCTTAGGGTGTCCCAATATTATTGTCCACTTAAAAAAAATATGGGTTTAATTGATTAAGGTTCCCATTTAACCCTTTGTTTAACTCACATTAACAAAACTCAATGAAATCTTTATAGGGTAAAACTGTCATTCTTTTATTATAGAAGATGCTTTAATTATACTTTTTCTGGAAAACTGATTGTTTTTTGTTTGTGGACTATAATCTCCGGACGGAGCAAGTCAATTTTGTATTCATGCAGTCGTACTTGACACACTTTATTAAAAGCAAATTTTTTGGCAAAAAAACTTGTTTCAGCCTGCCTGGCTGCTTTGACCCATTACCCAACCCGTTGATCCGCCAATTTGGCACCTTTGCTGTTTTGATACCTACGTGTTAGCATTTCCAGTTGGACATGTATTGATATTCGGCCTTTGCAGTTGGACATGTCTTGATATTCGGCCTTTGCAGTTGGACATGTCTTAATATTCTTTTTTATTCTTCTGTTTTTCGTTTTTGCAGTGGGCGTGAACTGTTCCTAGCTGATGCTAGTTTGTTTGTGGATGATGCTGAGGCATACGAGAAGTACCACAGAGAAGAGGAGCCAGATAATAGCAATCCGAAGGTAGTCCTTGATGTCCCATTTGATATCTGTGAAAATACCTAGGTGATAATGTGATATGAACGTTAGCACGTAGAACCATAAATGTTGAATTTTTGCATCTATTTAATTTCAGACACAAGAAAGTTCGTCCACAAGTGGTCCAAGTACATCAACAAGTGGTGCTGCTGTTTCTGAAGAAGGGAATTTTGACATCGATGATGACGACGACGATCTAGATATGGACGAGTTAAATGAACTTGAAGCAAGCTTGTCTAGAACATCTATTCAAATCAAAGAGCCTGAAAAGTAAGCCGTGCATATTGGGAGAAACACGGTCACTCACTGGGAGAAAGTCAAAAATTAAGATCATCAACCTCTACCAGTCTCAATTACTATGGAGGTAGCTACTGGAATTTTCTCCTTTTTGTTCTTTCATAGTGCAATATTATACGATTGTAGAATGCAAGTTTTGAATTTGGTTTGCATACTTTTTATGGACCAAATGCTGTCTGAATATCTAGTTTTAAAGATTTTGCTATATGACTATATCTACCGACATTATGTGGCTCCAATTTTGGACCAAAACTATTGTCCGATTTTTATTTTTCGCAGGACCACTTTCATACTTTGCCATGGTTAAGTTTCTGGTTTTCTGCAGTTTGACACAATCACTAGTTGGTTTGAGTCAGTTTTGCATAATATATGGGATAGGATCCTCTATACGGATTCAGGGAAGATACTCTGCCAACCCATTGAAATCTTAGATGCTTTGTAGTTTCAGTCTATTGGCGATTTGAATATTTGATCTTAATCTTTGAGTCATATTGATGGAACACATTTAGTCTGCCAACTTCTGTTTACAAAGTCTTGACCAAGTTGATATATACAAAGTTTAAATCCTGGGAACACCCAAATGAAATTTCAAGTCGGTCACTCAAATGAAGGCATTGTTCTTGATTTGGGCATTCAAGTTCGAATTCAAAATGACTTTCAAACATCATTGTCGGTTTTAATTAATCTGTCGCTTGATTGGGTTTGGGCATTCAGTGAATTGTTCATAGAAATCATATTATTTGATGGTAAAAAAGTCAATTACTTGGTCCATTGCTATAAAAGTGTAGAAGCAAAACCAGACTAAACGTGTTAGTTTTGATCATAGGTTTGGAAATCAAAATTAAGAACACAAACTCAAACCAACTTAGAAGGAAGAGTTACTACTAGCTTTCGCAACCCATTCACGAGCATTCCTTCCCTCCACCTTGAGAATTTTAATGTCATTTCATGCCCAGGTCGATTAGACAGACTGCAGTCGTCTTTCTTTCACGATATCCCCTTCATTTTAATGTGATTTCACTGTATCATCTTATGACAAACAAAATACAGAGTAATAAATATGGGAATGGTACCAATCTCAATTCATTTAGAAAATATAATTTTTCAATCATCACTGTGTTTAACCACAAAAATGGATATCCCGCAAAATATCACTTTACCACTATGTTTCAACAAACCACAGTGTGATTGACGAATCACACCGAATAATTCATCATCATTCCATATCCCATATCGTGTGATTTACAGTAAGTTTTTATTTTTGATTTTACTTATATCGTTTCATAATCCTAAACCAATAGTTAAATCACATATTAATATTTGCTGATGCTAACTCATTAGTCATTACATGTGTGAAACCTTATGTGATGCCACATTCTCATTTAGAATGATACTATACATTTGCTACGAACGTCCCTAGACTCAGCATCTCCAATCCCCAAACAAGGATAAAAGGAGGAAATGAATCATCTGACATGATTGGCCGCCAGTTAAAACTTTTCAAAATCTTAAGTGTTTAAAACGGATGTTTTTAGTGTATAAAACTATAAATCATAAGCTTGAGTTACAATCATAATCTAATATTTACAAAAAGATTCCCAAATGATCATTCAACAATCAAGAAAAAAGTAACAAAAGATCAGATTTTGTAGATAGGAGTGATCCCCAAAAGATGAAAACATTTCTCCATTACAATTGCAGCTGCCTCACACAGCAATAATTCGGCCGACTCCTCATCACAAGACCTATCAGCCTGCCAAAACTTACAAAGTTACATTAAATCCTGACAAAAACCATCTGGTTTGCCTTTCTATAAATCAAATTAACTTTTAGAAAATTAATTTTGGTTTAAGATAAACAAGGATTCAATTCAATATTGTATGAGGATAACTGGATAAGTGTATATGTAACTAAATAATACCTGGCAAGTGGAAGAGTATAAACTGTTAAACTTCGTGCATAAATCATAAAGGTAATCGCACAGGATATGTGGCATAAGAACTGTGCAAACCTCATTGAGAACCTAAAAAGGAAAGTTGGATTTTAATGGAATAATATAATTTCCATAACCACATTCAACTATTAGAGTTGCTTCAAACATAATTTTTTTTACAACAGGTCAAAAACATCTTTATACGTGTTTTAATTATTCATCGAACTAAATATTCAAATCGAACAACTAGGCTTTATGTAACACCCATGTTATAATGATAATTATGAAGGATCATTGTAGATAAACTATATAAAGTCAGGGTTGCAAGATGTGTATTAATATGAAATTGCATAGAGATGAACGTAATCTCAGATACGATCCCATATGACTCGATCCTCCAAGACTTTCACGCCCACTCTTCACAGAAAAATCCTAGATAAAGTGTGAGTTGATAGTTTTAAGGGAGGGCATATGAGTCTGTAAAGCAAGAAGATCAAGTCATAGGAATTCAATTTCGAATCTCAATTTTGGTGTCATCATATGATAAATTTTGTTCTCTAACAGTTTACACCATATGTGTAACAGGTCCCTAGAAGTGGTTGACTGGTTGAGTTTCTATGTAGCTTTACATCTCGATCGATCTTCGTTTTAATGTCTAGTATGGTCTGGAACATTGAATATTTTTATAAAATAAATAACTATTCCTGGTCATTACAACACAGAACTTTAGCATCACAGGATAAAGATAGACTTGGAAGTAATTATAGAAATTTTTATGGCTAAAAAATCATACGTGGTTGAATGGTTGAGTTTCTATGTAGTGTTACATCAAGATCGATCTTCGTTTTTATGTCTAGTATCGTCTGAACATTAAATACTTTTTATAAAGAAAGAACTAGTCCTGGTCATTACAACACAAAACGAATGCATCATAGGATGAAGATAGAGACTTATAAGTAATTATAGAAATTTTATGGCTAAAAAACGTACGGCGTATAAGAATGGTGGCCGAAAATATAATATGACTTATATGTTATGAACTACTGCATGCAAACTATGACAATCCACACTCAAGTTCACAAGTTCCTGAGACATTAAGCAGTATTATATTTATAAATGTATCATGTTTGGAGAAACAAATAATAAAAAGGGTAATCTAAAAAGAAAAGTTTTGTCGATATATTTAAAACTTGATTTGAGAAACTTTAATATTCTGTTAAATTAAGATGTCATTTTTAAACTGTTATAGCGTACAGGAAATTTAACCAATCATTATCTTACCTCAGTAAACCGGAGTAAATGTAATCCAAACTCACGTTCTTCTTCGTTTTTCAATATTAACTCTTCTACCTGTTGCAAACAATTACAATTATAATAGTAATATATATCTATACCTATCTATCTATATATATAGTGTGTGTCCATGTGTCTTTGTGTTTTGTGTGTGTTTATGAAATTACATTGAAACGAAGAGAAATTCTTACCTTTAACTCCTTGATCCCTTTACTTGATTTCCTGATAATTGAACAGATTCGAACATGGGTATACTGTAGATATACAGCAGTATTTCCCTATATATCAATGAATGTGAGCAAATAAGAAACACGATCAATGTAAAGATTTCAAATCAATGAGAAAATACAATATACAATTGCATAAAATACCTGTCCATTAAGCATCTGATCAAAGCTGAATGTATAACTAGTCAGTCTGTTGTTCTTCAAGTGTGCATACCTGTTAAGAACACACAAGCATAGAATATGAATAAGCACGCAACTTGACCAAAAAGCAAGGTATCTTGTGTTATGAAACAAAGGAAATAGCCCGTAACCACTCTTTAATTCGATATAAATAAAATTGTAAAATCTGCTTATCCACACCTCTTTTTGGAAACAAAAATTTAGTTGCAGCAAGTTCTTGGGAAATTAAAATTTACCACTCTACTCATAATATTGATACTGCTAGCACAAGTACAATTGTCGTAATATTTATGATAAAGCTTGAGAATCTTACTTGACAGCATCATATCCAAGTGCTTCAGCAGTATGTTCAAGCTCCTCAGCAGTCCACTCATCAGCCTTGCCTGTTAAAAGAAAATGCAAATGTTGTCATTTTAAATCGACCCATGAACCTATTACTGGATTGATATGAGATATGAACAATATTTAGCTAACATCGAAACAGGTCAAACGGGTTGAAAGCAAATTGGTATACCTTGTCCCACAAGGACTGCTTTACAGTGACTTTTAGCTTCATCAAGCAAATTACCCAAGTTGACCACTTTAGTACCAAGAGTTTGGAATCTCTCAAAATCATCACCTTGAACAAGACCAATTCCTACAGTACTTAATGACGGGCAATGCAATTGATCACTTTCAATCCACCCTGCACGTTTAGCAGCCTGGGGAGGGGGAAATTCTTTAACTCAATAACTGTACATTTTTTTTTTAAATCTTTTTTTAAAATGTAATCAGTTATGGTGTATTAGAGTTACTTACAGTGATGCACATTTCAATATTGTCTCGTTGCTCTACATCAGTCACACGCACTATCCAGTCTGTTTTTACTATTTTAAGTGCGTGCCTACATATCCAGACACAAGATTACAAATAAAAGAAATCCCCTGCTTAATATACATATATTGATATATATAGAATCTCTTTCAAATAGCATATACACTCTTAAAAAATAAAATAAAAATTGAGACCAATGAAAATCCGACAAGTGAAACTTAATGGTATAATTTAAAATAAAACAAAATACTCCTATGTTGAAAACGTGAGAGAGAAATTGTGGGGGTGATTAGAAGATCTTTTTTGAAAGTGGTACTGAAGTCTGAATCTGAATCATATGGCATGTTGTAACATATCAAAAACTAGAAAAAATTCAAACAGAACTTTTTCACAAAAGAAATGTATATGTGTCTTGAACTTTTGACAAAGATCAGCATTCATAGAGTAAACTAACCACAACACTGCAAGATCCACAAGAGGTAACTTTCATCCTTCAATAAGTATCGCCTCATCTCCTTCTGTTTTCCCTCCATAAATCTAGAGTCCTAATGTTGAAATCATAAAAGCTCTTACCCTGAAAATAAATTATTCAAACTCATAAACTGCAAAAATAAGAGGTATATTCCTGATTTATATCAAAATGGGGAAAAACACGACACCTCTTCTTTCATGTGGACCCCCATACGCTGATATACTTTTTGGTAACGTTCTTGGTTTAACTTACAGATTTGCACCCATACAATATGGTGCCTTTCGTCCCAACCCTATTTCAAAATTTCAAATATACAAGAAAAATTAATAAAACCATGCAACTCAAAAAAGAAATTTTAAATCATAGACTGACTTGCACCTGCTGGGCTCTCTCTCTGAATTCAGCATCTTCGTCAAACCTCTTCTTCGATTCCTTATACAAAACCTACTGAAGTACCATTTGAGAGAGAGTGACAGATAATGCATCAGGTATTATGTACAATAAGTTAGCAGTGGCAAATAAAGACAAATAGGAGAGTCGATAATGCTGATGTAAATCGAAATATCAACAACAAAGTGAAAGTTGCAATTATTGAATCTTAACATAGCTAACTAACAAATAACAATATTTGACTTTAGTCAGATACGAGGATATCTATTGGACCAAAACAAAATCATTAATTATAAAATTTTAAATTTTACCAAAAAAAATACTTTTTAGTAAATATAGAGCATCCCATGAAAAAGAAAAAACTATTGTTGCACTTTCCAAGTGACGAAAAAGATACTCAAATAAAAACAATAACAGTACCACATGTGATGTGATTATAAATTTTAAAGTAAAGGTGCTCACCTCAAGTTCTCCAATATCTTGATCATTAACTTCCCCATTAGGGAACCTTTCAATTAGGAACTCCGTCCTCATCATTTTTAACTGCAAAAGAAGAAGGGGGGAAGAAAAAAAAAGGGTCTTAGTGTACCATGTATGCATATCAGTTAATCAACGTGTGCCAAATAAATACAGTCAATAAAACGTTGATGCAAGTTTAGAGTCTAGAATAAGAGCGGGCTAATGTAACACATAAACTTGGTATCAAACGGTATGTTGCGATCCGTTGCGTTCAGGGTCCCAAAGACCAATGCGTGATGCGATCGTGGCGCTTGGTAGTAAAAAAATATTTTTACTTAATTTATTCTACAAATCGATGATTAAACATCAAATAACTCACTTATATATTGATACTTAGTATGCTTAAACATCAGATAACTCAATTACACATTCCTTGCGAGTATCGACAATGTTAAAAGTCAATTGCCAATAATAAAAGTAACTATCTTTAAAGTAAAAAAAATTCAAAGTAGTTATCTTTCTCTATATCTTTCCTCAAGTAGTTTATTAAAGACAAAATTTCAATTGTGTTCATTGCGTTCGATGCGAGCATCACACAATTGCGAAGTGATGCGATAGCATCAGGGTGCATCCTAGAACAACTTCGCATCACAAATCCCCTTGCGATAGCATCAGGATGCACACAATTCTAAACCAAGGTCATAAAGCATGTAGATGCAGGTATAATTCGATTCAAATTAACAGACATTCAAACAGCAAGACCAGCTACACGTACCTTAATGTCAAGATGATTCCCATCATGGAATCTTCGGATTACATCAACTCTAGAATACTTGAGCATACGGGCTAACGTTTCTCCAATAACAGCGGATCGTAAATGACCCATATGTATATTTCGTGAGAAAAAGTCTATAACTGCTCTTCTTACAGGAAGTATTGGCGCCCATGTGTCTATACCATGGTTTAGCATCTTATGAATACTCTGCAAAGAAAATGACATTAGTGAAGTAGACAACAATTTAGGTCAAAATTGCAATGTGCTTTTTAAAACAGCTAGAAAAGAAAATACCTTAGCTATCCATTCCCTAGATAACTTAAACTTTAAAAAACCAGGACCACATACAATGCATCTGTCCATCATCTCATCATATCCCAACAGCGCGAGGTTGTCCATGAGGGTCTATAAAAAAAGGAGTAACAAACCAAGGCGGTATATACAAAATCCATGACATTTCACTCACAAAATTAAAATAAATATTACCAGTCCAGCATATTTCGGTCCGTTATACCTCATAACGTCTCTTACTTGAGGCCACATGTGCAATACACTGGTGCTATTACCAAATGTAAAATTCTAAATTAGTACTCATAATATCAATCAAAAGAAAGTAGTACAATTTTGTATGCATGAGATAGAGAAAGAACATATTAATATATATACCATAGGTAATCAGCACCATCCTCTTTGGTGCAAGTAGAAACACTACAAGACACTGCTTCTTCACATGGTGGGAAAGTACCCCAAAGTGCGTAGGTTAATACCTTTGCAATTTCTTCTTGAAGGCTCCATCTATTGTCTTCTTCTTCAGCAGCCGGTGTTGTGTCTGAATCTGACGCTGGCACCTTTAATCTGATAGTCGATTCGATAATAGTGAATAATAATTAGAAGATAAATAACATTATTACATAGCATCAAAAAGAAACAATTGATATTGAATACATACTTTTCTTCATCTGGTACTTAGTTTCATTCTTTTCACATGTGATACTTAAGTTTTCTCACAGCTATCAAATTACAAAGTAATTATTAATGATAACCATTAACCAATGACAAGCATATATCAACACCTGATTTGATTCGTAAAACATTATAACGCGATTCATTTAATATTTACACGCTCACTTTTGTCATTCTTTGTTATTCTTCATCTCACTTTTTCATTTAATATTTACACCCAATTAATGTTGATGTGTTTTTTTGTCATTCTACTTTTAATTATGATAAGCTAAGCCAAACACTTGCTTGATATATAAGCCATAAGCCGCTTAAATAACATAAGCATAAGCCCAATTCATAAGCTTAGCCAAACACCCCCTAAGACCCCTCTATGTTGTTTCCATGATGCTTGCCAAGACACACAATGTTATTTCCATTTCTTACTTATCCTATTTAACCTTCAACGTATCATTAACATAGACTAAACTAAAATAGCAAGAGGAAGGCAACCTCCCGGTTGTCCTCAAAGGAGTTAACCAATGCGCTAATTATTAAGTTAACTTCGCCACTTGTTTTATTTATGCTTTAATTTAACAGAACGTACGCGTAAGGTAAAGAATTACATATGAAAAAGTAATACTTACTTTTTTTCTTCCTTAACAGCTGATCTTGACATCTTTATCAATTGCAATTCTGATCTCAACGCTTGGATATAAGTGATTAAAAGTGGTGTTGTGTCGGCCGGTGGTCCCTTTAATCTGCTAGAAAGGGCTTGTTTTTTTTTTTTTTTTTTTCCCACATGAAGTGGGGGCTCTGGGAGCACCATTTATTTCCTCTCCTCATATACACCATTTACCAGAAAAAGAAAATATTATATGTGTGGCTCCACCATTATCTCCCCATTAAAACTCATTAACATAAAAATATTAATACGAATTAATTAATTAATTTGTGGCCAGCTTATGCCTTATTTGGTTTTGGGCTTATGTTTTATACGTGTCTTATTTTGAAACTTTGCGGCTTATATACCTTTTTTATAGCAAAAAAGTTTCAAAATAAGCCACAAAAATCCAAATAAGCCATAAGCCGGCTATATAAGCCGAACAAACACCCTTTAATACTTTTCTTTTTCTTCATCGGGTACTTGAGCTTGTAATTCCATGGGTGGCGGCTTACTTATTTTCTTCTTCTTCAATTTCCTTTTTTTCATCTCAATTTTCTTAATCATCTCATGTCTCCTCTTCATCTCACTAATTATTACTCCGTATTTTACATAACAATTTCAGTAACATTTGGGAGATAAATAATAAATAATATTATATGAAAATATATAATAATTAACTTACTTTTCTTCATCTGAATTGCTTCTCATCGATTCCATAAAAGCATTTAAATCCATCTTTCTCAATTCCTTGTTAAAAACTGAATGTAAATATCATCAATCAATCAGCCAATTGATAGCCTGGCCGGAGTCTCTGTAACCGTTTTATCAGGATTTTTGTTTTACGGGGCTTTTTTTAAAAAACTGCACAATACTAGTCCTTACGGTCAAATAGAACTAGCTTAATAAGAGCATGCGGTAACGTAACTTGGATGCCCACGTTAAACGTTAACTCACCAAGTTAACGCGGTGCGTTAGCTTACCGGCATAGGATGGCAAGAGGTGTGTTAAGGAGGCACGTTAAGCCCTTAACGTGCATTAAAAAGGGGCAAAACAATAAAAAAAAATACAACTTGCCCCCTGCAACGGTTATTATATTCAAAAAAAAATTTATTCACACCCCTATAGTTTTCTTACCGTTAGTAACGGTTATATGAAAATGAAAAAAAAAAAAAAAAAAAATCCAACCCATTTTCTTACCACTATAAATACCCACCTCACACACATTTTATTTTCACACTTACACAACTCAAATTCAACCTCTATACTTCCTCACTATTAAAAAAAAAAAAAAAAAAAAAAAAAAAAAAAAAAAAAACTTTCCTTATCACAATGGATCCGAATGAAAATAACAAAGAACAAATGAGTTTCTCCGATATTAATGATGAATTTTACATGGAGTTTATGACATCCTCGTTCGAATATCATCAACATTTGGAACAACAAGCAGCAGCAACAGCAGAAGTAGCTCGACAACGCATCGCGCGTACACGCATTCACTGTGAGTTCGAGGTTGCCGCGGAACGTTTGCGTTGCGACTACTTTTATCAACGGTGTAAGTATACGCACCGGCAATTTCGAAGAAGGTTTCGTATGAGCCGGAAACTATTTCTATAAATACTAGAAGGTATTCAATCTTATTATTCCGATCATCTTCCAGATCATTTTTAAATTCATGAACAAAGGACCCGATGCTACCGGTCGACAAAGTATTAGTACACTTATGAGGTGTACAGCTGCCATACGCCAATTGGCATACGGCAACGCACCCGATGCGTTTGATGAGTATTTGCAAATGGGTGAGCGTATTGGACGTGAATGTCTTGATAATTTTAACAAGTGCGTTATGGACTTGTTTATGCCGGAGTTTTTAAGAAACATGTTTATGCCGGAGCTTTTAAGAAATACACGACGTAGATATGCATAATCAACTCCGACAAGACCTTATGTAGCATGTTTGGGGAAGACGTCATCAACGTCAAAATGCAGAAGAAGGTTCCGACGACGACGAATAAATGTTTGTAATATTTATGTTTTTAAATTTCGTATGTTTCGTAATGTAATATTTATGTTTTAATTTCGTATTGTAATATATTTAAGAATTAATGTTATGTTTTAAATAAATGGAGTATTTGTTAAAATTTGGGGTTGAAATTGAAAATAATTAGGGTGTAGGTGAGTTAAGGTGAGTTATAGGTGAGTTAAGGTGAGTTATAGGTGAGTTATGCTACCGGGGTTGAAAGTCAAGAGTTAAGGTTAAAAGGTTAAAGCTGGTGTGGCGCTGACGTGGCAGTGAGTTAAAACTTAACTCACGGTTACCTTACCCCTTGCTCTAAGAGTGGGTAAGATTTATATCACATAATTTATAATTTACATAATACATCCAATAAATTAAAAACTTCATTGTCCAAAAACTTTAAAACATCGTTCAAATATTAACATTGCCTACCATTGGACTAACAGATTCAGACTTTCCACCAACACAATTACTTCCGGTCAAATAGAATAATAGTATTTCCTTACCAATACCCTTTTTTTTCCAATTTCGTTAACAACCCCGTTTGATTTTGTTTAAACATTTCATAATTAAAAAATAGGTTACTTTTCACAATTTTCAAATACTGGTAATTTACTATTTAAAATACCATTATCACCATCCAAATTTGTTGCTATGGGTAAATATCACCAACATACCCATATGAATTTCCATAAAGTCCAAAACACATCCTTTTGGTTTGTCAATTGTCCCGCTTTACATCTTTATGGCTTTTTTTTGGCGTCGTTAGTCCTTCATAGTTGCATCATTAGTCCTTTATACTTACGACCGTTAGTAAATAACTGAAAATATGGTTATCTTACGTTTTCATATGTTTTTACATGTTTTCGTCAGTTTTTGCACATTTTCGTCCGGTTTTACACGTTTTCGTTCATTTTTAAATGCTTTCATCCGTTTTCGTCTGTTTTTACACGTTTTTGTATGTTTTTACACGTTTTTGTCCGTTTTTGCACGTTTTCGTCCGTTTTGCACGTTTTCGTCTGGTTTTACACGTTTTCGTCCATTTTTAAACGCTTTCATCCGTTTTTGTCTGTTTTTAAACATTTTCGTTCATTTTTACACGGTTTCATCCGTGTTTACATGTTTTTGTCCGTTTTATATGCTTTCATTCGTTTTTACATATTTTCATCCGCTTTCAACCGTTTTTACACTTTTTCATCCGTTTTTGCACGTTTTCGTCTAGTTTTTCACATTTTCGCCCATTTTAAAATTTTTCCGTTCGTTTTTACACGCATTCATCCATTTTTGCATGTTTTCGTCTGTTTTTGTAAACTTCCGTCCGTTTTTACACGTTTTCGCTTGTTTTTACACATTTTCATCCGTTTCATCCATTTTTTTGTCCCTTTTTGCACGCTTTTATCTTCTTTTACGCATTTTATCCGGTTTTGCACGTTTTCGTCCTTTTTTACATACCTTCGTCCGTTTGTACATGTTTTAATCTGTTTTTTTACACCATTTCATCTGTTTTTGCACATTTTCCTATTTTCCACGTTTTCTTTCATTTTCGTTCATTTTTACACGTTTTCATCCATCTTTACACGTTTTGTCTGTTTTTACATGATTTTATCTGTTTTTACATGTTTTTGTTTGTAAAAATGTATAAAAACAAATGGAAATGTGAAAAATAGACAAAAATGGGTAAAAATGAACGCAAAACGTGTAAAAACGGACAAATGGATGAAAACGTGCAAAAACGGATGAAGTTGTATAAAAAACGGACTAAAAACGTGCAAAAAGAGATGAAAACGTATAAAAACGTGTAGAAATGTACAAAAACATGCATAAATAGACGAAAATGTGCAAACTGGATGAAAACGTGTAAAAACGGATGAATACATTTAAAAACAGATGAAAACGTGTAAAAACAGGTGAAAGCGTGTTAAAAACGAATAAAAATGTTTAAAATGGACGAAAACGTGTAAAAAGAGAAGAAAATGTGCAAAAATAGATGAAAACATGTAAAAATGGACGATAACGTGTAAAAAACACATGGAAACGTGTAAAAACAGATAAAAACTGACGAAAATGTTTAAAACTAGGCGAAAACATGTAAAAATGAATGAAAGCGTGTTAAAAATGAATAAGACATAAAAACGGACGAAAAGTGCAAAAAAAAAAAGTGCATAAACGGATGAAAACGTGTAAAAATGGATGAAAACGTGTAAAAACACACAAAAACGTGTAAAACGGATGACACGTGTAAAAATGGACGAAAACGTGCAAAAACAGACAAAAGTGTGTAAAACATACGAAAACGTGCAAAAACGGATGAGAACGTGTAAAAAAAGACAAAAGTGTTTAAAAGCGGACGAAAACAACATGCAAAAACGGGCGAAAACATGTAAAAACGGACGAAAACGTGCAAAAACGGACAAAAGTGTGTAAAAACATACGAAAACGGATGAGAACGTGTAAAAAAGGACAAAAGTGTTTAAAAATGGACGAAAACATTTAAAAACGGACGAAAACGTGTAAAAACGTACGAAAACATATAAAAACAGACGAAAATGTAAGATAACCAAATTTTCAGCTCTATTGAAAATTTGTTCCTAAAAACATCTAAATGAAATTTCAAGTTTGTCACTCAAATAAAAGCATTCATTCTTGATTCAGGTATTCAAGTTTGATTCCAACATGACGTTCAAACATCATAGTCGCTTTTAATTAATTTATCGTTTGATTGTATTTTTAACATCCGATGAATTGTTCGTAGAAATTATATAGTTTTACGGTAAAAGGTTATCAATAACTAGTTTCGCCATGCCAAAGTCAATTATTTGGTTCATTTGTATACAAATGCAGGAACAAAACCATCCTAAACGTGTTAATTTTGATTTGATTTCATGCTTGGGTCGATTGGATAGACTACAATCATCTTTTTTTTCATTATATCGTCTTCTCTTCAAACCTTACCAGCCTATCTACATCTTATTATTCTCATAAACAAAATAGCAAATTTAAGGATGATACGAAAACACAACTCATAAATCAATCCGTGAGTTTTAATATTATCACATTCAGAGCACAAGATGTGATAAAACGATACTATAAATATTGTTACATTAACACGAGTCTAAAAATCATACTGAGTTTTATATAGTCGTTATGTTTAAAACTAGGACCTCCTTTATTTTGTAAAAATCATTTGTTTGTCACAATCATGTTTCATGAACCACAAGGTATGTTAATGTGATCATGAAATTCATCATTCCATATCTTATGACTTAATCATTTCAAAATAAGCTACTCGCATTTTAATATTTGCTGATGTTGACTTATTACGTGGTAGTGATGACACATTCTCATTTAGAATGACACATTTGCCCCCAACGTCCCTTGACCCAAATCCCCAAATATGGACAAAGTGGAGAAAATGAATCTTTGGCCATCTTTCTCACAATGCTGAAACTTTTAAAATGGCATATAATACGATGCTATCGGTTTATAAATTTTGAGATTGATAAAATGTCGAATATTAAGAATAAGTGAATAACGAGAACATGACTACTTGATCGATCTTAAATATTACTACTTACTAGTATTAAAATCACTACTCGATACATACATATACCATCTTGTATCTCAAATTTTTTACTAACATTTGGCTAAATCTAATCTTTATCCAAATCATTCACCAACAAATATCACGTAGCTAGCTAACATGGTTACATGAATCTCCCAATGAAGCCATAGTTTACACCAAGGTACGTATTGTCCGATCAAGAATTACACCATGCATCTATGGTTCCATGCTACAAAAGAAAACAAAAAATCATGAGCACATAAGTTGGCATTCTTTATTGATGAAAATAGCAAGACCCAAACTCTTTGTTACCCCAATTCATTTTATTCATCTTTACACACAACATAAAAACAAAACGAAGAGTTTGTAGGTTCAAGACTCGTCCGAGACATGTAGAAATAAGAACTAAGAAACAAAACAAAAAGTATGAAACATTGTAAATACTTACCTTTATTTCTTATTCGAAGAGACAGATATATTATCTTCTGAAGATGAAGCAACTTGATTCTTTCTTACATTCCCTCCACCAAGTGTCATGTTGAGAATTTTCTCTCCTAATTCTTCAAATATCCTCTCTTTAACTTGACCTCTTCTTGGTGGAATCATGGTTTTCTCTCTTTTCTCTACACTCTTCCCTTTGCCATCCATTTTCTACTACAAGATCAACTTTGAGAGTGAGCTAGCAATGTTCTTGTAGCTTAAAGGATTATTGTGTGTGTGTGTATTTTGGGAATAGAGATAAATGGATAGATATATATAGACAAGATCAAGATTTCACATCTTGACTAGTGTGTTTGCTTGATATAAAGTGGGCCATGAAATTAGATGTATTGGTCACACCAACTCACACTTTGTTTATGGTGGGTACATATTGTAATTTTAATAGTGAAATGTGATGCTATTATAATGTGCAAGTTATTATATTTGTAGTTGAATATTTTGGAGAGTGTTATAATAGTAAAATAATAAAATGTGATCTTATAACACAGTTATAATTAAATGAGAAAAAAAAATTTAATGAAAAAGTTGAAAAAAAATCATAATCATATATTTCAGATGACAAATACCAATAGGCTTGTGGTCCACTGGGCATGTCTTATTCAGTTAAGCGTGCCTAGTGGAGAGTAGTACCGGTTTGGGTGATCAAACCGGGAAGTCCTCACTTGTGGACCACTGCCCTGTCGGTACGATTTCAAAGTCCTTTAATGAAGGTTTCAACCCACCAGGGTTCGAATTTGGAGAAGACATGGTTTACTTCAATTTAAGTGTCGTGCCTTCGGGCGGCTTAAGTTGAAGGTTTTCCCCCATCGGGTTTCAAATTAGACATGAATTTCCCTTGAAAGAAAGTAACCGTTCAAAAAAAAATATTTCAGATGACAAAAATAGATGTATCACTTATTATTATTATTATTATTATTTTTAAATATGTGACTAAAAGTATTTTTTTTATTCTTCGTATGTTAGTTTTTTTTCCCACCATATTCTTTAGCTGCTATAATATTGTGTGAGTTGTTATATTTGTCGTTGAATATTTTGGGGAGTGTCACGTTCACAAGTAACGTGAACTAACTTTTGGAATTGAAATATGTAAAATATTATAACGGGCTGCATATGCAAGTATTACTTGACTTTCATTTATTAATACTAAATAGTACCATGTTGGATTGTTGGTCATTGTGTTCAACAATGAAGTGTGAACATATAATATACTCCGTATGATATAAAAATGAATCTTTGTGTTTACTGTCATAACTGTCAAGTGGGTTCATGAATGTGTTTTTGTCATTGTGTGTATTGGATCACCCCTTTCTTTCACTATGCCAACTGTCTCTTTCTAATTTAATCTTATTCCATACAATTTTTTTATTTCTTATTTTTTTTTCTCTCGCAAAAAAATATTTCATTAACTTCAACATCAACGTCGAAAGCAAATTCAGAGCAAATTCCATACATTTCAGAGCAAATTCTTCAATTACACCATTCGCTCAAGATTTTTTTTTTTTTTTTTTTTTTTTTCCTTTCTTTTTTGCTTTTTAATCTTTTTTAGATAAAAAAAGTGCTCTTCCCAAATTAGATTAAGCGACCTATGACTTTTTTTACTTTTGATAAAAACTCAATAAGGAGCACAAAAAAGTCGCTTAAAAGTACAAAAGTCACTTAAATTAGATACAAAAAAGTACAAAAAGTCGCTTACTATTTTGTGCCACTTGGCAACTTCTAATCAAAAGTTAAAAAATCGCAAGTCGATCGGTATATTTTGGGTAAACACTTTTTTGATCTAAAAAAGGTAAAAAAAACTTAAGCGACCGGTTTAGTCTCGAAATTTGCTCTACATTTTATGACGAAAAGAAAAGTATGTCTCATAACAAAATATGTTTTATTTTACTATTTTAACTAGTAGTAATAACTAATAAGTGTCCTCTATAAATTTAATTGATTAAATAACTTTTCAAAGGTAAATGTCTCATGCTAATAGTTGAAATCGACTTATTTTACTAAAAATATATGATAAAATTATTATGATATTGAAACATAAACATACATAAACAAACCTATATCGTTTTTGAAAATAATTAATGGAAGAGGCTTATTCTTGTTTGTTCATTTACCTAAAAAATAAAAAATAAAATGTTCGGTTCAAATTTTTTTTGAACGATCATAAACGAATATATTACGAAACGGCTCATGAATTTTTTTATTAAATGTTTAGCTCATATATAGCTCTATATGTGATAGCGAACTTTAAAGAGACATATTAAGTTATAACCAATTACCTATGATTCAAGACAGGTGGGTTTGGTCTTTGGATGGTACCGGGGAATTTTCTACCGCGTCCGTTAGAAAGCTCATAGATGATAAAAGATTACCGAAAGTCTCCTCTAAAACAAGATGGGTTAAGGCAATTCCGATAAAAGTTAATGTTTTCGCATGGAAAGTTGGGTTAAATAAATTACCAACTCGTCTCAATTTATCCCAGCGTGGTCTGGAAATTAGCTCTATTTCATGTCCGATTTGTGATGCCCAAGTAGAATCGACAAGTCACCTTTTTTTCTCTTGCTCTATGGTGAAGGATGTTTTACGTAAGATATCGATGTGGTGGGATATTGTAATTCCTGAAGTTGAGTCCTATGATCAATGGCTGGCTTGGTTTCTTAGTCTGCATATTCGGTCTAACCACAAGAACATTTTGGAAGGCATTTTTTACATTACATGGTGGCATGTTTGGAACTTCCGGAACAAGACGCTATTTAGTTCGGCTCTTTCTAAAAAGGCGGTTATTTATGATGACATTGTTTCTAGTTCTTTCACTTGGTGTAATTCGAGATCTAATCATAAGTGTAGTTGGGTAGATTGGTTAAAAAATCTGATGCTTGTAATCATGTAATGTGTTTTCTAGCTTCTTGCTAGTTCTTAATACAATCCGCCGTTCAAAAAAACAAGTTATAACCGGCCTGTATGATAATAAGTTATAACCTGTATCAATTTTGTTACATGACTAAACAAGTATATGCTTGTTAGTAATCCTTTTATCCGGAAACTTACATATCATCTGTTATTGAGATACACCATGAACTGTATTTTAAACATTGCTTAGTCTGCGTTTAATAAAATTAAAGCGAACAAGCGTAACGATTTTCAAACCAAAAGTCTAAAATTATATATTCTATTAGATGAGTTCCGGTAGTTTTGTTGTCATGACTCATGAGAGATTCTTTTTCAACATCATAGAAAAAGTATTATACACTTTTTCTTATTTTAAGATGAATAATTAACGTACGAATTAATCTTCTTTTGTTTTAATCAACGAAACCAATAAAACTTTTAAGATATACTGTAGTTATTAAAGGACTTGTGGTCTAGTGAGTGGGGCTTAACTTGTTAAGCGAGCCACAAGTGGAAGTAATACCGGGTGGGTGACCACCCGGGAAGTCCTCACTTGTGGTCCACTTGTAAGACCATATTGTTTCGGAGATATATTGCAATGATGGATTTGAACCTTCAAGCCACTCGTTGCAGGGGTTCGAATCTTGAGCATGGCCCGGTTTTCATCCGGTTGTTTCTCCAGCAAGGTAAAACTTGTGTGGAGGCAGTACGGTTTCCGGGGGAAACCCGTTACCACCTGAGATCAGCGTGGACCCGGTTAAGACAACATAGTCTGGCGGGGTGACGATAGGGCCTTCGCTTGCTAAGGTGGTCGTTTTCTAAATTGATATTCACCTTTCAAAATATATATATATATATATATATATATATATATATATATATATATATATATATATATATATATATATATATATATATATATATATATAGTTGAGAAAGATTCAGTGGGACATAAATCCAAACAATATCCATGATAGAATCACATGATTATGCAAAGTACACTAAATACCACAGTACATTATTTATTACTCCCTCCGTCCCATTTTAATTGTCCGCGGGCCTGAATTTGACCGTAAATATTTTTGTTTGTATTATATAACACTTGATGAAATTCATATCATTGAAAAGTTCGTTAACGAACTTTTCAATGATATGAATTTCATCAAGTGTTATATAATACAAACAAAAATATTTACGGTCAAATTCGGGCCCACGGACAATTAAAATGGGACGGAGGTAGTAACAAAGGGCATGTTTGGTTTAGTATTTTGGCGTGGGTTTTTACTTGACAAGACATTAATTACGGAGTAGATGTTTGATTGATTTTTTAAGATTAGGATTTGGGAGTGAGACCTTCAAAATTAGGGTTGTGTAAAAGTAACGGCGGTGGGAAGGTTTTTAAAATTTTGTGGGGGCCTACTTATTTTTCTTGTTGTCTCTTTCTATAATTTCTATTTTTTTAGCATTATAAATGTATTATGTTAAATTAAAATTTATTTATTTATAAATTAATTATTTTTATTATTTTCTCTCTTCTATATCAAATCCAAATTTAAATCCTAATCCAAATTTAAATCAAAATATAAATCCTAATCCTAAACCCATCTATAAACCAAACGGAGCCAAAGTTTCAGGAGTGATCATATCGCTAATAAACAAACTAATAATAGAGATTTTCTTTCTTGATGTTGTGTTTTTACTCTATATTTTGGGCTCATTAGATACATAAATACTTTTTTAAAGCAAACACTTCAACGGTTCAACCTCTTAAGACATGAAACCTTAATATATATTTTCTATAATGGCACCGTATTGATTATACTTGTTAATTGCATCTTCTATATGTATCAAACAATTTTTTTGCTATTCTATATATACTAAACTTGATTTTATTGTATTTTTTATGTACTTTATAACAACTATGATACATATAGTAGCAAAAAAATGAGGGCCAAAAGTACAAAAAAAAAAAAAAAACAATAAAATCAAATTTAGTATATAGAATAGTAAAAAAAAATTATTCCATACATATAAAAGATGCAAATGACAAGTATGATACATTACGGTACCATTAGCCCTATTATCTATCATGCATAATTGAGTCAGCAACCTTAATCATCTCATGTGGTCACACTGACGGGTGAGGTTTTAAAGGACCGGGAGAAAGAAAAAAAAAATCAATTGTAATATGATGGCATACACTTTTTTGAATTGGGTGCAACTACGAAAAATCATAGCATTTTTTAGAAAAAAAATAACATTACGAAACATAATTTCATCATGGTCGTGTGACAACGCGGGGCTATTGAATGGTAAAAACCCTATATGTTGTAATGTATTATTGATCAATATAAATATAGTAATACCCCCTAGTTCCGATCATTAAACTTCACATCAGTATGTATGAATATGATCATTGTTATTGCAAAA
Source organism: Artemisia argyi (assembly GCA_030686995.1). NCBI lineage: Eukaryota > Viridiplantae > Streptophyta > Magnoliopsida > Asterales > Asteraceae > Artemisia > Artemisia argyi. The sequence goes on along the minus strand of CM060698.1, from coordinate 118,070,055 downwards.
TGTCTAAGCAGTGATACTTGCATACTTGTAAAATATTACAATTTACCAAAGTTTTAACTTTTTAGTAGTTCTACACTTCTACTGACAAATAGAAAGGATGAATATTTTAAGTATTAGAGTGCTAGGTGCATCTCGTAATAGGCACAATTTGATGCCTATAACACCATCATAACTGCACCGTTGGGTGCGTTATAGGCGTCTTATATGCACCACATTGTGGTTATGACGGCTGGTTGTGTGTTTGGTATTTTGATTTTTTTTTATTTATCTTTCGTGTTTTAGCGTAAGGTGGGTTTTTTTAGGTATGTTATAGGAATGTTATTGGGATAATATTTTTAAGATTTTGTTTTACACTAATGTTATTGGGGATGTTTTTGAGTTTTTGTGTTATAAGAATGTTATAAAGTAAAAGCTGATGTGTTGCGCTTATAACATGCCTTGTAAGGGAGCTGCAACTAGCACTCTTATTATATATTTATATGTACACTTGATGTTATTAGTCTAGCAAAAGTATATTAAACTGAAAATAGGTCCAAAGAGGTTATAGGAATGATTCTAATTGACGTGGCAGACATATGCCCATAAGTTCTGGAGCCAATGCTTTCTGGTCTACACAGAATCACAAGAATATCTGACAAACGTGTGGAAGAATAGGTGTGAACACAATAGCAAGAACAAGAAAACCTTGACCTGCATTCAATGGTCTTAAGAATATATGATTTTGTGTTTGTATTGTTATGCATTCGAACTCGATTTATGTCTACCCACTTGCTTGCATTCCATGTCATACTGTAATTAACTTATATTTGCTATTTCACTTGGCTAGCTATAGGTGTTAATAGATTGGTTTCTCGTTTGAAAATGTGGTTAGTTAAACACACACACTGCTCCGAAACAAAGTTAAGAGCACGCGCACAAACAAACGTAAAATATATTAATTACAATGTGTAACTGTGTAAGGTTTGAGTTAGGTATTCAAGCAAAAGAGTTACACTTTGAGGTACAAACAAACGTAAAATATATTAATTACAATGTGTAAGGTTTGAGTTAGGTATTCAAGCAAAAGAGTTACACATTGAGGTCGTTATTTAATCCAAAATCGTGAAAAGCTAATGATTTACACCATGCTCCATGAGTCTTGTGAAGTGGTATAGGGATTTATCTTCCAAGTCACCACAAATGGCTCATTTTTTAATATTCTCGTGCCCAAAATGACGAGAACAAGAAAACGTGACCTGACATTGACATAGTTGTGCGTTGCATGAACTAAGATGTGCTGCACAAGAGATGCCAAGAGGTGGTAGTTGGTTTTCGTCTACTTGTGTGTTGCATAACGAGTCTAAAACCATCATGTTCAAACTTTTTCAGATTTTTTTAAAATTATTTTATCTATTTAGGCCCCGTTTGGTTGGCGGAATGTTTTTGATGGAATTAGAATCTATCTATGGAATTGAAATGTGAAAGAATTGTAATGTTAAGGATTGGAATCTCAAGGAATTAGAATTTGCAAAAAACTAACGCGTGTTTGGTTTAAAGAAAATAAAATGACAAAAAACAAATTATACTAAAATATTTTAAATTAAAATTGATAATAATAATAATAATAATAATAAATATAATTATAATAATATTATAAAAGTAATAATATTATTATTATTAAAAAAATAATATAATAATATCAAAATTATTATTATTATTATTATTAAAATAATATTATAATAATATTAAAAAATAATATTATTATTATTAAAATAATATTATAATAATATTAAAAAAATAATATATTAATATTATTACTATTATTATTATTATTATTATTATATTAATATTAAAATTTTATTATTATTATTATTATTATTATTATTATTATTATTATTATTATTATTATTATTATTATTATTATTATTATTAATCAGAGGCTCAAGCTCAATTCGATCAGACGTTACGTGCATCCTTGGAGAAGATTGTCACTACCTCAGGGCCGGGGTATTGTTGCGCATGGCACTTCATTCCAGCATGCCTTGGATACTTTCAACGCTACTTGCAACACCGACTTTCTCACTGCCACCGGGGGCGCTTCTGCCCCCCAACTGATGAAAACATTGGCAAAGTGTTATTTCGGTGTCATTGAGAAAGACCTTGTTTCCAAGTACTCGCTAAGTCCAAGGCATGTGGTGTCACACCCCCAAAATCGGGTCCAGCGGAAGCATACGTGTAGCTGGGGTGTAACTCAATTGGTATTACAACACTAGTTCAAAAATGGTTTTCACTTCAATCATTTAGAGTAAAATAGTTAAATCAAAAATATTGAATTTACATCGTTAAAAGTAGTGCGGAAGTAGGCCCTTAAAATAGTTTAAAACGGTCCCCATATAAATAATCAGAGTCTTCTATAACCATGCCATGCCCTGCCAAAACCTCCTGTAGCGTGCCATAGGTTAAAACCTGAAAATACATGCTAAAGTGTCAACACGAGGTTGGTGAGTTCATAGAGTTTGTTTAACAAATAAAGTCTATAGAAAAATGATCACACAGCAAAGGCATCGTAAATCCACTCAGTTGCAAATCCCGCCATAAGAGACTTGCAACCTGTGTGTTTACAACCCACTGCTAAATAATTTAGGTCTAGTAGTCAAGTACTCGCGGTCATAATAAGTCACAATATAAGCACCACCTATATAATAATGTATGCCATGCAAAGCCCCTAATTAAATAATATGCGTCCCGTAACATGGTGGACGAGAGGTTGGCCGACCTCTAATAGCGCTATCCATACTACTAATAGGCGTCGAACAATGCGAATGTACGAACAGTACATCATACAACTATTATATAAGATTAAGAACGCTCCGAACATGGGAGACTTAGCACGCTCCACCAATAAGGCGAGACTTTAGGGTTAAGAACGCTCCACCAATAAGGTGAGACTTTGCACGCTCCACCAAAAATGGCGAGACTTTAGGTCATAGTAGGTACGGTACATTAGGGTCAAAAGTTTAAGCCAAGTTCAAAAGTCAAGTCAAGTTCAAAAGTCAAGTCAAGTTCAAAAGGTCAAGTTGTAATTCATGTAAAAACGAGCATGTATTCTCCCCCAAAAAGTTAACAAAACAATTTAAAAGAGCAGGGGCTATGACTCACCTGGCGCGAATAGCTACGAAGACAAAAGTGGTTACACAGAAATGAGGTTCGATCTCTAACCGCGACCTATAATGAACGAATGATACGATCTACTTAAATTATGAGGGGATGCGATGAATGTACATGCACATGAAGCCTATACCACTCGTAGTTTGAAAATAAGTGTTGGCGTTGATTTATAGTGTTTCCATAACTTTAAGAGAATATGTGCTATTAGAGGTTGTCAAATATATATATAGTTCGCCTAGTTTCAAAAGTGTATATCTTGGTCGTTTTAAGCTCGTTTTCTACGTTCTTTATATCCATGGAATCGTAGGACAACATACTAACCTATTATTGATAAGTCGGAATGGCTAGATCAAGTTTTATGCTCAAATTTGTCCGTGAGTACTGTTCATCAGCAAGCAGTTTTTCAGAAAACTAGTTTTCGTCGTTAAATTCGGAAAATCATATCTCCTTCGTTATTAACTCGTTTTAATCCGTTCTTTCGCCCACGGCTTCGTTTTTGAAAGTATTTTCTAAATCTTTGGTCAAAAATAAGTCACCACCTACTGATTTTCCCACGATTTCAAAATAAGGACAGTAGGTATAAGTATAGTTTCAAAAATCATTTTCCTAGTTTCAAACTTGTTTCAACTTCAACCAAACCACTTTCAATCACCACAAATCTAGTCTAATCTTACCATACACCTTCTTAGGGTGTCATGGGTTCCTAAACATCATAAATCAAGTGGATCTAACAAGGATCTAACTATAATCTATTTCTAGGGATCAAAAGTTATATAAATATATAAATGAGTGGTATATACTAACATATGCATGTAAACCTTGTATGAAATTCATATGATCATTGTAGGAACTTAAATAAATTATCAAAATGGTTTTGACAACTTACTTGAAAGATTAGTGAGCTTGGATGAGTAAAACCAAAGAAACCTTGAGTTTTTATTACAAAACCCAAACAAGAACAACTAAAGGAACAAGATAAAAACTTGATCTTGGAAAAATGATGGATTCTTCCTTGTGTTCATGGTTGGGTCGATTATACACAAAGGGAGAAAGGAAAGATGAGTTTTTGCTAGGTGTTTTGGTGTAAGATGTGAAAATGAATAAATGTGAAGAAAATAATGTATATATATTTATTTTAGAGGGACAAGATCCACTTTTTAAGGAGGATTAGGGGGGGGGGGGCTGCATTTAGGGAAAGAGTGGAAGAAATTTGGTGATTTTGTGTAAGATATCTTGGACTTTTGATGTAGTTTAGGTAGTTATTATTAGTTTTAGGTGATACCGGGTACCGAGTTAACTAAAAATAAATTGTAATGAGATAAAATAAAATATAATGAAGTTGTAAAAATTGTAAAATAATATTCCTGATGAGAATTGGAAGTTAAAATAATTATTGGGTTGAAATATCGCAAACCGACGGAGTTATAAGCTCCGACCGGAAAACGTAACAGTTGATTTGAAAACACCGGGTAAATTAATAATATAATTTTTATATTATTATTATGAGTATAAAAATATGTTAGGACCATAGTTGGGATTGACGGATCAATTATTTAAAATAATAGCTCATAAGATAACGTTTATTAGGTTGATAATCGTACGTATACAGAAATGACGCAACTCACGTATAAATGACAAATTTTCTCCGGAGGTGAATAGTGTTTTATGAATAGTAAAATTTTAAAACGCTTCTCAGAATATCAAACTGACCTCAAAAATGATGAATAGTAAAATGATGAATAGTGATCGATGAATAGTAACCGATGAATAGGAAATGTGAAAGTTCGGGAAAAGACCAGATTTTTACGAGTTGTGACATGTGGCTATACTCAGCAGTATCCGCGCCCCACATGCACAGGACTTTCTCCTTACCATCCCTATCGACGGTCTAGGACAAAGGATGAATCCACGTCAATTTCGATCTGTGCTATGTTACAGGCTCGCGGTTCCTATGTTCTCTGAAGGCAGTCTATGCCCGAGTTGTAATACACATCGCATGGACCAATGGGGGGATCACGCGGTCCACTGCGCTAGCGAAGTGGGTGTTAAGTTTAGGCATAATTTGGTGCGTGATATCCTTGTTGACATATGTTCCAAAGCTGGGATTATGGTGCGTAAAGAGGCTCCAATGGGGTTCCTTTCAGAGGAAGGGAGAGAATTACGACCTGCAGATGTGCTATTATTCAACTGGTTCCAAGGTAAGGACGCATGTCTTGATGTGACTGGGGTCTCTCCGTTTGCTGGGTCTGGAGTAACGTCATGGGCTCCTGGGGCTGCTTTGAGTATTGCTGTGGAAAAGAAAAGGAAGAAATATGCGTCCAAGTGTGAAGACAATGGATACAAGTTCGTTCCTTTCGCTTTTTCTACGTTTGGGGAACTCGATGTGGAAGCTTTGAACACACTTTCGCGTGTCGGGTCTATTGCCAGCAGCCACTCTAACAACGTTAAGAGTGGTGCTTTTATTTTTCATCGTGTTAGTTTCTGTATTCAAAAAGGGGTGGGAGCACAGATTGTGTCTAGACTCCCCTCCAATTTCATGTAATTTTTCGTGGTTTCAATGATATATCACTTTATAAAAAAAAAAAAAAAAAAAAAAAAAAAAAAAAAAAAAAAAAAAAAAAAAATTAATAATAATAATAATAATAATAATAATAATAATAATAATAATAACCGATAAACATACTGAATTCCATGGAATTATAAACATTCCTCACACTTTGCTATGGAATTTTGAATTTCATAGAAATGGGATTTTGAAAGATTTCATTCCATTCCATTTGCCAACCAAACACGTTAAGGAATGAAATTTAGATTCTGAATTTCTTGAATTTGTCAACCAAACATGCTATGGAATGTAATCAGATTCCAATTCCATCAAAATCCTGAAGATTCCACGAACCAAACGGGGTCTTAGTAATTTGTTTTTGTTAGGAATCTTTGACGGACAGGTTTGAACTAGGTATTTTTTTTTTAATTTCTTTTTATTATTATTATTTTTATGTTTCATATGTAGGTAAATTGTTTAAATTTAAATTGCATCTTACATGTCACTTGTTTTTTAATTTTATGAAGCGTACTTTAATTTATTTATTATTATTATTTTTTTATTTTTACTTTTTTGGGACGGGGAGGGCGGGGAGGGCGGGGTGGGGGGGGGGGGGTATTATACTATGCAATTACGTCATTTTTGTGTATCATATTTTAACTGTGTGTATTATTTTAACCATTTTACCCTTACCTTGCTTAATGAGAGTGAGTAAATGATATGGGCAAAATCGTCATATAATACACACAATTGAGATATGATACACCAAAAAGGCGAAATTTAAAAGTATGATACATCAAAAAGAAAAGGAAAAAAAAGTACGCTACACATAACTATAAAAAATAACAAGGTTAAATATATTTATAAACAATTACCCCGTTATTACTTTTTTTTTGAAAGGTGCCCCGTTATTACTTGTAACTTATGTTCAATAACTAATTAAGTATCAGTTTCCGTTTTGTAAGGTTTCACCTCGTTGTCAACTCTTGGGTTAATTTAAGGTTTTATTAGGTCATTTATTTCTGAGTTAAAAAAAAAAAAAAAAAAAAAAAAAAAAAAAAAAAGTTCGGTCAAGGTGCTGCTAATCTTTTTCTAAATCGTCTCAAAGTATCTTGTTATCAAATGGGTTAGTCGGCTCCATACAACCGCAAGCATGTCCACAATACCACATGGTGCACTTAGTCAAGCTTCAAGTTCATGTACACAATTTCAAGTTCAGTCAAAATTAAGCCAACTAGCCAAGTAAGTTCAAGTGAAAATCAAGTTGACAAGTTTAAGTGTCTCGTTGTTGTTCAACTTGAAAGTTTATGTTATAGTTCAAGGTGCTGCTAACCTTTTTCTAAATCGTCTCAAAGTATCTTGTTATCAAATGGGTTAGTCGGCTCCATACAACCGCAAGCATGTCCACAATACCACATGGTGCACTTAGTCAAGCTTCAAGTTCATGTACACAATTTCAAGTTCAGTCAAAATTAAGCCAACTAGCCAAGTAAGTTCAAGTGAAAATCAAGTTGACAAGTTTAAGTGTCTCGTTGTTGTTCAACTTGAAAGTTTATGTTATAGTTCATGATGTATATATGAGTTGTTTCGTTGACATAAGAGTGCTCGGTGAGGGGTGTGGTTCGCCCGCCATTCGACCTAACAACAGACGAGCGGCAAGCCATACTACACTGTTTTGTCTCGCCATTCCTTCGCCATTGGTTTTTAGCCATTGCACCAATTGGTAGGATTATTTATTTATTTTTTTGGAAGTGTATTTTGTGGTACATACAAAGTGTTATTATTATTTTTGTTGGGGGGGGGGGGGGGGGTTGTGTTTTAGTTATTGGTCTGTTATTGAGAGGGTGATTAAATAACGCTGAAATTGCAGATGAATAACGTGTTGTTGGTCACTACCACTCTAAGCCCGTAACTTTTATTGAGCAGTAAATTCCATAACTGAAATGTACCTTTTCTGTTAACTTATTGAGTAAATTCCAATCATAACAGAATGTTACAGCTAATCTTCAAGTCTTCAACCCAAGTATACAATTCAAGTCAAAACAAATAATTAAAATGAGCATAAAATAAGAGTCAAACGTATTTATTATTTACACCAATGAGCGACTTTGATTTAAAAAGCTGAGATTAGGAATGAAACTTTAGTCAAGGTCGCATATAGATTAGATTTGCACAGGTGGATGGTGTGACATGTATTCACTTATCCACAACCTTAACTAGATTTTGCTTATTTTTCTACCACAATCAAAAGAAAAAAAAAAAGGTCAAAATTGACATAACTCTCTTTCAAAAGCAAATGTATTCACACTATACAATACCACATATGTTTAATTTAAGGCTGTGTTTTTAGTTAATTTGAAAGGAAAGAAAAGAAAGGAGAATGTTTATGTTTTTGACTTTATTTTTATGAAAAGAAAGAGAAATTGGAGAGAAAAATACATGAACTTTTCTTAAAAAAAAAATCACCCCATTTTTTGGGAGAAAAAGAAAGGAAATATTAATATATTTTGTTTAAAGAACATAATGTCATTTTCAAAAGTGGCAATAACAAATAAATGATAAACAAGTTATTTTCCTTTTTTTTCAACTTAAAACACGAGTTATAGTTATTTTCGTTTTTCTTTCATTTATCTCAAGAACATATGAACTAACACTTCTTTTACTTGTTCATTTCTTTTCCCTTTCCTATTCTTTTTCTTTTATTTTGTTTAAAACTTGAGAATGCAATGTAAGTGTTATGCTATTTCTAGCCATAAGGGTTATGCTTAAAAGTTGAGTAAAAGCATTCATTAAGGGTGACACATTTAGTTGATTAAGAGCAATTAAATGTAAGGGGTGAGTAGTTATTTTGAAGAATTTGTACATGCCATAATTTCTTAAACATAACTCTCAGGGCCATGTTTAACATCATCTTATATACTAAAAGCTTAAGTAGCCTTATAAATGTAAGTGGTTATAATAAAAGTCTCATGAATTGAAAGTGAAATGTGGATGCTTCATGTATTAGTACATTGATTTAATAGTCATGCATAAGGATAAGTACATAGGAGAAGAAGTGTTTGGTGCCATGAATGCATAAATTAAACACACCAATTAGTGGTTAGTCTTTTTACCTTCCCGTCCATAAGTTACAAATATTTTATCAACTATATAATGTGTCAAAAATCACACACAACAAACCACAACTTCCTCCACACCGCGTGCACATTGGCCTACAACTTATTATGGTGGTAAAGTAAGCATCATATCGTCTTACTTATTTAGCATATTGATTTATATTGTGGCATGTAAATTTCACGTGTGTTTTGTGTGTGTAACAATGTAGGACATAAATATCGTGCTTAGGAGGTTTGGTAGTAACATCATCTTCTCTAATGGTTTAAGAGATACTACACATCGTTGTCTTTATCAATTAAATGAAACATGCACGAACATTTTTACTTTGATCGAAAAGGCAATATATTGATTAACTGTATTTAAGTTACTAACGATCAACTATATCTAATTGTTTTTTGTAGCACGCCAAGAATCATTAAAGAAAGAGATCGAGAAGTCACAAAAATTGTATCAAGAACAAAACATGCAAAAGGCCAATGAAGAACAACGACAAAGACAACAACAACAAGAACAACAATGAAAACAAGAACAATGCCACAGCCATCGGTGGGATGAATACTTAGCATTCATAATAATTTATGTTACAAATTAAACATGCAATATTTTACTTCATGTAATACCGATAAACGGGCTAATACAATTGATTCGTTAGCAAGTAAGTTTCTTGAAAAAAATGTGACGAGCATTTAATTTTTAATTAATAATTATTACTACACTTTGTTGGTGCATTTTAATATTTTTGCTTTTAATGTAGTTTTTTGTCTTGCGGTGTGTTAATATCACGATAGAGATTAATTGATTATCTTAATATGATTTTAGTTTCATTTGTAGAATGACAAACAAATTTGGCAAAATGAAATTGTTATATTAGTTATTAAGAGTAGAAAATTATATGTTAAGATTGATGTCTTCAAATATATTTATATATGCAATATGCTACAAATTAAATATACTAACAATATTGGATCGATTTTCACAACAATAAAAAAATATTGAAACTTAAATGGTTTTTGTGAATAAAATAAAGTTCGAATAACTAAGCGTAGTAATGTAAGCTACCGTATTTGATATGATAAACCAAAAGGATAATTCATTGTCACAAGTTAGATCTCAAAATATAGAGAATATCCACTTTGTTACGATTTTATATAAGGGTTACATTTATTTTGAAAGAACCATATGCGCTTAACCTCCCTTTGACATTTAGTATGTAACTTATACATATTAAAAAATTACATGTGAAGAGACTCTTTTAAATGTAGCATCTTGAAAAAAGACTCTTCACATATACTCTTTTAATGTCAATAAACTATTTAAACGTGTGTCATGCTTAAAAAAGGTGTGATACTACCACAACTTAGATATATAATGACGAAAATAAGTGCCAAAAATTACGCTATGAACACTTATATAATACCCATATAATGACAAAAATTAGTGTTGAGCAATACACTAAAGGACATTTAGATTAAGCCCGTGTGCATCGCATGAGTATGAATAACTCGGTCTAAATATAAAAGTCACAAACAACTAATTAAACTCATTCATCTTAAACTCATGCGATGCTTACAGAAGTTGTGATACCATCACAACTTACAAACCTAATGACGAACATAAATACCACACATTACACTATGACCAATTAGATAGAGCCCGTGTGCAACGCACGGGTCTGAATGACTAGTTTTTTTTTTTTTTTTTTTTTTTTTTTTTTTTTTTTAATTTATTTGTAGCGGTTATGTTTAATATAAAAAAATGCATTAAAGGTGATACATTTAATTGGTTGAGAGTAGTTAAATTCAGGAGATGAATAGTTATTTTGAAAGTACGAATAATTTTTGCGTGTTAAAATTTGTTAAGTTAAACTCAGGGTGGCGGGTAGTTATTTGTGTTACATATATATAATATAAATTAAGTGTAACGGCTTAGCCTCTTGATTCATACCTCCCCAAAGTTCCACTCATAATATACTATAATCGCTTTAAAAAAGATGATTACTTGAATATGCATATAATTGTCTTATTTTCTATTTTTATGCAGCCTTTTTTTCTTGCTTTTATATAACCATACTTTTTGATTTCGTCTATCGTGTGTATCATATGACCTTTTAACCATTCTATTTAACAATCTAAATAAAAATTCGGATTTAGTCAAGTTTGGTCAATTTTGAATTCGGTTTGGCTCGATTCTCAGTTGGACATACTAAAACTTCCCGACCCGAGGAACCCTAACCGAGAAACCCAAAAAACCCAAACCGAAAAACCCGATAATTTTGTCCATTTGATCAATGGGCTGGACTTGGATTAAACCCAACAGTCCAATCATCCAAATTATTAGCCCATCCAGGCCCAATAAATTTATACATTTACATTCTCTAATTCTCATATGATTCTTCCTTTCAAAAACAAATTTTTTTTTCCAAATACATTTTTTCAATTTTTTGGCGCGTAAATTATTTTCAATTACCAAACCATCTCTAAATTCCTAACTATAAAAATGAATAAATTGATCACAAAATTTTATAAAAAAAACCAAATCTTTATAAATAAAACATTCAGATCACTCACAACATCATCAAAATCTGTTAATTTATATGAAAACAATGAAGGGTTTGATCCATCTTCACATATAATCCAAGAAAAAGACCTTTTAACAAAAACCCAAAAAGGCGATTTACGCGTACTCGAATTAATCGATAAAGGGCTATTAGAGCCAGATGCTAAATTGTACAACCAGTTACTTAATAAATGTACTAAATTGGGTAAGGTTAGTGAAGGGAAAATGGTGCATTATCATTTTAAGGGGTCTAGGTTTAATGGGTATTTAGTTGTTTGGAATACGGTTTTGAATATGTACGCGAAAAACGGGTGTTTGGATGATGCGCGTAACGTGTTTGATGAAATGCCTGTGAAAGATATGGTGACTTGGACTGTTATGATTAGTGGGTTTTCTCAGAATGATGTAATGGATGAGGCGGTTGCGTTTTTTGTTGAGATGGTTAGGGGAGGGATGAAACCAAATGAGTTTACGTTTTCTAGTGTTTTTAAGGCGGCTGGGGCGAGAAGTGATGAGAGGGAAGGGGAGATGGTTCATGGGTTTTGTTTGAAGTGTGGGTATGAGGAGAATGTTTATGCGGGTAGTTCGCTTTTGGATTTGTATTGTAGGTATGGGAGGATGAGTGAAGCGCGTTATGTGTTTGATAGGTTGGTGGATAAGAATGAGGTTTGTTGGAATTCGTTGATTGGTGCACATGCGAGGAAGAGTGAAGGAGATGAGGCGATACGACTTTTTCGGAAGATGCAGAGGGAGGATTTTAAGGCGACCCATTTTACTTATTCGAGTATTTTTAGTGCGTGTGCGAGCACGGGGTCACTAGAGCAAGGGAAATGGGTTCACGCTCATATGCTTAAGAATGGTCTTAAACTTGTTGCTTACATTGGTAACACGCTTGTTGATATGTATGCTAAATCAGGTAGCTTTGATGATGCTATTCGAGTATTTGATAGACTTGTTAAACCTGATGTTGTTTCATGGAACTCTATTCTAACTGCTTATGCACAGCATGGGTTAGGAGTAAAAACACTAGAACATTTTGAGAAAATGAGGAAAACTGGAATTCAACCGAATGCGGTAACTTTTTTATGTGTTCTTACTGCTTGTAGTCACGGTGGACTCTTGGATAAAGGACAATATTATTTTGAAATGATGAAGAAATACAAAATAGAACCTGAGGTTTCTCATTATGTGACAATGGTAGACTTAGTTGGTCGAGCTGGTCAATTTGATCGTGTGTTAAGTTTCATTAATGAAATGCCGATTGAACCCACTGCAGCTATATGGGGTGCTTTACTTGGTGCATGTAGGATGCATAAGAATATGGAGTTAGGTGCTTATGCTGCTGAACGTGTTTTTGAACTCGATCCTTATGACTCCGGACCCCACATTTTGCTATATAATATTTACGCATCTGCCGGTAAGTGGAATGAAGCTTCAAAAGTTCGAAGGTTTATGAAAGAAATTGGTGTTAAGAAAGAACCCGCTTGCAGTTGGGTCGAGATTGAAAATTCTGTACACATGTTTGTGGCTAATGATGAAAGTCATCCTTTGAAAGAGGATATATATAAAAAGTGGGGGGAAATTAGTGATAAAATTAAGGAAATTGGCTATGTTCCGGACACGAGTCATGTTCTTATGTATGTTGATGAGCAAGAAAGAGAAGCAAAGTTGCAATGTCACAGTGAAAAGCTTGCACTGGCATTTGCACTTCTAAAGACGCCACCAGGGTCTGTTATCAGGATCAAGAAAAACATCAGAGTTTGTGGGGATTGTCATTCGGCTTTTAAGTATGCTTCATTGGTGGTTCATAGAGAGATTATTTTAAGAGATACAAACCGTTTTCATCATTTTTATGGTGGATCTTGTTCTTGTGGCGATTATTGGTAACACAAATATTAAGCCCTAAAGCTAGTGTTGACAAGGTGAGTCGTAGATTTTTTTTGTAAATCTATAACTTCAATTCAATATAAGAATCATTAGTCATGCTATTTATATGGCATGTCTTCTGTTATTTTTTTTTTACTGATGCATCATTTTAGCATAAGAACGCATTGATTGTTTAATTCTGAGTGCTGTTAACATGCTGAGTTTATTATTACATCATATTGCTTAGTGGTTGGCAGTATGCATGAGTATGCTGAATCAACTTTTTGTTTGTGGCCACTAAAATGTTTCTGACCAAGTACATGAGTAAGAGTATTCTGCAATAGTCACAGTATTCTGACTATGAATATTTCATTGTTTGGAGATGGCCAATCTGTCACCATGTCAGGTATTGGCTCATTAGTAGTTAAACAAACATCAAACATGTTGAATACTGTAGTTTTATGTCTAACATGCTTGAGAGATTTTAGCTTTTGTAAACATTGTACTTCGATTTTAACTAAAAAAACATATGTTACACATCTTTAGGCAAATATGTTCGTGTTCCAAACATAGTCATTCTTGATCTTTGTAACTTGCAGCAAAAGTTTAAAATATCTATGTGCTTACAAATATCAATCAATGTTTCCGAGTATAGAGAAACATGGGTTTACTAGAAAATTGGTGCATTAGTTTCTCATAAGCCTAAAGATGAACTGAATGCCACCCGACTAAATGCTTAGATGAATCTATACATTTTGTTATTGTAGCAATGTCGTTAACTAAAGACCATCTCATGTCTCATTTCGTATACTGCTTCGAGTTCATAAGCGGATCACTCATTCACTCATTTTCACTTTCTAGCAAATAGGGCCGTCTTTGAGGGTGTGCAAAGTGGGCAATCAATCAGGGCCCCAAAAATTTTAAAGGCCTTAAAATTTGTCCCGTTAATAATTATATGCATGTGTACACATATTTTTCATTAAAAAAACAAGTATTTAGATGAGAAAATATCTTAAATGAGTAATATGTTAGAACGTTTAGAAAACTAATTGAATTATATCTTATAAACGGTGACACTTTATATATTACAGTCCTTTTCGAAAAATCTCATTATGTAATTTCGTCTAAGGCCCTAAATTTTTTTATAAATTCATGGTACGGCCTGCTAGCAATGTAGTTTCCTCGCTATGATCTTTAGCATTTAGTACTCAACTAAACTTGTACAAAACAGTGAAATACACAAATTTCACATTAACTGAACTAAAAAGACTCCTAATAGCATATCTTTATTGGGCCTTTATTGGATTGGGCTGGATTAAGAATGGCATTTTAGACAATAAACAATAAATAAAGGTGAAAGTGCAAGCAAAAACATTTTTGATTAGTTTAATGAAGATTTAAAAGGTTTAGAAGTGACCACGTCGCCTACAAACACAGACCATAAGAACCTCGTACACTAATACATTTTAATAATTTGTTTTCTGGGCCCTTATTGTTTTTATCATTTGAACCCGGGCCACCAACCTTTTTTAACCTTTTTGTATGTCGGGAAAAGAAGACATCGGAAGCAGTTGGAGGGTCTTTGTACTGCATTCAATGGCATAAAATATTAGTACTAAATTATTTTTTGTATTATTTCGAAAATTTAATATTCTTGTAAGTAATTGACTTATTGTTTGTCATAATAGTATCAAGAATATAGATGCGCTTTGCATTAATAGTTTTGTACTTGCGCAAAGCGGTGGTAACAAATAGTTTTGTCAAGGACAGAACCAGGACACAAAACCATCAGAGTCACTTAGAATAAACTAAACAATACTACAAACACAAGTTTTAGGGACCAAGTGCATTTAAGAAAAATTGAGTCTTTTTTTTTTTTTTTTTTTTTTTTTTTTTTTTTTTTTAATAACAAAATTAACAATACGCAACAAAAATCCATGGGTGTCCCTGGACCCCCGAGACACCCCCTGATTCCGTCACTGGTTTTTGTCGTGATTTTTGGTAATTAACAGCGGTTTTAATTTTGTTATTTTTAAAACAAGAATGCATATATAAGTATGTGTAAAGTATGAGTAAAATATGAGAGGAAACAAATTTAAACATTTTTAAAATTGAATGGCTGTGAAGTGCGTTTAGCATGGATTTAAGGTTTAGTTTTGATTGGAGATATGCATGCTTTATATGGAGTTATAGATGTCAAAACTTCAACCTATTTTGTCAAGTAGTCGATGTTAAGTCTAGACGTGTAGTAGATATTTGTAATGCCCAAAGAAACTTGCTACTTGTTGCATACTTATGTAGTTTGGCTTCGGTTAAAATGTGTAGTTGATCACTTGTTCTATATCTACTGATAAATACATGTTAAATTTTTGTTTGGCAAACTAAGATTGTGAATTATTTAAGAAAATAAGTTTAAAAAAAAAAGATCTCAAAACTATTTTAATCTTTTTCAGCACCAGTATAAGCACCAGCACCAGCAACATTTATTTTTGACAAACATACCCTAAGTATTACTAGTACTGTTTTCGTTCTAAAATAGTTGTATTCGGATAAAAAAAGAACAATTAAAAAAAATTAATATTTATTGTTTAGTTTTTATATAACGACGATATAAATGAGAAAGCGTTTCTCTAAAACAGATATTTGTGCAAACCTCTATGTTATTATTTCTTAATAATATTTTCTTGGAAGACATTCGCAGAAAAAACAAGAAATAAACACTTCATTAATGAAAGATAAATTAAATTAATAATTTTAATGAATATTTTATAACCGATGGAATAAGAATCAGAATGCAAGAATATAAAATTAATGATTTTTAAATTATACTATAATAGAATTTTTCGAGTCGGTATTGTTGCGAAGCCGTTGGGTGAGAGGTCGCTGCAAGGAGGAGGATAGCTTGGGTGTATTGTGGAGCCGCGATTCGAGCATGCACTGTTACACGCCGAGCGGAGTCGAGCCGTTGGCTAAGAGAGATTTAAAAAGGATTGATTAATGAGTTTTCCATTTAATTGACACTTAATTGTTGAGGTTTGTTGCATGTTATACATCTGTTTTCTATTGCCGTTTCATTTGCCACTTAATTAATGTCAATTTTTTATACTTGGGTTTTGGTCGTCCAAAAAGAACAAACTTTTTCAAATGTACGGATATGTTATGCATATTATTTTTCGTTCCACTTAATATAACAAAATTTCATATTTTGTGCTAATTTGCACCATTAAACTTGTTTTACCTGGACCGGACAAATTTCTACTTCATCAAAGTATATCTTTTTTTCAATTATTAAATGACTTATGTACCCTTATCTTTTTCTTTTATCTTCAATTAACATAAACACAAGTAGATATTTCTATGTTCATCCATCCGATCCATCTTTTCTTAAATTCAACCAAATCATAGTTGTGAATGTATCATTATCATTAATCAATAAAATTAATATAAAGTACATAGTGAAACAACACTAAAGATCCCTCGTCCTACTCATAACTATTAAAAAAAAAAAAAAAAAAAAAAAAAAAAAAAGTTAAATGTTCTTTACTTTCATGCTGTCAAATATTCTTTTCCTTTTGTTATTTGATCACCTGAAAACCTGACACATACGAAAAGATAGATAAGTTGATCGTTGAGTTATGCGATCAAAGAAATCATGGAAGACAGCGAGTCAAACAGAATCAAGAACATAGATATCATGCAATACCCAGGTGTTTGGCAAAACAAAGTGAATATCTAATTATTGTGTTTTCAAACTTCAAGGAGCATATAATCAGTTTCATGTTTAGATTAAGTGATATACGGTGAAGATTTGCAGAAGATAACGTATGGTGGGTCAAAATCAACGTTTGTGAGCTATGATGGTTAATGAAAAAAAATCAGTCATTAACACTTTGTTCAAAAAGTTCACGTACCAAACTGGTACATTTAAAAAAGTTCGGTGCTATTGTACGACCAAAACCAGAATCATTAAATATGCCACGTTGTTTTTTGCCAGTTTTATACAAATATAACGGGTAGCCAGCAGATATTGGTGTAAATTAGCAAAAAACATGAAAGTTTGTTACATTGAGTGAAACAGAAAATAGTACACGTATCATATCGATACATTTGAAACAATTCGTTACTATTATACGACTAAAACCTTTATACTTTTATCCATGTGACGTTACATTAAACAGACATTTTTGTATTTATAAAAAATTATTAAACATAGATGTTAAGATCCCGATCATTATCTTTGGATCTTACGATTTCACGATACTACAAGGCAAAAACGATCTGGATCCTACGTAGGATCTTAGCAAGCTCAAGATCTTATAAAATCCTGATCTTCACCATCAGATCTTAAGATATAATCCGATTCGATCTTACTTTTCTCGACCTGCAAACTAAAAAACTACAAATTTATGGATTATATTTTATAGAATTTAAACATTCAACATTCATAATTTAGTACAATGTTTTCATGAAAAAATCATATAAACTTTTGTTTATGATATATTTTTATTTGTATATTTGAATAATATTACAAGGCTTTGTCTAACTCGTGCCTTAGGGCATAAGTTAAGCACAATGAATGGATACCAGAACCTACAGAAAAGGACACATGGATCCACATAAATTGTACTTTTCTGTAGATTCGAGTGTCATTTTCTGTAAGTCCCGATGTTCTTTTAGTGTGCTTAACTTGTGCCCCTAGGGCACAAGTTAGAAAAATCCATATTACAATACTATTAATAAAATGACATTATATTAGGATCTTAGTATCCCGATCCGATCTTATTATTTCGATCTTGCAAACACAAAAACGATTATAAATAGGATACCGATTTTGAAAACCTTATTACATACCATTCTCCCATCATATTTTTCAAAAAATTAGCTTCTCATTCAGTGAACTAGTGACATATTCTTAATAATCATCTATTCAAGTTCTATACATATTAAAGGACCATCGCGATTTCTGTGATATCAGTTACTCACGAACACGTGTGATTGAGAGCATCGGAATACCATCGTTTTGTGGTGATTGTCACCATCAAACATTTTGTTTTTATACTTTTTATGTGATTGTCCTATAATAGAAAGATGTGTATATGATTATTGTCTCGCGTTATTCCTGAATGTAGAAAACAATCGTCAGAGTGATTGAAAAGGAATTAGAATCTTGATAAAGATGATTGTCTGTATATTTTTGTAACAATCGTCTTGTCGATTATGATATTATCATTTTTATAACTATAATTGTCTATTTATCTAACCAACTGTACTAGCTCAGTTGGACACAAAGAGTGACTTTGAGTAGGTTGTAACCAAATGCGAGAGATCTCAGATTCGAGTCTATATGCGAGGTTTTCTTTCAAGGTGGAATCTGTAGGGTTCTGCCTCATAGATGTGTCGATTCGAAGCTGACAGAAACTACCTTCTGGGTATGTACTGCGAATTGAATAACTAATTATTATTCAGGTTCTGCCTCATAGATGCGTCGATTCGAGACGGGCAGAGACTACCTTCTGTGTATGTACTGTGGAATTGAATCACTAATTATTATTCGAGGTTGTCAGGAACTACTTTTTGAGTAAACATTATAGAATCAAATAACTAATAATTAGTATTGTATTAACTCGCCGTTAAAAAAATAAAAAATTGTTTATTTACATTGTTAGATTTCTGAAGAATTTCTGAGTTTCCGTATGAGTTGTCAAAAACGTACCAATAAGCTAAGGCAACTACTTTTTTTTAAACTACTTAAAGTGTTTTTTAACGAAAACCGTTAATATAATGTTTTTTCATTAAAAAATACAACAAGTGTGTCATATGTTTAAATAAAAAATGTGTATATGCATTGGGGCCACCAATAATGGTGATTGTTAACTTTTTCACATGTGTCTCCATGGGTGGAGGGAATAGGGATAAGCCTCGAATGGCCTATATTTGTTTAGTTTAATGATTATGGACATGACATTGATGAATTTGGTGTTATTCTTGTCTTTATTTTCACCCCACTATTATTAAGTTTTTCCATTTCATGCACCAAAATTTATGAGATATAGTATGGAGGATTGATTTGCACATCAATTTCTTTTTTGATAAAAACATCATTTTATAAAAATTGTATGTCACATCGTACAACACTGTAATGCACAAAGCGAAGTTAAAGGAAAAAAAAATATGATGTGCAAATCAATCCTTTATGTTATATTCACAAAAAAATTTTTTTTTTAAAGTTTTACACAATAATGTGTCAAGTTTATTTATTCAATCAAACATTTTTTTTTCTTTTTATAATTATTTTGATTGGACAAATAATTTTACCATCGTTATTATATAAAAGTTTTTTCTATAAACTTTATGTATTCCTCAAAATTTATTATGATCCTTTTGCCCGTCCACTTGGTAGGGAGTTGGCCCTTGGGTGGTTGCAAGATGTGGAAAGGGTAGCCTCAACCTTTATAAGGCATTTCATATTTCACAAGGCAATTAATTTATAAAAAACAAAACACATATCATATACAATGAGTCATTGACAAATTCACAACCATTTGTACACATCAAAATACATGACATTATTTAGATATACTTCTATCACGTATTAAAAGGAAATTGGTAATTGGTGATTATGTTTCTATACCAAATTGGCATTTGCATAAATGAAAATATCAATTGCCGATGGAGATAGCCCGATGATCGTTCTTCCGATATACTAACAATGCCAAGATATTTCAATTTGAGATGTGTAGCTTGATGATTTATCAATTAAGCTAAATATACCTGAAAAATCAACAAATCATATGCTTCAAATTATATACAATTGATCATTACACTGTGCATCAATAAAAACATAACAAAAATAGTTATTGATTTTGCAAAAAAAATCCCTTTCGTTTATTTGCAATTACAAAAACAATCCCAGATTTAAGGATTGCTTGTGCAACGAAAAGTTACATAAATATCCTTCCTGTTTACTTGTGTTGTAGAAACAATACCAGATCACAAAAATCGTCCATGTCATTAGTTGCGATTACAAAAACAGTTTTTAGTTAAATCTAAACCCTATATCCTCGGTGCGTGCGTGGGTAAAAAAGCTATATATCCATATGATTATTTAATTTGCTATAAGCAAATACACTTTAAATCTTTGATCATGCCGCACACGTATGTAGTTTCGCGATTTGTAATCCTTTTTCTCATAGCTATTAAGATCGCGATCCAACTCTTAATATTGTACGAGTTTACAATTCTATTAAGCGAAAACGGATCCTCTCTATAGGATCTTTGATGGCATAGGATCTTGCATATGATCTCGATCTTACTATAGGATTGTAAGATCTCGATCTGATCCAATCCTACTTGTTAATTATACAAAGAAACTATAAACGAATGTGTTTTGTTAAAGTGGTATAATAAAACAAGCATCAGGAACCATAAGTGTCGAATTTTAGACTAAATTGAATCACATATTAGATAAGTTATTATTCTAAACCCATATGAGTTTCATTCCCATTATATTATAAGTGTTTAAACTTTTCTTTCTTCATAAATTTGTTATATATCGATTTTAAATACGAATTATGTGCTAGACATATAAGAGATTTAAATATTAAAGTTGGATCTTTCGATCTCGATCCTTGTAGAGATAAAAACAAGCAATAGTAAAATCTCAATGTTAACAACCTTACTTTCTGTAGGTGGACGTCTCTCATTAGTTAAGGCGGTTCTTGGAAGTTTACCAACATACTATATGTCGCTTTATAAGGTGTCTGTTGCCGTTTGTAACAAGTTAGAGTCCATGCGGAATCATTTTTTTTATAAGAGGTGACTCGGGCGAGAAGAAGATGGCTTGGGTGAGTTGGAAAACTTGTATGTCAAGTAAGCAGCGGGGCGGTCTCGGTATTCGTAGCATTTATTCGCTCAATGCAGGCCTTCTGTTCAAATGGCTTTGGCGGTTTCTTATTCAGTCCACAGACCTTTGGGTTACTGTTATAAAGGAGATTCACGGTTACCATGGAGGTATATTCGATCTTCCCTTGTACAGCTCTTGCTTTAGCCCTTGGAGTGGTATTCTTTCCTCGGTTAAGTCTCTCAACAAGAAAGGTATCGATCTCCTTTCATTGTGCACTAGAAAGATTGGGAATGGAGCTTCTATCAAATTCTGGGATGACGTTTGGTGTGGTAACCTGCCTTTAAAAGTTCAATTTCCTCGCGTCTATATGCTAGACAATGATAAAAGTTGTTGTGCTGCAAATCGGTTAGCCCTTCAGGATTGGGTTCCTTTTTTTAGAAGGTTTCCGAGAGGAGGTATTGAACTTTCCCCGTTTTCTGAATTGAAGCTCTTAGTCGGATCCATTGTTTTATCTGAGCACATAGACACTTGGCAATGGTCGCTTGACGTTTCCAAAGGGTTCTCTGTTGCGTCGGTGCGTTACTTGATTGACTCTCATACCCTTGATGTGTGTTCTTCGGCTACTCGATGGAACAAAAATGTTCCTATAAAGATCAATGTTTTCTTGTGGAGGTTAACGCTAAACAAGCTTCCTTTCCTTCTAGGATGAACTTGGATAGGAAAGGTATTGATCTTGATTCTCTTCTTTGCCCTATTTGTCAGGAAGACGTTGAAACGGTAAATCATATCTTCTTTAACTGCAAGTTAGCTAAAGATTTGTGGGCTTTGTTAGCTAGGTGGTGGGAGCTCGACATTCCTTTTTGTGAAAACATCTCGGAATGGTGTATGTGGTTAGATTCTTCGTTACTCTCTAGTAAAGCTCGGTTGATCCTTGATGGCGTGGGAGGAACTCTTATGTGGTTCATATGGAGTTTTCGCAATCGTTTGGTTTTTTCTAATTCGCCGCCTTTGAAAAGGGTGCTTTGGGATAGTATAGTTTCGCAATCGTTCTTATGGTTTTCTTCTAGAAATCCTAAGCTTAAGTTTAGTTGGGTAGGTTGGTTGAAAAATCCTCTAGTAACTATTAATTCCTTATGATTCTCTCTAGCTTTTGCTAGTTTAATACAAAGCCGCCGTTCAAAAAAAAATCAATATAGAAAGAAAGATTGACAAGTCAAATTTATAGAGTTCTTTTTCTGGGATAATTGCTTTTTAGAGAAAGTCTTAGTTTATTTTGATGTAAGTTTAGAGTTAAGTGTATATTTTCTAAGAAATACCGGTGAAAGTATTTTCCCAGGTCGTGTCCCAACGAAGTGTGAATTAAATTAGTGGTTCAGTTCGCGATTTGTGAAGTGAATGAGGACAAAAGAGATATGATGGAAAATTAAGCTAAAAATTATCAACTAAACTATGCTAATCAAGTAAATAAGAGATAAATGATAAAAAGATATACTTGTTAAACAAATTATCACGATCCTTAATTGTGGTTTATTATTCTCTGTCATGATATAGATAACATGTTGTTGAATCAGTATTAACGACACGTTTTTTTAAAGCTGGAAAATGGTTGAAAAAGACTTGAAAATGAGCTATTAAAAGGTTGAAAAAGGGTTATTGAATAAAAAGGTTAAGGAAGAATAAGCTATTGAGGATTGAAAATATGTCGGGAGGATTTTCAAAAAGTTATTGCATTGGATGCTTTTAGCTATTGTAGTGCGGTGTTAAATTGATCAAATGTGTTAGTTATTGGTTAAAATTACGTGACCAAATGTGTACAAGTACACGAACTTTTTTTATTATTATTATTATTATTTTTAAGGATCAAATATAGAAGACGATTTTTTAGACCAAGTGTAATAAGGACTATCAACAGAGCAACATTCAAGTTGTCGTTTCAGTTTTTTCTCTTCTATATTACTTCAATACTTTATGACTAACTTGATATAATAGAAAGACCGATCACACTATTAAAAAAATACATAAAAAATCATTTAACTAAACACTCATACACAAACTTTTGTATACAACTCGGTCGTAAAAACGACCGATTCAACAAAAATATCCACTAGTTTAGAATTTAGACCGAGTGAGACCGACCGATATCTCCTCCTTACTGCACTTTAGTCTTACAAATTTAACGTTTTGTGAAGTGTAAGAGAACTAGCAGGTGATCTTGTTTTATGTGTTTCTCACACTCTATTAATTTATTGAAGGTACGAGTATTATGAAGGGTCTTGACGAATAATTTTTTTGCAATTATGTAAAGGTGGTCAAACGTTGCACAAAAATAAAAGTCCGACTTTACCAGATAATTTAAGAAATAAGTTATGGGCGTACAATAAATTTCAACTTATCCAAAAAGTGAAAGATAAATTTCAAAGTGAGAATAACAATCTTTTTAAAAATTCAAAGATTTCAAACGATAGAACATGAATTTCTTCTACCGAACCTTGCTCTAATATATTAGTCTCTATTTGTGGCATATAATTTATTGTTATTTTTATCAGTTTAAATATCACAAAAAATATATTTAAACAAAACTCTACATCAGTTTATCTCTAGTCGTTTGGGCCCGTGAAGATTATATTTTGCTATCGTAAAACTTAAGTCATCCGATCCCTTTGAGTTTGATAAAAATAATAGGGTGTTCAAATGCGTGCTTAGACTTGACATTGTGATTACCCAGGGCATTTGGTCTAATTTCCACCAATCTAGAGGTTGTGGGTTCAACCCTTGCTGGAAGTGCATTTGTGACATATATTATGTGATATGTGTGGAAAAAAATTGTTGTTCTAAAAAGAAAAAAATAATAATAAAAAAAGACATTATGATTTAATAATACAAGATCCTTATATTAAGGTAACTAGATTGTGCATCAATTTCTTATAATATACTAGTAGTCAATAATGATTAATTTAAATTATCATGTTCTTTGCTTAAATATAAATTTTATCATATTCATTTGCTTAAAAATAAATTATCATGTTCATGCCAGATGCACAAGGAATATATCAATATAATATGTACAAAGTAACATAATTTAACAAACCATTCATTCTCATTTTACAATTCAATTATTTTCTTTATCAAGAAATTTTCAACAACTCAAACAACGAACGTATATTTAATATCTGTCGATAATTGTTGTTCAGATGAAAAAAAAAAAAAAAAAAAAAAAAAAAAAGAAGGTAATTTCACATATATCAAATGTTGTAAAAAAAATAAAAATAAATAAATAAAAAAACAGAAAATAACATGATGATCATCACTGTATGTGTACAACGTTGTGGAGAGAAGCACGTGAGGGGCGATATGTGCTAAAAAAAGGAAAGGTACCAGCGTACTTTTCTACGGCCAACTGCGTCTTATCCGCTATTTGTTTGGAAATTTTTATGATCCTATTTGGCATCTTATTATTGGTTCAAAAGTCCTGGAAAACATGTGTTTTATCTTCTAGATAAAATTCCTGAAATTATTAGGCTATTCACACTTGGACGGAATATATTGTTCATGAATATCGGTCGATCGATGTCAATATCGATCGATGCCAATGTGGGAAATCGATCGCCGGTGATTGATATGAAATATCGTTCGGCTTGTCAACCGATATTCAAGAAACGTTTCTACCATTTTTCAAAATAAAAGTAACCGTTTGTATTAAAATAATAATAATAATAATAATAATAATAATAATAATAATAATAATAATAATAATAATAATAATAATAAAAATAATAATAATAATAATAAAAAAAAAAAAAAAAAAAAAAACTTTTTTTCAAAAAACATTACCACTTTTCATCCTATAAATACCAACAATCAAACCCACATTCAAACACACGATTTCAACACAATTCAAACAAATTATCATTAATATTCATTCACCATGTCCATGTCGTCCTACGAGTATTTGTTTGGTTCTTCGTCTTCCGACGATGACGAAGAAGTTTTTAGTGAGTTTGTTGAGGTGGCGGAGTTTGCTTGGAACGCGTATCAAGCAAATCAGCCAAAACCTAAAAGAAGGTACGTACCTAGGGATCATGTTGCTACACACAATCGGTTAGTGAATGCATACTTTGGCAAAAACCCGATGCACGATGATAGAACATTCCGTCGACGTTTTCGAATGCGCCGAGAACTGTTCACACGAATTGTTCGAGAGGTAACCAATTATTCTACTTATTTTGAACAAACTAATGATTGTAGGGGCGTACCTGGTATTAGCCCATTGGTCAAATGTACCACGGCCATTCGTCAATTGGGATACGCGGTCGTTCCAGATTCTCTTGACGAGAATCTGGCAATAGCCGAAACAACATCCCGTCAATGCCTCCGTAAGTTTTGCAAAGTTATCATCGAGTTATATGGTCCTGAGTATTTGCGAAAGCCCACGTATTCTGATCTTGAAAGATTATATCTTCATCACGAGCATAAGCATGGGTTTCCTGGGATGATGGGAAGCATTGATTGTACAAGTTGGGAGTGGGAGAATTGCCCGAACAGTTTGAGATCGAGGTCAATATGCTAGAGGTGATCATGGGCCACATCCATTCATTTTATTGGAGGCAGTCGCTTCTCAAGATTTATGGATTTGGCACGCGTTCTTTGGTGTTTCCGGTGCAAATAACGACGTTAACATTTTACGTCGTTCACCTGTCTTCAATGATATCAGATCTGGGAGAGCAGCAGACCTTGAATTCGAAGCAAACGATGTACAATACAAAAGGGGATATTATCTTACTGACAGGATATATCCACAATGGTCTGTTCTTATTAAGTCCATTTCAAATCCTCCCATGGATGATCATAAAAGGCTATTGTACAAGAGGAAGCACGAAGCAGCAAGGAAAGATGTGGAACGGGCTTTTGGTGTGTTGAAGAAGAAGTGGAAAATGCTTAAAGTTCCAGCTCGAGGGTTCTTTAAAAGTGATCTCAAAGATATTATGTATATATGTATCATATTACATAATATGATCATAAAAGACGACCAGCGGGTGATATGTCCTACATGGCGCGAAGAGGAGGTCCACCAACCACACGATCCCTTAAATACATTTGAAGAATCTTTAGCAATTTCTCTGGAGCTCGATAACGCAGCAATTCATCAAAACTTAAAAGCTGATTTGGTCGAGCACATTTGGAGAAATCGTAGACATCATCGTCTCCCTCATGACAATGAAGACGAAGATGAGGACGATGATGATGAAGACGATGAAGAATTTCTGTGATGTTTAGTCATATTTATATTTAATTTAGTATTGTAATGTTTTAATTCCGTATCGTTTCGTTTATGTAATGTTTACGTTTTATTAATAAAAGTTGTGTTTGTGTTAAAAGATGTTTTTTTTTAAAGAAAAAAAAAATGATGCAATATGGGTTGCCACTGTGATGAGAGAGATGAATATGGGTTGAAGAGAGAGAAAGCTGAGGTGCCAGCCGGAAAGATGATGCAATATGGGTTGCCACTGTGATGAGAGAGATGAATATGGGTTAAAGAGAGAGAAAGCTGAGGTGCCAGCCGAAAAGATGATGCAATATGGGTTGCCACTGTGAGAAGCCTTAATTGCATTACGTTATTAAGACCCTCATCTCATCCCATGATGTGATAATAAGGGGTTTTGGTCAAAATTTACAAATTGTGATGAACACCATACAAACCCGCAATGCACATGGTCTCACGAAACCTCATATGAGAGGGTCCGTACAAACTCCCCCTTATTAATTATGCATACCAAAAATGTCTTAAAAACTTTTTTTTTTTTTTTTTTTTTTTATCGTAACTATTTTCTTTTGTGTTATATAATAGTTGATAAAAATATATGAATGAATTAGGTTTTAAAAATATTTTAATTATTTTCATCGATAAAATTTGCTAAAAGGGTGAGGGTCCAA
Source organism: Artemisia argyi (assembly GCA_030686995.1). NCBI lineage: Eukaryota > Viridiplantae > Streptophyta > Magnoliopsida > Asterales > Asteraceae > Artemisia > Artemisia argyi. The sequence continues at coordinate 118,043,050 of CM060698.1, read as the reverse complement.
ATAGTTTTCAGGCTCCCCCACTAATTTTTAGTAATTCTATTGTTTTGTTTTTAATAAAAGTGATGTTTTATAGAAAAAATTTAAAATAATAATAATAATAATAATAATAATTGGACAAATAAATTGGAGGAGTAACAAATTTAGGTTGGACAAAAACCTATCTTTTTAGTGTTAGAAGTTACAATTACACTGTGTTCTCGGGTTGAGTAAAAGAGAGAAAGTAAAGTAAAAGTGAGAAAATTTGTGTTCTCCAGTTTTTTTTAGGAAATAAAGTGATGTAAAGTAAAGTAAATTGGTTATATTTTAGTTATAAAACTTTCACTCCACTTTTGAGGTGAAAGTCACTTTACTTACTCTCTCATACTTTAATTCCTATTTCTTTCACTTTCATTCATTTTTTTTTCTCTCTCTCTAGAACGTAGCGTTAGTATGGATTTAAGAATTCACTAGAGGGTATGCATTAATGGTACCGGATCCCTTAGAAAAGGAAACAAATTTAAAAAATATAAAAAGTAACCAGCAAGCGACACGTGTCCCCAACATATTTTATCTAAAATATCCTTTTAGGGGCAAAATCGTAATTTTACTTGTTTTTTACTTTTTCACCTCAATTTTCAAACGCGCATATCTTTTAAACGACAAACTTTTAAAAAAACCCGATTTCACTATAATTTTTAAAATTTAATCCTCTTTAAATTGGTATAAATCTTGTTAAATATTTCAAACTTTTTTTTTTACATATTAAATGGTTAGTGATTTTCTTGATTTTTTTGTCATTTTCGGCCCTATTTTTTACCCTCATAAATGTCGAATCGTTAAAAACTTAAAACACGAAAGTTTTTTATTTTGATTCACTCTTTACACAGGTTTTTGAATCAATCAAATCTGATGTCATACGAGTAAGATATCACACGCGAAAGTTGACGTTTTAATCATATTTGTTGCACACAATGTGTTTGATGAAATGTCTAGCTTAGAATTTTAGTGTTAAAATTGCGTTAAATGCATTAATTTTTGTACCACGGCGCATCACTAATCGTTTTATTAATGTAAGATTCAAAAAGTTTTTTTTTTTTTTTTTTAACCGATGAACCATATTAACTGATGAACCTTGTTCATCAGTTACTTTGGTTTATCAATTTCAGGTTCATCAATTTTTACAGATTCATCAATTTCAGGTTCATCAAATTTGATCAAATGTTTGGGTTCATCATTTTTTTCAGGTTCATCAAATTTTAGGTTCATCAATTTCAGGTTCATCAAATTTTATCAAATGTTTGGGTTCATCAAATTGATCACAGTTTTTCAGGTTCATCAATTTGATCAAATGTCTCTTAACTTGAATTAGTATCTTTGTACAATGTCTTTTAACTTGAATTAGTTTTGACACGCCACATGACTTGAACCAATGTTATATTAAACAACCAGACCACTGTAACACATACATCTGAGAGATTAATAAAAACCACAATATCTTTATTTACATTGCAGTAGTTTAACACAAGAATACTTATACAATTCAACCAAACTGAGAGTTACACATCATATGAGGCACAAATGAACTATTTAAATCAACTAATTAATTAGCAATATATTGTCTAACACAAAAAGGACATTCCCACCATTTAATAAACCACCGGTGTACCCCAAATATAATTCAACCAAATTGAGAGTTTCCTCAACGATCGAGTACTCCTGCTTCTTTCACCATCATTCAGAAGGTAGTCTCACATATCAAGTACAGCTTCTATGAGTTCATTCCTGAATTTCTTACTCTCTTGTGCATCAGCCAGTTTTTCTTCATCTCCCCTATCTTGTGAATCTGGAACTCTCCATCATTCGTTGTTCTTCAACCACTGATGAACAATTAATTTTAATTAATTGGTTTTACAGGATATAACTGATGAACATATAGTAAAGTTATATGTTCATCAATTCATAGTACAATATAACTGATGAACATATAGTAAAGTTATATGTTCATCAATTCATAATACATCATACGCTTGTATGTTCATCGGTTCATCATAAGCTTATATGTTCATCAGCTCATAACATAATAAAAATGATGAACATATAGTAACTGATGAACCTATTTTTAAATAACTGATGAACCTATTTTCAAATAACTGATTATCAAACGCATTAGCAATAACTGATGAACCTATTTTTCAAATAACTGATGATCAAAAATACTAGCAATAACTGATGAACCTATTTTCAAATAACTGATGAACCTCATTCTTATGTATTCTATAAAGTTACTCTATCGAATCCGCAAGCTACTAAGTAAACCATGATCCAATCAATAACTGATGAACCTCATTCTAACCTATTCCAACAAGTTACTCTATCGAATCAGCAAGCTACTAAGTAAACCATGATCCAATCAATAACTGATGAACCTTATTCTAATCTATTCTAACAAGTTACTCTATCGAACCCGCAAGCTAGTAAGTGAACAAAAAATGCACTAAATGATGAACCTGAAAATCATCAATCGCCACTAAAACCAAATTTCTATCACATTTATGACCTGAATCTAGTTGAAGCATTTCATCGAGCACTTGGTGTGCATCATTATATCGATCACATTTCAACAACAAGTCTTGTATATTTTTTATTTTCTAAAAAATATGCATTTTTTTCAAAAAAAAATCTAATTCTTATGCATTTTATTTTGTAAAAAATACTTTTTTTTATGCACAAACTAAAAAAATTAAAAAAAAAATTAACCCTAAAAATTAAATTAATCTAAAATTACCAGTTAGATTCATCTTTTCCGAGCGTATAATGTGTTTTAATCAATTACAGATGATCGGAAATTGAAACCCTAGTTTTTTCCCCAAATTTTGATTGGAAATTGATAGAGAAGTTGTTTGGTGGGAAGAAGGAAGAGAGTGGAGGTTGTAAATTTACGCTTATACCCCTTCTATTAGAAAGAGTGTGTTTTTTTTTTTTTTTTTTTTTTTTCTCATTTAAATCTGGACCGTGTGATTGGTTTTGGTCAACCATTTGACTGATCGGATGGTGGAAAAATGTTTTTAGCCTTTTTAATTTGCATCCCCTTTTTAGGGGATCGCAACTCATGCACTAATATATAAAAATTAAAAAATCGATTTAAGTTTTTGGTATATATGCTTTTGTCGTTCTCATGATTCTTTTTTATTAGTTCGGGTCATGTTAGATTTTAATTTTATACTAAAAAATCTAGGTTTGCCTAAACAAAAAATAATTTGCCAAGCCCGTAACCTTATTATTGTACCCCCGTATACACTTTCTCTCAACAATAAAAGTTGAAAAAGTAACTAATACGGATTCACCTAGGAATGTTGGGTTGATATAATTTATTATCCACAAACCCACACACAAATAGAGAATGCATTTAATTCTTATAAGGTATGCAATTTATGCAAAATAACGAAGTAAAAGAACAAAATTAAATTTCTTATACAATTAGTCGAGAAGGAATTTACAAGGTATGCAAGTGTATACCATGTCTAACATTGTCTAACATGTAAATCCGTCTCTTCATAACAAGTGTGCATTTTATTACCTATAATTGTACTAAAATAAATATTCATTTTCATGTTCTACTCACCTTAACAAAAACCAAAAAAATAAAGACTACAACTTAATGTAGACAATGACTATTCTAAAATCATGTGTCATATCATAGTGACCACTTGTTGGGGCTTAAATGGATACCTTTTAATATGCAAACTCGATAGATAACACTTTGCTAGTTTAGTATTGAGTGAAAAACAAAAAGTTATATAATGATTTTGAAAATCTGCTGTACATTGGCTTTCGTTTTATATATTGGAATTGTTATTGCTCTAAAAGTATCGCCAATGTTAGAGTAATAAAAGTGTTTTTCGCATCAACTTAGAGCCAAAAAGGTGCAAAAAAGTTTCCCCTACGTTATTGCAATACTTAGCAATTAGCGTTAATTTAGTGTGATGAATAACAAAACACTAAATATATTGATATATTATTCATATTACTAATACTATTTACTTTACTAGTTATAATACCCGCGCACGCGTAGATTTTTAAAAAATTTTTGAATTATATATTTTTATTTATTAAAAAACAAATAATTTAATCTTTGTTTTGTTTGATTTATGATGTTTAATTATAGTTTTTTATTATTAAAGATAATTAATCCTATTATTAATTGCATCTTATTTATATTTTTTGTATTTATCTTATACTTATGTTATGAATAAATATAAAATGTTACTTAATAAGAAAATAATCTTTTTTTTTTTTTTAAATAAAATTATTACTAAATAGGGTATGAATGCATTTTTTTAAAATGAAAAATTCCCAATAGGAGTTTTGTTTTATTATATAAAAAATTTTGTGAAAATACTTTTGCGGAATATAAGTCATGCATAAAAAATTGTCATCTATTTTTATTTTTGAGTCGATTAGCCAGAATGAACTAGTATTGTCACAACCAATGTATCAGGGTATTAATTGTTTTATGTTCTACTAGTTATAATACCCGTGCACGCGCGAGTTTTTTTTTTTTTAATTTTTTGAATTATATATTTTTATTTATTAAAAAAAATAATTTAATCTTTTTTTTTGTTTGATTTATGATGTTTAATTATAGTTTTTTATTATTAAAGATAATTATTTAAAAATTTTAATCCTGCATCTTATCTATATTTTTTGTATTTATCTTCTACTTGTTTTATGGATAAATATAAAATGTTATCTAAAAAGAAAATAATCTTTTTTTTTTAAATAAAATTATTACAAAATAAGGTATGAATGCATTTTTTTGAAATGAAAAATTCCTAATATGGATTTTGTTTTATTATATAAAAGATTTAAACTTGATATATTTGTTAAACTTTCGAGATACAACTAAATATATGCTCGTAAAAAATAATCTATAAAAGTATATTCTTATAAGTCTCTAATCAGTGTCTTTAATAGACTTAGGATCAAATGAGAAGAAACCTTAAAATGAGAAGGATGAGAAATAACTATAAATACACATTAGAGATGCGTCGACTTGAATTAGACGCATCCTTAATCTTTTAGATGCACCATAATATATTTTATAACTTAAAATTAGATGCATATACATATATTAGATGCATTTCATCAAGTTATATGAATCCTATGTATTTTTCACCATCTGCCAGTCAAATTTGTTGCTAGTACTATTTTACATCGTTTTCACTTTAAAATCATTTTCGATACTAAGTGAGATGCATCTAAATGAATAAAGATGTATCTAATTCAAGTCGATGCATCTCAAATATGTGATTATAGTTATTTCTCATTCTTCTCATTTTAAGTTTCTTCTCACTAGATCCTTACCCGTCTTTAATATTGATATATGTTTTTTAACTACTTTTTCTAGTACTGCTATTTTATTGCTGAGATGTGCTACACTCACATACAATTTACACAATTTTGTCCACACGCTGATGTGTCAGGGTGTTGATTGGTTGGTTTTTTGTGGCCCACAAAAAATCAACCAATCAACACCCTGACACATCAGCGTGTGGACAAAATTGTGTAAATTGTATGTGGATCTAGAATTATTCTTTATTGCTTCAAAATATATCAATATTAAATTGTTTAACCCAAAAAATTAGTACATGGTACACATTAAACAACTATTATTTGATGCAAGATATGTACTTGAAAAGTGATCTTCTAACACTTTCTAATACTAGTATTATCTTTGTGCAATAGTTTAGCTTCGCAATCAAAGATGCTCTTGGAGGAGAACCATATCGACCATAAATTTAGTGCGGAATGAATCAAACAAGGTATAAACCTTTGGGTAGTGCCAAAAGGTTTTGATGGAAAGTGGAAAACTTTGTTCATGTGGTGGTTTATATTTTAATGAAATGGACGATGCATGAGGCCATGAGGGTCTTAGTGGACATTTTGAAACCTATTATTGTTGCGTTCTTGGGACTTTGCATTTTATACCACATATATACTCTTTATTTTGGAAATTGGCATCATGCATGATGTTTCCCAAGTGCACTCTTGCAAATACTCCAATAATTTTATGTAATTTTGTAACCAACTTGGCTAGCTCAATTTGCCATCAAAATTCCTTAGAGGCTTGGGGAGAGAAGATTTGGCTAGGGGAAGTTTAAAGTTCGAGTCCCACCCGAGACTTTTACCCCTTCAGGCGGAATAAGAAGAAGTACAGGCGGAGTTCAAGGTTAATATACTGCCCAATTAGATGTCAGTGCTACCTGAACAACTAACAAGCCGTTTTAAAAAAAAATTGTGTCATTTTGTACCACATACATATGCATGTACTATGTGTTTATGTAACCATGCTCAAGAGCATTCCGATTTACTTTTGGATAAAGTTTACAATATTTGTTTCAAATGTATAGATATAGTGATTACTGATTAGACGATTAGTATACATATCTCATATAGTTCTTGAATAATTAAATACACGAGTGATAACTTAACTGATAGGGTAGGTGTTGCAACACCATTTTGAATTAGTGATGTTATGTTGAATATGGATTAGCCTCCTAGCTATATGTCAAGTCAAACTTGGTTAACTTTTTGTGTAATCTAAAGTTTGGAAGAAATTAATTTGACTGTATAATTTGTCAAATGTGTCCTGTTATTTATTAGTTTTTGATTTTTATGGGTTTCATCTTTAATTAAAAAGTCGACTTTTTTACATTAGAACTCAAGCAAATTTATGAGTTGGATCATTTATTCAATGCGACAAGTACAAGAAACATTGATTTTCCCCCGAGATTTAGGTTAGATGTCATCATTTCCTTTAATATATCGAAGAAATTATAAAGGAATTTCTAGTATGTACTAAATAAACGTGACTTTCATTCGCCTCATTTTTTTTCTTTTTTTCTTTTTTTTTTTAATACATAAAGAAGTTCCATTCTATATATCGCCTATATTCTTACACGCAATTAGGTTTTTGTTTAAAACTTAAAAACTCTAAATTATACATTTATGCCTAAGAAAATTGCTCTTTGTATATAAAAGATAGGGGTGAGCAAAAAACCCGAAAAAACTAAAACCGGACCGAAAACCAAAAAAACCGAACCAAAAAAATCGACTGAAACTAAAAACCAATGGTTCGGTTTTTATTTTTTCAAAAACTGAAAATTTGGTTTGGTTTCGGTTTTTGTCCAAAAATCGAACCGTAAAAAACCGAACTGAACCGCTTCTTTTATAAATAGTTTATAACTAATATAATGTAAATAAATAACTAAAGAAATCAAATTCATAAATTCATATTAATTTTGTAGGTGGATTTATAATATATTTATCTTAACATTTATATGTTTGTTTTTCGTGTGCGTGTATTTATTTTACAATATATCAATACTTATGTGATAATGATCATATTATGTATAAATTCAATTGCATGTGTGTATCTCATCTATACATGTGTAATTGTAGAATTATGAGATAAAAATTATTAGGCTTATCTTGAAAAAAAGGTAAAGAAAAATGACCATTTTTTTACAAAAATCATGTTTGTTGGTATAAATTGGCTACACACATATATAAGCAGTCAAAAACCGAAAAACCAAACTGCCAAAAACCAAATATTTTCGGTTTTGGATTTTATAAAAATCGAATATTGCGGTTCGGTTTTGGTTTTAGCCAAAAACCGACCAAACCGAACCGTGCACACCAAAAGATATCACATGCGAACAACTTTAGCAAGAAATTTGCTAAAAAACAGTGGGTGGATCAACATAAGGGAAGTGATACTTACACCACTTTTTTTTATGCACACACCACAATTATGCATATAGCATGTTGTAATATGTGCATTAATGATGTAACATTGTGGTGTGCGCATAAAAAAAATGGTGTAAGTATCACTTCCCTCAACATAACCGATTATCAATATTATTCAAAGATAATATTCAATCACGTACATCATTTAAGATCACACTTTAGGAAATTGATAAACATAACAATTGGGTTGTCTTTAAAGTGTTAAAACATACATTATTTACTTGTAACTTGTTAATAATAGTAACAATACAATCTCTGAATATCCACCGGAAGTGACCGAGTTGGTTAAAATGTTTGTGACTGTTACCATTAAAATGTGTGAGATTACAAATTCAAACCTGTGCAAACAAACTTAAAGCGGCCATACTAAACTCCGAAAAGAAAGAGCAAGTTTGTATGAGGGTAAGCTTATACCTTAAGAACTAGTTATAATAATTGTGCGGTTTTTAAAATTTCATTTTAGTTATGTATTATTATCGATTAAGAAATGAATCACTTAACATGTTTCAAATGGTTTTACTTGGTGGACTAAAAAAAATAAAAAATCATATGTATATGTTATAATCTACCTATTATTTTAGGAGAATATTTTTGGATTAAAAATTATATTTTATTATTCAAGCAAAATCACATGATGAAACTTGATTTACATGAGATGTTAATGATATATGCTTTTAGTTTTGCAAACCCGTGCTATCAATTTACGATGTATTTTGTAATTGTGGTATTTCTTTTACTAATATTTTCGTTAAAATATGTAGCATATTTAGATAGCTTTAAAGATTGATTCATTTCCTTAATTATGAATAACCATCATATCATTTTTACTAATATACCTTTTTATTTGAAAAGTTGTATTTTCATAAGTTTGTATTATTTACTTCTCATGTTTGATCATAAAATTAACAAATTAACATAGATGCTTATATTATAACTTCTTTATTACATAAAGATAAACGAAAAAGATGTAATGGGTAGAACTCAGATTTAATCTTACGTTTATGTATAATGTATAAAAATAATTTTTCTCTAAGCCCGAACTATATAATGAATTTTTTATTACTTGTATAAGTAATTTATAAATGCATGAAAAAAATGACAAAGAGTATATTCGCAAGTTTTTTAGGATTGTTTGGATTCTTACCGACATTTCACTTTAATGCAACTTTCTTCACAATTGGCCTAAATCATCAAGGTAAAAGACACTCATATTTTAGACCGTTGGTTGACACCCATAGTATTATCAATGACAGCAAACACCTGCTAATATTCATTAACTCATTCAAAGACAAATTACACTCCGAAAAGAATTCCTACCATAAAATTCCCCGTATAGGCACTAAAACACATCTTTGGCACATTAAAATACATTCATGTATTATCTAAATCAGCAAGTCAACTAAATTATACATTCATACCTTGAGCAGGTGTAGAAAATCCTTCCATGACAATCATGTGTTGATACTTAATCCTCCTTTAAAAACGCACACAACAAATTGCATTACACTTTAGTGTATGTGATAAGATAATAAAACTACAAAAATCACTAACATGTTGCATTATAGTGAGGATAACAAAAAGTTAGTCATAACATCAAATAAGAAAACTTCATATTAAAACTAAAGGGGTGTTTGGTTATACTTATTAAAGGTGTTTAATGGCTTATTCAATTACCATAACACAATAAGTGTACGATAAAGCTATAAGCTTTTTTTAGAAGCTTAGTGAAAAACCCCTGAACTCACAATTAATTCTATTATAGCTTAGTGTGTTTATAATAAAAACACAAATATTAAGTGTAGAAGTTTTCAATAAAACATAAAAAAGAGTTACTAAAAGTTGGTGTGTATAACAACAAAGTTAAACCATAAAAAAGGTTACTAAATACTATTAGCTAGATAAGGCATAAGCCAAAGTTCTATTGAGGTCTCTTTCGGATTCTATTCAGAAGCAAAAAGAGGTTTACACATAAATTATAAGTATAGAATAATGGTTGTATCTCACATCCGTGATTACCAACTCAATAACATTATCACAGTATAGTAACGTAATAACCTTATTAAAACTATATATTCTTGCTGAATAATTCTTATGTACATACTTTTTAATTCGTTTAAAACGATCAACTATTATTTTTTTTTTCTTTTTTTTTTTGATAAAACATCACGTCAATGAATAAAGTTAGGTTATCACTTACGTTATTTATTTATTTATTTATTTTATAATTTAAGAAAAACACATTCTATATTAAACAATGACTATCTAACCCGTGTGTTTGTTTGTTTGTTTGTTTGTTTGTTTTAATAATTAGGTTTGTATAATATTTTTAACTGACAGACATGTTGAGGTTGAGGTTGATTTTGTTGTTTAACTTTAACTATTGATATCATGTTGTACAAAATGTGTGAATTTAGTAGCACATAATGAGCGTTGATGAAGTTAAAATATGCTCCGTAAAGTTTTTAAAATGTTTTTATGGATATCCATATTCAAATTTTAAATAACAATTTCATGAGTCGTTGTTATAAGTAGAATCGCGTATATTTATTTTCATATCACAGTATCGTGCTTACCATTTGATATTTATATTCCCGCTACTAATAATTTAGCCGTATTTCAAACCCGTGTACGCATAAATTAAATTTTTTTAGAAACGGCATAAATTAAACTTTTAAATAGTAACATGAGTCCTTATTTAAAAAAATATTATAATTGATGAAAGTTTAAAACTAATATTAGTTTAAAACAATATTTAACGTATATTAAAATTAATTTGCATATTTATCAAATTTTGTAATTTTAATGGATGAAAGTCTAAAAACTAATACTAATACTCATGTAATTTTAAACAAAGTTAATATTATAAAGTATAGGGGGTATATAGTGTAAGGGGTTATTTGTGTTTTTATAAAGTTACTAAAAAACATGAAAACTTGTAATTTTACACTTTACTCTATATAAATTATTTAAAATTCAAACACTAAAGTTTTATTAATTACTTTCTCTCTTTCTAAGTTTTTGTTTTCATAAATTTGACACTTATATTTTTGTGCAATTTTTTTCTTAACCAAATTTCTCCATCAAATTTATTAAGTTTGACTAAAATCGATTTAATTTTGAATTTTTATTGACCAATCACGTCGCTCGATTTCGCTTATGTGGCAAAATCGAGCTCTACTATTCGTTCAATTTTTTTTCAGTGAGAAGGAATTTGTAAAAACACTCCGAAATGATGTAATTCTTTTATTATATAAAAAATTAGTTAGAAAAAAAGATTAAAAAAAGAAAAACAAAAACAAAAACCACAAGAAAACAAGTCTCTTAAATCAAGTCCTCTTAATAACATAATTTATAACTAACCTCTAACTATACATATTTTCATGTTTAAATATAATCATCCAAACTATCTTTGTCAATTCCAAACACGTTATTAAATGTATTAAGTTGATTTACATAACGTTTCATTGATTTAGACGTTTCATTGATTTAGGTGGCCCAATGCGAAACTATGAATGAGTCTCCGTAAATCACGAAAAGCTTAAATATTTTCGAAAACTCATGTATTTATATGAATGGAAATATAATATATCGGAGACCCATCACAAATGTTAGCCCTGTGCGGCTGCTCACTTGCACATGTTAATCGCCGCCACTATCATATATCAAAGGATCAATCTTAGCTACGTGTTAATTTTTTTTATCAAATAAAAAACCCACATTCACTCTTTTTTTTTTTTTTTTTTTTTTTTTTAAATTTAATATTTCTTAAACCATTAATTGTTAAACAAAAAAAAAGTTATACTATAACGACGAGCATTAATTATCTATCCAAGACGGTCAGTTTGATATACTTTCGGGGAAAAAAATCATTTTTTTTTTCATTTTTTTTTCTTACTTTTCCCCTTTGTTGAAACTTGCTTAATAAATCACATATGATTCAATGCTATTTTTCATGTTCGGGCATTAAAACCTGTAATAAAATGAACACATATCTTTCTACATAAAGTTTCGATGTTTTTTTACTGGAAACTAGACATTCATAAGTTTCTAACCATATATAATACATTATATTTCGAATTATATATTAAAGTAGTTAATTCATTAAAGTTGAACAAAACACATAAAATCACATGTAATCTATATCATACGTGATCTTTATTATTATTTTTTTTGGTAAAGGGCCTTCCACCCGGTAAAATAATACGTGATCTTTACTACATGTGATTATAGAGGTTTTATAAATAAACTGCTATAATCTAAAAGTTACTATACAATGTGTGTTATATGTTTGGATATGTAGTTTGCATTGCAAAAAGCGAGGAAAAACTTTTAAATCTATACACAAATAATTATGTTAAGTTTAATACAACTGACAAGTGTTCGAAATTTCAAATTAGTGTTAACATTATGTGAATTTCAATACTAAGTAAACGTGAAAATAAACAAAAATTATTATTTTGTCGAAAGTATACAAAAGTGTCCGTTTATGCATGGAAAGATAGTAAAATACTCGTTGTAACGGTATAATTTATTTTGGTTAACAATTAACGGTTCGTTAGATATTTAAATCATTAAAAAATTGGTGTAATTGCATTATTAATTAAAATATATAATACTATAAGATTCAGTCTCTAAGTTTAATGTGGAGTTATGATGATCGAGTTTGTAGGGTTAAAAACAAGTTGGAGTCGTTTAGTAGTTGCATAGAGCACAAGATAGCTAATGCTCGTAATTCAATGCAGCCTTATAATAACTATACAATCATGAAAGGAGATGAAGTGCAAGGGTTGCCCGAATTGATCACATAGCATTTAGTATAGAATTAAAAGTCGGTCAGGTGAAGTGCAAGGGCTGCGAAATGTTGCAAGAATAATTAATGATTTAACCTAATTCGTGCCTATATAAACCGGCCAAAATCACATTTAGTATGTACATTTGTAGATGATTCACACATTTTTTAGATCTTTGATTGTTGGTAGCGGTATGTAAATTCTCTTTTGCAACATTTTGGAGATAATTCACACATCTTTTAGATGTTTGTAATTAACTTGGTCTTCTTTTTTTCTTAATTTAGTTATCATACGCAGGTACCATGAAAATCTCACAAGATCATGCATGCTTAGATAAATGGAACCAAAAATTGTGATACCAACTATTTTCTTTGTTTCTTATATATATATATATATATATATATATATATATATATATATATATATATATATATATATATATATATATATATATATATATATATACATACATAAGTTCGATAATATCATCACAAACCAAGTCACTCCCCCTTATCTCATTCAAACCGCCATAGGGGGGGGGGAGTCACCCCTTGTGTGGCTTGATCTCCTTCCTTGTGCTCTAGGATGCATACAAGTGTTCAACTTGCTCTTCAAGTGTTGACTAGTCAAGTTTGTAACCTCCTCAAACTCATATAAGTACCCTCCCTTCCCCTCCTATTTCGTCCCACATCAAACACAAAAACACCATCTCCTTAGCTAATTTACTTCCAAGTTTTATTTAAGAATCAAGTGCTATATCAATACATAAAACTCTAGTTTGGTTTTGATTCATCTAACTACTTCAAATCCTTTGAAACTTTTGGCGATTCTCTTGAGTTTAGATCCACTAAAGTCACCTAAACCCTCATCACAAATCCTTCAAGAATACAAGAGTAGAAGGATTGCTAAAGTGAAGAGAAGCTTGTCAATCAAAGTCCTATCCTTACTAGTTACTTCCTTTCTTTTAGAAAGCCTAAAGTTGTAAGGAAACCCTAACATTCTTTCTTGCTAAATATCATTTTCATGCTATTTATATTTCATTCATACTATATATTTTCTTGTTATTATGTTCATGATGTATAAAAATTGGTAAAACAAGTTATGGTAAACATATGTTAACTTATGTTAAACAAACAAGTAAACTAGTGACATATATTGTGAAATTCGACCAAAATAGTATAGCCATGATATGAAACACTTACCTACTGTTATAGAGGACTTAAAAAGGAAAACATAGCAATTTGAATCACCCAAAACGAGTACCCGAGTCAAAAGTTATGACTATTAGAAGTTACTAAAACTTTACGGCAAAACTGCCTAAAAACCTTCTGTGACAGAACCTTAAACACGCAAAAAGAGGCCCTTCTGGTCCGTTTCATTAAAAAGTTAAAACACGAAAGTTGTCCGGAATGATGTTTTCTTCAAAAACTCAAAGGCACGATCCCAGAAAACCAATAATGAATGATATTTTCTTCAATTTATTAACAGCTATTTTGAAATACCCAAGTGACTATATAATGGTTATGGTTAGATATAACCAAGAGGTCTAATGACCTAAAGCCAATACCACAACCATGGCTAAGGCCAAGGTTGAGTCTCAAGACCATGGAACAATGACCAAGGTCATGGCAAGGCCATGACTAAAGACCATATAAACTTACCTAGGCTAAAACATGAGCTAAAGAGTTAGCGATAACTTAAACATGCAATTTGGATCTACTCCATCTAAAGAACCATGAGATCTTACAAGTAATTGTTGGGAATTCTGTTAAGTAAGAATTCTGCTGACTGTTTCTACTGAAGGTTACTGCTGAAGAGCTGGTTCCTGCTGAAGCAGTGTATCTGCTGAAGACTAGTTTCAGCATTATTAGTTTCTGCGGATATAGTATTTCCGTATTTTATGTATTATAGTTTGGATATGCATGAGTTTATTTAGGAAGTGATAATGCATATCTTTTAGAAGTTTTAGAATATACGTTTCTTGGAAAATGGTTTAGGGTTCCTTGTGTATAAAAGGAACACACGATTATGTATGGCATAACGTTTTAGAAAACATTCTTATTATTATTAAAATATCCATAGAGGATCAAGAGTTCTTAGTATTACACTTGTGTTTGTTTCCGCTTTAAAATACATGTTACAGAGATTGTCTATTAGTGTGTTATTGATTACAGTAGCATAGCTAACGATTCTAGAGTGCTCAAGAAGATCTATCAAGGTCTTATAAATCAACAAGTTTTTTTTTTTTTTTTTTTTTTTTTTTTTTTTTTTTTTTTTTTTAAGTAATAAGAAATAAAAACAAATATACAACAAGTCAGCAGGAACCATAAGGAAGTCAGCAAGAATCATATATATCAGCCGGAACCCATCAGTAGGAACCAATCAGAAGAAACCGGAAGTCATTTGAATTACTATTAATCAGAAACAAATTGTCTAAACTTCCAGGTGTGTTAACTCCTGTGAGAGGTGAATCATTGAAAATAATGGATTTGATGTCTCTTTACCAATAGCCATTACTACTAGAGTAGCCAAGTGTTCTAAGGTACACTGATAACCACATGATTTTTAGCAAATCATCAGCTATAAACGGATTTGAGATGTCTTTACCTGTAGCCGTTTGCTCAGGACTAGCCAATTATTTTGATGAAAATCATCTTGGTTAACTGATTACCAAATATGGTTTTCCACTGCCTTTACCACAAGCCATATACATGTGGGCTAGCCTATTATTCAGAATCCATAAATGAAAAATCCATGGTCAATTGACAACCATTTCAACTACTCAGTAATAAAGCATGGGTGAGTTGAAAACCCTATGGTTTTGAGCAAACCATTACAGCTACCAACAGATTTGATATGTCTTTACCAAAGCTGTACCCTTTGGACTAGCCAACTTTGTAATGGAATAGTCAACATCAGGTAAGTTGATAACCAAACCTGCATACAATAGATACA
The DNA here is from genome assembly GCA_030686995.1 of Artemisia argyi. Classification (NCBI taxonomy): domain Eukaryota; kingdom Viridiplantae; phylum Streptophyta; class Magnoliopsida; order Asterales; family Asteraceae; genus Artemisia; species Artemisia argyi. The sequence goes on along the minus strand of CM060698.1, from coordinate 118,027,517 downwards.
ATACTATACAACAAAATGTTAGTTAGTTAGTTAGTTTTTTATTTTTATTTTTTTTATTTTTTTTATTTAATAAGTAATAAGAAATAAAAACAAATATACAACATGATACCCTTAAACAGAAGTTGCTCTGAAAGTCTTAATTCTTTGTTTGAAGACCTTCACCAAAGATTCTGCAAACAACCTTGCATTCCCAACTGGATCAGGAGGAATCTCCAACTTTTGTTGTAGCATTTTCTCCATCAGAGACACTTTCAGAGGATATCTTTTGGTAAGATCCATAATAAGCCTTAGACCAGTTGTAGTTTTCAAAACATGAACATAAGGCATAGGATAGAACTTCCAACTCTGAACTTTCCATCTCTGATTGTTCTTCCATATGTCATAGCTTGCACCAGTGGGAGTAGAAGAATCAAACAACACTTTTAGATCACCCAATAAATACAATCCAGACCCTTGAGGAGTATGATTTGCATAATACTTGAGAACCAACTCATATAGAGTGACCAAATCCTGATGATCCACAAGATGTAGAATCTCTTGAAGAAATGTAAAGGATAGGAATGTTTTATCCAATCTGTAAATGGTATTACGTTAACCATTTTTAGTTAACTCCCAATGAACCAAAACATCTCTAGTTCCCTCAGGCCAATCATCAGGGGATCCTTCTCTTATAAATGAAGCATCAGAAGCATTCACATTGATTAGACTTTGTTTGGAATGTGAAGATCTGACTTTAGCCATCCTCTTTGCTCTTCTTCCAGGAACATAAATAGCAGCATGAACTTCAGCTTCAGCAGATTCACCTTCTGCAGCATCAGTTTCCACTGATGGAGTATCCAATTGTTCATCAGTAGAATCCTGAGAAGATTCAAGTGCAGCAGATGCATATTGTTCATCCATAGCCTTCCTTATCTGTTTGTTTCTAGCAGCTTGAAGTTCAACTTCTCTTACCTTCAGCTCATGAAATCTTGCAAGTTCAGCTTTTTGTTCCTCATCTAACTTCCTAGCAGTCTCTTCACCCAATCTTTCATGCTCCAATTGTCTCCTAGTTCTCTTTCTAGATGGAGGATCGTCTGCTATCACTTTAGCTTTACCTTTATCCACATAAGATGAAGCAGCAACATGTGGTACATCAGCAGAAGTATCAGGTAAAGATACCTTTTCAGCAGCAACAGGAATATTAACAGATGAAACAGCATCAGCATTGAGAAGAGGAATATTCTTAGAAGCACCCATTCCAGCTTTGTCATTTCTAGCCTTGATCTTGTTATAAACCTCAACCAGTTTGTCAAATGGAAGTGCCCACACTTGTTTCTTAGACCAAGCAGTATTAAATAATGAACTGCTTTGACTTTTCACATATGTTCTCATATAATCCCTCTGCTGTGCTTGAGTCATAGGTTTATCTCTTTTAGCTTTGGCTTTTAACTCATCTGCTACCTTCTTCATCAACTTCAGCACTTTCACAATTTCAGAAGCCCAGTCTTGTTTCTCTACCCTTTTACCAAGAATGTCTTCAGCTAAATCAGAATTATCAAGCACTTGTTTTCCAATATGCTGCCAATTTGACACATCAAATTCTTGAACAGCTGCATCCAATTCTCTTTGTCTTTCAATAGGCAAAGTAGAAACATATCTTTGAGTGACAGACTCATATGCTGCATCAAACTTGGCTTGCTGTTCCTCAGCCATATTAGCACTCTTCTTATAATCTTCCCATTCTTGAAAGAGGTTTTCTTGTGCAGCTCTGTCTTCAGCTGTGACAAACTCATCCAAATCCACATCTGTTCCTTCAGCAATATCATCATGAGGAACATTCAAGTCTTCCATAGGTTCATCATGTACTTCTTGAACCTCTCTATCAGGAGAAACTTGTTGGTTCTCAGATGAATGATGAACAGGGGAATTCAAATACTCTTTTCCTGCTACAAAGAATGCTTCTCCTGATGTATTCCCTTTATCAGCAGATTTGTCAGCAGCAACACCACTTAGTGATTGTTTCTCCTGAAGTATATCAGTAGCTTCAGCCATAAGCATATCATCATCACCACTAGACACTTTGGAAGATTCAGCAGCTTTCCTTGCCAAATACTGTCTTGTACTTCTTCTTCTTCTGCTGAATTGAAGTTGTGGTTTAGATTTAGGTACTTCAGCAGCTTTAGGAGGAACAACATGAGACTGTCTAGCAACTTCAGCTAGAATCTCAAGAGAATCCAAATTTGCCTCCTTTGCAACTTTAGTAGAATCCAATCCACCCTTACTTTGCTTCTGCTGATTCAGCTGTGCCTCCAAATCTTGAACCTTGCTTTTCAAACTTTCAATTTCATTACCAAGAGTATTCTTGGTATCAGCAAGCTCCTTTTGGAGATCATCAGTCATTTTCATGTACTTGCTAAGTGAATCATATATAAAAGTGAGAGTAATAGGGTCCTCTGCTCTACCAGCTGATTGCTCAGTGGTAAGAGGAGCTTCATTGAACCCAGCAGGAGAAACAAACTCGTGTACAACATTAGGAAAACCTGCATTAATTGGTTCTCTCATAGGACTGGGTGTAGGTAGTCTAGTAAACTCATGTTCAAGAGGCTGAAAGTTATCTTCAAACTCATGAATTTGCTCAACTGGAGCATCCTGAGCTGGTGAAATGGTAGGACTAGATGACATATATACAGGGGTAGGTGGTGGTAAGTCAGTAGAAATAGGTAATGGTTCAGCAGTTGTAGCTGGCTCTTCCTCCATTACCACTGAAGGATTACCATCAGCAGCAACACCAGAAGATGATGGATTACCATCATCAGCAGCATTAGGAGCAGGCACATTACCAGCATCATCACCCTCAACTACATTATCATTGCCATGTGGCAACATAACATCTAACAAAGGGCGATGTTCCCCATTATAATTTGTTTTCATTGAGGAAAACAACTTAGAACCAAGACTTTTAATAGGCACATGGGTTCTATCTTCAGTGGTTATGGCTAAAATTATTTGTAAGAATCTAGGGTACATTAAAAACTTATGCTGTTGTTTATCAATGTTTTCTAGCATATTATCAAAAATAAACTTAGAAAAATTATAAGTTAGACCCTTAGAAAGACAAACAATACCACAGCCCAATTGTAGAGAGAATTGGTTCTATCCACCACATTTGTTGCTTATACATTGGAGCAGCAAATGCACCAAATACCTCCACTTAGGACAAAATTGATTCTTGTGCCACTTAGATGTATCAGTACTTTGATATCCAGCTTCCCTTAGCCCAGCAAGAATCTTTGCAATGTTGGAATGATACACACCATTCTCATCATCCAACTGAAGCTTTGTCCTAATCAAATCTTCTGTCACCACATACTCTACACCATCAATCTCAGCTACAATCTCTGTGTCAGATCTCTTAGTAGCAGATGCCCAAAATTGCTTCACCAAGGATTCACAAACCAGATTGGGACTATGTGTCAAAGCATAATGAATCTTTGACCTTTGTAGAAATTCCACCATTAAATCGAATTCTTCATGTCCCTTTGCCTTTTTCAGAATAGCATACTTTTTATGATCTCCTTTCAATTCAAGTTGTGCCATTTGAATGAACTTGCGTGAGACGGTTATGAATTACACAGAGAATAATAGGTTTAAGTGGAGTGATAAGCGAATAATGTTGTTTAGGAAGAGATATGTAAAGTGGGTTATATTTGGAAGTTCCCCAATCGTGGTCAAAATTATCGGAACTAATTATTGACCGAGTCTGACGTGTAATTCAAAATTTTCCAATTTGAAAATTTACCCTTCAATAGAATTGAAAGTCAAATCTGCTGAAGAATGGTCAACATCAGCAGAAACCAACCAAAAGTAAAAATATCTTCGGTCAATATCTTGGTTTTACTGTGCCACCCAACTCACATTAATTATCGTAACGCCTAAACTTGACTTATTTAATCACCCCCAAATCACATCTCAGTCACCAATTTACCCCAAATCATCTTTCAAACCCTAATTTCCCAATTAAGCCCAATTCTGTACCAAAACCATGTCATCAAACCCAGAAACCTCAGATCAAAATTCCTCTTCTTCATCATCAGAAGAAGATTTACCACCATATCCATGGGAGCTTGATGGTTCCGACTACGAAAGAGAACTGGAGAGACGATGGGATGCACAAGAAAGACAATGGAATGCACATAGGACGGGTGAACCAAGCCATGTACCCATTCCTGCTGAAAGAGAGCTTGTCTCTCCCTTCATCTGTACCTCCGATGAAGACTCTTCAGAGGAAGAAAATGAAGATCCAACCTTTCTTCCTCCTTTCACACCAGAGAGATCCCAACCAAGATCAAGTAAGAGGGATCCATCTCTTCCAACATCACAAAATGAGGAGTTGGATCTTCCTGCTCCAGAACCTGATCTTTCTTCACAAGAGAACATCGGACAGAGTAAGAAGGCAGAGATCATACGTAAGGGAAAGGAGAAGCTGAAGTAGATGATTGAGGAATGTTGCCATGGACCAAAGTTCTTGAGTATTTTCTTGACTTTGGTACTTGAGCATCTTCACAATCTTCCTTCTCTTCTTTTTCCATTTTCATCTTCAGCTTCATCATTGTACTTGTCATAGCCTCAAGTATTTTGAAATAAGTGATAGAAGCTAGTAGTACTCAATTAGGCAAATGTTTAAGAATGGTCATTGTAATCCAGTTGGTACTTTGAATGTAAGCTGTAACTTGTTTCTTTGAATGAATGAAAAGATCTTCTTTATTAATCAACTGTGTAAGATCTTCAGTATAATCAACTATTCAGTAGAAACCATGTTCAGCATACTTGACCACATTCCTTTGACTTCAGCTCTTGGTGACTTTAACATTCAACTTACAATCTCAGAACATCTGCAAAACAAACAGAAAATATGCAGATACACCAAACAACTTGCAAAAATATTAGTGGGTTAGTGTTAAAACTCAAAAAGTATACAAATTATACAAATCTACAAAGTTTACACTCATAATCCTCCCCTGAGGCTTATGCTTCCCCTTAAACTTTGCAGTTAAGGATTAAGCATGCCAATATGGACCACCAAATATTGAAACCTTGGTCCATCAAATGCTTTAGTTAACAAATCTGCCACATTCTCATCAGTGTGTATTTGGACCACTTTAACCAAATGTTTCTCATAAGCATCCCTTATAAAGTGGTGCCTGATTTCAATATGTTTGGTTCTATTATGAAAAACTGGATTTTTAACAATACAAATTGTACTTTGATTGTCAATGAAAATGGTAGTATTCATAAAGTTATACCCATAATCCAGCAATTGATTCTGAATCCATAGAACCTGTCCACAACAATTTGTAGCAGCAACATACTCTGCTTCAGTAGTAGAGGTAGCAACAATGGTCTGTTTCTTGCATTGCCAAGAAATCAGTCTTCTTCCAAGGAATTGGCAACCTCCAGTTGTGGATCTTATATCCAAATTAGCACCAACATAGTCACTATCACTATAAGCTGCTAGCTGAAATGGAGACTCTTTGGGATACCAAAGACCTAATTTAGGTTGGCCTTTTAGGTACTTAAAAATCTTTTTGACAGCATTTAAGTGAGAGGTAAGTGGAGTGACTTGGTGCCTTGAACATGCACTCACAGCAAATGTAATATCAGGTCTTGAGGCAGTCAAATACATCAAAGAACCAATCATTGACCTGTATAAATGAACATTCACAGGGAGATCAGGATCAATCTTGTTCTTTGGTTTGGGAGCCTCATAGGGAGTAGTGGCAGTCCTGACATTCTCCATAGCAAACTTGGACAACATATCTTTTACATATTTCTCCTGATGTATGAAAATACCATCAGGTTTCTGCTAAACCTGTAATCCCAAACAGAAAGTGAGTTCTCCCATGGCACTCATTTGAAATTATCCCTTCATCAAATCCTCAAACTCTCTACACCATGCTTCTTTGGTTGAACCAAAGATAATATCATCCACATACACCTGCACAAGAATAATATCCCCGGAATCTTTCTTGAGGAATAGAGTCTTGTCAATGGCACCCCTTCTGTAGCCATTCTTCAGCAGAAATGTGGAAAGTCTAGCATACCAAGCTCTGGGAGCTTGATGAAGTCCATAGAGAGCTTTGACAACCTTGTACACATACTCAGGATGATCAGGGTCTTCAAATCCCTTGGGTTGAGTCACATAAACCTCCTCTTCAATCTCACCATATAAGAAAGCACCTTGAACATCCATCTGATAAACCATAAATCCCATATAAGAGGCATTGGCCAAAAAAATCCTAATTGCTTCAACTCTGGCCACTGGTGCAAAGACTTCATCATAGTCAATGCCGTCCTCTTGTCTAAACCCTTGAGCCACTAGTCTTGCTTTGTTCTTCACCACAATCCCCCTAGCATCTCTTTTATTCTTCAAAATCCATTTTGTCCCAATAGCATATTTACCATCAGGAAGAGGAACCAAAATCCAAACCTGCTGATTCTTAAATTGCAGCATTTCTTCTTGCATTGCTTCAAGCCAACTTGAATCAGCCAGTGCTTGAGGAACACTAGTTGGCTCTATATGAGAAAGAAAGCATGCAAACAGACAATGTTTGAAGTCTGTGTGATTGTTCATATTTTGATTGTAGACATAAGAGATGAAAGCAACTTCACCATATTTTGTATTCTTTACAGTGCTTCTAGTTCTAACAGGATCTTTAGGATCTCCAATAATCTTTGATAGGGGATGAGCATTATGAATCCTTTTAGTTGCTGTAGGTTGATGATGAGGCGAAAAATGAACCACTTTTAGGGGGTCATTTAATCCGGGAATTGAATTTATTTGATCAAATATTGCCCTAAATCGTTCCTTTTGTGATTTTAGGTACTTTGGGAGTGAAATCTGGAAAGGAAGCAATTCGGACGTTTTTGGAGCATAAAAGTGAAGAAAACGCCAAAGTCTTAATTTTCCTTGCTGGGAACAGTAGGTGACGGCGTCAAGAAGAAAATCTTGACGGCGTCAAGAGTAATTTGCATGACGGCCCAGTGAAGATTTGACGGCATCACAAGTAGAGCGTCAAGAGTAAAAGACGTGACGCCCTGGAAACACATAACACTTGATGGCGTCAGATCTGGATCAAGGCAGTCCGAGGAGTATTTTGGCGGTGATGCGTGGGAATCACAACACGTTTTACCTCTCGAGGGATCTCGAGAAGCTTACAACCCCCACCAGGCAGTGTACCTGATCGTTGTAGTATAGTATAGTGACAAGTACCGGGGAATTGATCGTTCAGCTTAGGAATAGTGTCGCTAGGATTAGAAAGCCTAAATACTAGTTCTAAAGGTGAGGGATGATTATTTTTGTATTTTTATATTTTATGGAAAGCAATTAAAATCTCGGGGTTTGAAGGATTTGGGCGGAATTAGTTGCTAATCAACTAACCCAATACTAAGATGCAATCAAAATAAAATACTAGAAATGAAAATAAACTAATTAAACTAAGGTTGTGAGCAGTAATTGGAGAAAATGTGTTTACTTAGATTTCACTACTCCCTAGATATCTTTTACACGTTAATTACTTGTTATAATTGCATGGATGACGGATCGTATTCCTTAATACCATTCATGGGGTGGCACACATAACTCCCCAATTCTATGAGCTCTTATCTCCTCCTACACCATGCCCAGCACAACTATAAGGATTGTAAACAGAGGCTCATGCATTAAATACAACCAATAAAGACCTAGTGCGTCTCGGTTCATGTTTCTTAAGACGTTCAAGCATGTTACCAAGTGGAGATCTGCCAGTTTTCTTAAGCCTAACATATAAATCATTCATCCAAGACAAGAATAAACAAGTAATCAACACATAATCAATATCTAGGTTTCATTAGATCTAAGCAAACACAAGATAGATCTAGCCTAGCATGATGGAATTAAGACAAGAACAAGATATATAGACAACCAACACATAGACATATTGATTGAATTAGAAGAACACTTATCTTGATTAAACATGCAAGGTATCAAGGGTTTGAAACCCTTGAAAAACCTGTAAAGTTACACCAAAATCGTACTAGGGTTTCTCCCAAAAACTTCTCTCTTTAATGTGTGAAAATTAGAAAACTATATATAGAAAAATAGGTCTGACGGCGTCAAGACAAACACTGTGACGCCGTCACCTCGCCGCCAAAACTCTTCTCGGACTGCCTAGATCTACTTCTGACGCCGTCAAGACTTATTCACTTCCAGGCCGTCATGACTCTTTTACTCTTGACGCCCTTCCTACGTGACGCCATCAAATCTGTTCTGGGTCGTCATGGAAATTCATGAAATTTGCTCTTAACGCTGTCAAGGTATTGCTCTTGACGCCGTCACCTACTGTTCCCAGCATGAAAAATTAAGACTTTGGCGTTTTCTTCACTTTTATGCTCCAAAAATGTCCAAATTGCTTCTTTTTCCAGATTTCTCTCCCAAAGTACCTAAAATCACAAAAGGAACGATTTAGGGCAATATTTGATCAAATAAATTCGGATTCGGGCTTAAATGACCCCCTAAAAACGGATCATTTTTCGCCTCATCATATACCCTTACACTTAAGTTTTACTTGTCCTCAAGCAAATGCGCTTTTATTCTACTCAGAAGACAAGTTAGAGGTCATTTAACACTAATATAAAAGTAATTACAACAAATAATCGTTCCACTAAAGACCAATAGACAAGCACGGAGGTCATACACTAGCACCTCACAAATAGTGTTTAGATACTCAGATCTCTCGGGTGTAATAAAGTGTAAATTACAATATGGAAACGGAACATATCTCTCACTACCTGTCATAGCAAAATAGATTACCATAGGCTTGGGAAAGGATCAAACCTCCACCACATGGCGTAAGCACCTATGATAAACTATCAAAGAGGTCTTTTAAAGGGTTGTAACGTTAGTTGTAGGGATATGAAATACACGGTTTTGTTGGATAAAGGAAGTTTTACTGGTGGCGAGTTAACAATCTTAGTTAATTACATGTACAATATGGCGTTGCTAAGCCAAGACTAGACTCGACTTAAGCTAATAAATGAAAAATAACAAAAATATAAAATGAACATAGAATAAAAAGGGATGGTAGTCCGTATTATTTTTTTTTTATTTTATTTTTTTTTTTGCATACACTCTTACCCTACCATCCAAAATAATACATCATAGGGGATGAACATTCCCCTTACACTTGAATCTTTACATACTTTACATTAAACTATTCTAATGACTCGAATTAAGAAAATCAAAACACTTGGAGCACTTTTAAGATTAACATACGTATGGGGGTAATAATATGATGTTCTTCCCCATTACTCCATAAAATAAGTACTTACCCATGAGTCCCAATCGTCCCAAAACAATATGTACAAGGATATGACTCGACTTAGCAACCATGTAATCAATTAGATAGTTAACTTAGGGTTTAACAAATAACAATAATGCACTAAAAAATGAGCGCATACACGGAAGGCTAAGGCGATTTGGTTGTACATTTAAGTGGGGTGTAACAAATTCTTCCTTTAAGTAAAATGCTTAAAGTTAGAAACGAAAAGATAGGCTCGGAGTGGTGTACTAGGGGTTTCGTGTACTAAAAATGAGTACAACGCTAAGGGTGTGGGAAAATTAGTTGACTTAACTAGCCAAGTAATATGACTTAAATGGTCAAGTAATTATGATACGGGTTTAACACAAGGGTGATCCTAATGCCTCTTATCATGTAGTAAATCCTACTACACGAATGTAGTCTCACTAGCGGTCTCGGGATGCATCACTAACGCAAGTTCTAGAATCTAAATGCTACCGGTACACTCATAAGCACTAATAGTAAATGCTTTTCCTATCAAATCTAAAGGCGAACCTCACATATTTGGGTGGAAAATTTTTCTGAATATACGGTTATGTGCTAGTCATACAATCTCCTATCCATGAGACGCTTGCTATGGCTAAAGTTTCACTCCTAAATGTTGTAAAAAAATTTAAATTTGGCGCTAAAATTACTCTAACAAGTATTTCTCATAGTTTTATTACACATCTATCATTAAACAAAACAAACTCAAGCGAAAGTGCATATGTAAGGTATCATCTTTTTACCCTCCCCTTACACTTAAGATGAACATTGTCCCCAATGTTCAAGTAAAGAATGTAAAAGTGAAAAAGTAAAGAGAATGAAATTAAATACTCCCCTAATTCGCTCGGTATGGATAATAGGATGGTCAGGTTAAATCTTCCTCCAAGAAAATGAACAATCAAAGCTTCCCTTCCAGAATATAAATCATCTTCTTGTCATACATAACGTGTAAAACCTGACAAAATAGACAAGACAACCTCGCGTAAAATCGGCGGCATTCTATATAAGTTACTAAATCCTAGAAAACAAGATAAGATATAATGCTTGTGGAATGAAGTTTGCAGATCTCCTGGAGATTATAAAACTTAATAATTCACAAAAACCATAAGACTCCGTTAGAAAAACAAAACCGGTAAAATTTCCAGATTTTAACTCCTGACGCCGTCAAGAGTAAACCCCTGACGCTGTCAGAATTGACCTGCAGAAATCCTTATGTTAAGTTTCAGGAAAATTTCTGGAAAAACTTGGTCCTACTTCCTGGAAAATCCTGCAAAACTTCATTATGACTCAATACAAGCATTTGACTCTAACAAATACGAATACACATGCTCATTTAATATCGTGGAGAATCATGATCGGTTTGTTTCTTAAAAACATATTTGGGGTTTCCCCTTACACTTATCTTTTGCAAAAATACTTTTAGGTGGAGTTAAGACTAGGCCAAAACAACAAAGTAAAGTATTTCCTCTATTTAGTTTAGAAACATGATCTACCAACAATAAAAACTAAGCATGCATACGGAAGCAAATAACAAACAAATAAAAAATAAAATCACACAAAACATGGGTTGCCTCCCAAGAAACGCTTTTCTTTATTTACGAGTCTTGTAGCTAGACTCAAGGTCATGGGTTACTACGTTAATTCATCATTGGTTCCACTCTCTAGGTCTTCTAAACCAGTTTTGTATTCCGGACCTAGTTGCAAGCACTCTTTGTAGAAACCAAGCATCCTATTTCTCACATACTCTACTCCTCTACGTCTATCCTCCTCATTCCTATAATAAGCCGCTTGCTTGTGTTCCTTTTCGAAATTAGAGAGAAGGCGGTATTGCTCAATCTTGTAGGGCATTTGATAAGCAACCTCATCATTCCCTTCCTTGAATCTAACTATCCCTAAAGTCGGATCATAACTCATCCTAGTGGCCTCAACAAATGGTCTTCCATATATTATTTGGCTTAGGCAAGCATCTATCACCGGACGAGTGTCCTCAACTATCATAAAATCGATCTCATAGGTGAGATTCCCTATAATCACATGCAATCCTTTCACTTTTCCCGCAAAATTACTTATCAGATTCTTATTAGGCATCATCCTAAAATCAAGTTGCTTCTTCATCACCCAATTGTAATAAGTCCTAGTCATGATGTTCACGGGGGATCTAGGGTCGATGTAAGCTTTCCATATATGCATGTGCCCGATATTGCATGGGATGTTAATGTTAGAGGGGTCTCCCATTTTGATAAGGGGGTCGCCAAAGATATATGTTCTCTCGGGGCTATCGAGTAAATCCTTATGGTACTCCCGTTCTTCCTTGGTTGGCAACTTATCAAAGTATTCTTCTATAGGTTCTACCTCCTCTAATTCCTCTCTACTATCAACCTCAACTTTCCTATTCTCATCCTTAGTCTCGGCTTCTATCCTAACATCATTCTTGTCACTCTCTTCTATCTCCTTATCTATCGGCTTAATGGTGACAACATTGACAAAGTGTACATGTTTGGATGATGAGGGGTCCTTAATTTGGCTTCCACTATTGGTGTTCCTAGTGTCCTTCCTAGGTGTGATTAACGCTTGGTTGTTGAGGGCTTTCAACAAGTTGTCAATCTTGTTGGTCATCTCCGTTTGTTGTTGGTTGAATTCGGCTTCGAACCTAGCTATGCGGGCTTCTTGAGATGCCATAAACTTTGACATCAATCCTTCAAGATTGTTGGTACTACCATAGTTGTTAGAAGGATTGTTGTTGAAAGTACGGTTGGATGGTGGACCGGTTGGTTGGTAACGGTTAGGCGGATTGGAAGAATTGGGTTGATTTTGTTTCCACCTAAGGTTTGGGTGATTTTTCCATGAGGGGTTGTATGAATCACCGTATGTGTTTGGCTCGAGCTTGAAAGTGTACCACTTATCTCCCGCTTCGTCGATACGCGTGGATGCGTAGTCCGCAAAAGCTGTTCCGGGGAGTTCCACACAATCACGAGTGTCGTGGGGACCACTACATAATTCACATGAAGAAGTGATTTTATTCACTTGGCTTGAAGGCTTAGGAGCATCGTAAGATTTCATGAAAAACTTGACTTGGTCCTCAAGTTCCATGAACCTACGGTCGGTAGTGCTAGAATTGTTCGAAGGCAAAGATATTGCCTTGACCGTTTTGTTTAAGTCACGGGGATCATTCCAACTTTCGTTGTCATAGAGAGCAAGATCTTCTATGAGTTCCCATGATTGTTCCGCACTAAGATCACGTAGCTTACCACCGGCCGATTGGTCAATGGCTCGCCTCGTGGAGATGTCGATATGGTCATAAAAGATTTGGACTTGGAGCCAAAGATCTATGCCATGATGAGGGACTTTTTGGAGTAAGTCCTTGAAACGAGTCCATGCTTCATAGAGAGATTCATTTTGACGTTGTTGGAACATCAAGATGTCATTTCTAAGCTTAGTAGTTCTCCCCGGTGGGAAAAACTGAGCAAGGAAACGAGTGGTGAGATCATCCCATTTGGTGATGGATCCCGCGGGTAAACGCTCAAGCCATTGACTAGCTTGATCCCGTAGAGAGAATTAGAATAGGCATAAACGGGTTGTCTCTCTAGTTGCAACATCTAGGTCTATGGAATCAACGATTTTGAGAATTCCTTAAGATGTTGGTTTGGATCTTCGGAACGAAGTCCATGGAATGCACATCCGCTTTGCACCAACCGGATGGTGTCGGATCGAAAGGGGGTCACATTGGCTCCGGTGAGCTCAATGGTGTTTCGGTAGCCTTGGTGGCTAGGTCGGGAGTACTCTCCTAAGGTTCGGGGCCTAAGGGGTTCTAGTGGTGGGTTTTGTTGTGGTGGGATGACGGGTTCAAAGATGTTCCCGTTGTCCATGATGTCGGGTGGTTACGAACAAAGGCACAAAGAAATAGATAGACTAAAGAAACCTAAAAATAAAAATAAAATCTTACTAGAAAGGAATCTAGCAAGTAGACCTAATAAAAAGAAATTCTAACCTAGACAATAACTATTCCCCGGGCTGCGGCGCCAAAAACTTGATGCGTGGGAATCGCAACAGGTTTTACCTCTCGAGGGATCTCGAGAAGCTTACAACCCCCACCAGGCAGTGTACCTGATCGTTGTAGTATAGTATAGTGACAAGTACCGGGGGATTGATCGTTCAGCTTAGGAATAGTGTCGCTAGGATTAGAAAGCCTAAATACTAGTTCTAAAGGTGAGGGATGATTATTTTTGTATTTTTATATTTTATGGAAAGCAATTAAAATCTCGGGGTTTGAAGGATTTGGGCGGAATTAGTTGCTAATCAACTAACCCAATACTAAGATGCAATCAAAATAAAATACTAGAAATGAAAATAAACTAATTAAACTAAGGTTGTGAGCAGTAATTGGAGAAAATGTGTTTACTTAGATTTCACTACTCCCTAGATATCTTTTACACGTTAATTACTTGTTATAATTGCATGGATGACGGATCGTATTCCTTAATACCATTCATGGGGTGGCACACATAACTCCCCAATTCTATGAGCTCTTATCTCCTCCTACACCATGCCCAGCACAACTATAGGGATTGTAAACAGTGGCTCATGCATTAAATACAACCAATAAAGACCTAGTGCGCCTCGGTTCATGTTTCTTAAGACGTTCAAGCATGTTACCAAGTGGAGATCTGCCAGTTTTCTTAAGCCTAACATATAAATCATTCATCCAAGACAAGAATAAACAAGTAATCAACACATAATCAATATCTAGGTTTCATTAGATCTAAGCAAACACAAGATAGATCTAGCCTAGCATGATGGAATTAAGACAAGAACAAGATATATAGACAACCAACACATAGACATATTGATTGAATTAGAAGAACACTTATCTTGATTAAACATGCAAGGTATCAAGGGTTTGGAACCCTTGAAAAACCTGTAAAGTTACACCAAAATCGTACTAGGGTTTCTCCCAAAAACTTCTCTCTTTAATGTGTGAAAATTAGAAAACTATATATAGAAAAATAGGTCTGACAGCGTCAAGACAAACACTGTGACGCCGTCACCTCGCCGCCAAAACTCTTCTCGGACTGCCTAGATCTACTTCTGACGCCGTCAAGACTTATTCACTTCCAGGCCGTCATGACTCTTTTACTCTTGACGCCCTTCCTACGTGACGCCGTCAAATCTGTTCTGGGTCGTCATGGAAATTCATGAAATTTGCTCTTCATTCCGTCAAGGTATTGCTCTTGACGCCGTCACTTACTGTTCCCAGCATGGAAAATTAAGACTTTGGCTTTTTCTTCACTTTTATTCTCCAAAAACGTACGAATTGCTTCCTTTTCCAGATTTCTCTCCCAAAGTACCTAAAATCACAAAAGGAACGATTTAGGGCAATATTTGATCAAATAAATTCGGATTCGGGCTTAAATGACCCCCTAAAAACGGATCATTTTTCGCCTCATCAGGCGGCGAGATGACGGCGTCACAAATTTGTTCTTGACGCCGTCAGCCCCTATTTCCTATATATAGTTTTCTAATTTTTACACATTAAAAAGGAGAAGTTTTGGAGAAACCCTATGTACGAACTTGGCACGAATTTTACAGGTTTTTCAAGGGTTCTTAGCCCTTGATACATTTCATGTGTAATTAAGATAAGTGTTCTTTTAATTCAATCAATATGTCTATGTGTTGGTTGTCTATATCTTGTTCTTGTCTTAATTCCATAATGCTAGGCTAGATCTATCTTGTGTTTGCTTGGATCTAATGAAACCTAGATGTTAATTATGTGTTGATTACTTGTTTATGGTTGTATTGGATGAATGATTTCGATGTTAGGCTTAAGAAAACTGGCAGATCTCCAAATGGTAACATGCTTGAACGTCTTAAGAAACATGAACCGATGTGCACTAGGTTTTATTGGTTGTATTTAATGCATGAGTAAATTCTAATGATCCCATGTTAGGAGCTTCTTAGCCGGCTCGACATAGGAGTGAAGTAGGCACTCATAGGATTGGGGAAGTAAGTGCGCCACCCCATGAATGGTATTAAGGAATACAATCCGTCATCCACGCAACTATAACAAGTAATTAACGTGTAAAAGATGTCTAGGGAGTAGTGAAATCTAAGTAAACACATTTTCTCCACATATTGCTCACAACCTTAGTTAATTTAGTTTTATTTTCATTTCTAGTATTTTATTTTGATTGCATCTTTAGTATTGGGTTAGTTGGCTAGCAACTAATTCCGCCCAAATCCTTCAAACCCGAGATTTTACTTTGCTTTCTAAAAAAATATAAAAATACAAAAATAATCATATCTCATCTTTAGAACTAGTATTTAGATTTTCTAATCCTAGCGACACTATTCCTAGCTGAACGATCAATCCCCCGGTACTTGTCACTATACTATACTACAACGATCAGGTACACTGCCTGGTGGGGGTTGTAAGCTTCTCAAGATCCCTTGAGAGGTAAAGCCTGGTGCGATTCCCACGTATCAAGTTTTTGGCGCAGCCTGGGGAATAGTTATTGTCTAGGTTAGAATTTCTTTTTATTAGGTCTACTTGCTAGATTCCTTTCTAGTAAGATTTTATTTTTATTTTTAGGTTTCTTTAGTCTATCTTAATTCTTTGTGTCTTTGTTCGTAACTCTTCACCACTCGACATCATGGAAGATGGGAACATTCTTGAACCCGTCATTCCACCACAACAAAACCCACCACTAGAACCCCTTAGGCCCCGAACCTTAGGAGAGTATTCCCGACCTAGCCACCAAGGCTATCGAAATACCATTGAGCTCACCGGAGCCAATGTGACCCCCTTGCGATCCGACACCATCCGGTTGGTGCAAAGCGGATGTGCATTCCATGGACTTCGTTCCGAAGATCCAAATCAACATCTTAAGGACTTCCTTAAAATCGTAGATTCTATAGACCTAAGTGTTGAAACTAGAGAGACTACCCGATTACGCCTATTCCAATTCTCTCTACGGGATCAAGCTAGTCAATGGCTTGAGCGTTTACCCGCGGGATCCATCACCACATGGGATAATCTCGCCAATCGCTTCCTTACCCAATTCTTCCCACCGGAAAAGACTGCAATGCTTAGAAGGGACATTTTGATGTTTGAACAACATCGGGGTGAAACTTTCTACGAAGCATGGGCCCGCTTTAAGGATCTCCTCCATAAGGTCCCTCATCATGGTATAAACCTTTGGCTATTAGTTCAAATTTTCTACGACCATGTTGACTATCATACTAAACGTACAATTGATAGGTCCACAGGAGGGAAACTGCGTGATAAGAACGCCGAGGAGTCCTGGGCAATTATTGAGGAGCTCGTCGCCGATAATCAAGAGGTATGGGAATTTAAGCATGCAATTAACGCGGCCATCAATGCAGTCTCAACACTGGGAGGACCCACCGAGCTACCCGATGAAATCCTATGCAAACTCGAGGCAAAAGTTGACTATTTTGAGGAAAGGCAACGGAAACCTTTTAGTCTTAGACGAGCTACTGTCAATTCTATCTCGAAACCGACCTCTAAACCGCTATCAGAATCACCCTCTAGAGAAAACATCGAAACTTTTCAAAACTATGCTCCACCCTATTCCCCACCCGAGGAGCTTAGCTCGGAGTTTGAAGCTAGGATGAGAGAATACATGGCATCTCATTCTGATCGACTTGCTAGATTCGAGGAAGCGGTGTATAAGCAAAAAGAGGAGATTCAAGAGAAGATGAATGAGATGATGAGTCTATTGGAGAAGTATGCCAACCAGAAAACCCCCGAAAGAATGCTACTAAGGAAAGAAAGCATCACCCCCACTACCCAATTTGTTAATTCCATCATAATTGTCCACAAGGATGACGAGAAGGTAGAAGCCTCTACTAAACAGACCTTAGAAGAGCCACCAAAATTCCAACCCTTGACTCACTACCTAAAACATGATATAAACGAAAACACCATAACAAATTGGATAAAGGGTGACGGGCGTAACCAACCTTCCAAACAAGGTTCGGAGAACGAGGAAGGAGGAAAGGATGAGTATGATACGTTACCTGGGGGGCCAATATTCGAGAAACTATTGGTACAAAAGGTGGCTACTAAGCAGGTGGCGTGTGGGAACTTTGAGATACCAGCTAGCATCGGGGATTTGAAATATCTTAATGCTTTCGCCGACCAAGGATCGGAAGTAAATCTTATACCCCTCACTATTTATATCCAACTAACATAAAAAATGTCGGCCCCCACTCGTGTTAGGTTATCCCTCGCTGGACACTCATATGTATATCCCCTTGGAATCGCAGAAGATGTATTAGTTAATGTCGCAGGGTTTATGTACCCTGTTGATTTTATGATCATTGATGATAAGGGAGATGGATGCATGCCAATAATCCTCGGGGCACCATTCCTTGCCACCGCTAGAGCTGTCATTAAGTATGAAGGGAGGAAAATTGAGCTTAAATCTGGGAAAAGAAAGATTAGCTTCCCCATGACCCCACGGAATGGGCATGAGAATGTGAGTTGGAGAAAGCTCAAAAACAACATTGACACGACACCCATATGCGTTCAGAATAAAATTCTTGCATGGGAGGTAAGAATCAAAAGCTACAAGGAGGCTAAGTATGAAAGAAGCAAAAGCGATAAGGTTCAGGTCGAATTCGAACATACTCAACCAGCAGAAAATCATGTACCATTTGAGGAAGGTAACTTGGTACTCCTAAAACACTCGGAAATAACAATACCACCCGATAAACCAAGTCCTTGGTGGTATGGGCCTTTCACGATTGAAGGCGTGAGCCAAGATGGGGTGGCTAACCTAAGAAGTAAAGTAGGTGGAGAGGTGATTGCAAGTGTCGACAGGTTACGACACTACCACCACAATAGTAATGATCACAACTATATGGGGTACATCATCTCACGGGACAAAATCACGTAGTAACCCATGACCTTGAGTCTAGCTACAAGACTCGTAAATAAAGAAAAGCGCTTCTTGGGAGGCAACCCATGTTTTGTGTGATTTTCATTTTATTTGTTTGTTTGTTTGTTATTTGCTTCCGTATACATGCTTTATTATTATTGTTGGTAGATCATGTTTCTCAATAAAAAAAAATAGTGGAAATACTTTACTTTGTTGTTTTAGCCTAGTCTTAACTCCACCTAAAGGTATTTTTGCGAAAGATAAGTGTAAGGGGAAACCCCAAATATGTTTTTAAGAAACAAGCCGATCATGATTCTCCACAGTATTAAATGAACATATGTATTCGTATTTGTTAGAGTCAAATGCTCGTATTGAGTCATAATAAAGTTTTGCAGGATTTTCCAGGAAGTAGAACCAAGTTTTTCCAGAAATTTTCCGGAAACTTAACATAAGAATTTCTGCAGGTCAATCCTGACGGCGTCACGAGTCAACTCTTGACGGCGTCACGTGTAAAAATCTGGAAATTTTACCGGTTTTATTTTTCTAACGGAGTCTTATGGTTTTTGTGAATTATTAAGTTTTATAATCTCCAGGAGATCTGCAAACTTCATTCCACAAGCATTATATCTTATTTTGTTTTCTAGGATTTAGTAACTCATATAGGATGCCGCCGATTTTACGCGAGGTTGTCTTGTCTATTTTCTCAGGTTTAACAGGTTATGTTTGACATGAAGATGATTTATATTCTGGAAGGGAAGCTTTGATTGTTCATTTTCTTGGAGGAAGATTTAACCTGACCACCTTATTATCCATACCGAGCGAATCAGGGGAGTATTTGATTTCATTCTTTTTACTTTTTCACTTTTACATTCTTTACTTGAACATTGGGGACAATGTTCATCTTAAGTGTAAGGGGAGGGTAAAAAGATGATACCTTACATATGCACTTTCGCTTGAGTTTGTTTTGTTTAAGGGTAGATGTGTAATAAAACTATGAGAAATACATGTTAGTGTAATTTTAGCGTCAAATTTAAAATTTTTTACAACATTTAGGAGTGAAACTTTAGCCATAGCAAGCGTCTCATGGATAGGAGATTGTATGATTAGCACATAACCGTACTTTCAGAAAAAATTTCCACCCAAATATGTGAGGTTCGCCTTTAGATTTGATAGGAAAAGTATTTACTATTAGTGCTTATGAGTGTACCGGTAGCATTTAGATTCTAGAACTTGCGTTAGTGATGCATCCCGAGACCGCTAGTGAGACTACATTCGTGTGGTAGGATTTACTACATGATAAGAGGCATTAGGATCACCCTTGTGTTAAACCCGTATCATAATTTCTTGACCATTTAAGTCATATTACTTGGCTAGTTAAGTCAACTAATTTTTCCCACACCTTAGCGTTGTACTCATTTTTAGTACACGAAACCCCTAGTACACCCCTCCGAGCCTATCTTTTCGTTTCTAACTTTAAGCATTTTACTTAAAGGAAGAATTTGTTACACCCCACTTAAATGTACACCCAAATCGCCTTAGCCTTCCGTGTATGCGCTCATTTTTAGTGAATTATTGTTATTTGTTAAACCCTAAGTTAACTATCTAATTGATTACATGGTTGCTAAGTCGAGTCATATCCTTGTACATATTATTTTGGTACGATTGGGACTCATGGGTAAAGTACTTATTTTATAGATTAATGGGGAAGAACATCATTTATTACCCCCATACGTACGTTAATCTTAAAAGTGCTCCAAGTGTTTTGATTTTCTTAATTCGAGTCATTAGATTAGTTTATTGTAAAGTATGTAAAAGTTCAAGTGTAAGGGGAATATTCATTCCCTATGATGTATTATTTTGGATGGTAGGGTAAGAGTGTATGCAAAAAAAAAAAAAAAAAAAAAAAAAAAAAATCGAAAAATCAAAAAAAAAATAATAATAATAAAATAATAGAAAAAGAGAAAAGAGAAAAAAACATACGGACTACCATCCCTTTTCATTATTTGTTCATTTTATGTTTTTGTTATTTTTCATTTATTAGCTTAAGTCGAGTCTAGTCTTGGCTTAGAAACGCCATGTTGTACATGTAATTAACTAAGATTGTTAACTCGCCACCAATAAAGACTGCCTATATCCAACAAAATCGTGTATTTCATATCCCTACACCTAACGTTACAACTCTTTAAAAAGACCTCTTTGATAGTTTATCCTAGGTGCTTACGCCATGTGGTGGAGGTTTGATCCTTTCCCAAGCCTATGGTAATCTATTTTGCTATGACAGGTAGTGAGAGATATCTTCCGTTTCCATATTGTAATTTATACTTTATTACACCCGAGAGATGTAAGTATCTAAATACTATTTGTGAGGTGCTAGTATATGACCTCCGTGCTTGTCTATTGGTCTTTGGTGGAACGATTATTTGTTGTAATTACTTTTATATTAGTGTTAAATGACCCCTAACTTGTATTTTGAGTAGAATAAAAGCGCATTTGCTTGAGGACAAGCAAATCTCAAGTGTAAGGGTATATGATGAGGTGAAAAATGAACCACTTTTAGGGGGTCATTTAAGCCCGAAATTGAATTTATTTGATCAAATATTGCCCTAAATCGTTCCTTTTGTGATTTTAGGTACTTTGGGAGTGAAATCTGGAAAAGGAAGCAATTCGGACGTTTTTGGAGCATAAAAGTGAAGAAAACGCCAAAGTCTTAATTTTCCTTCCTGGGAACAGTAGGTGACGGCGTCAAGAAGAAAATCTTGACGGCATCAAGAGTAATTTGCATGACGGCCCAGTGAAGATTTGACGGCGTCACAAGTAGAGCGTCAAGGGTAAAAGACGTGACGGCCTGGAAACACATAACACTTGACGGCGTCAGATATGGATCAAGGCAGTCCGAGGAGTATTTTGGCGGCGAGATGACGGCGTCACAAATTTGTTCTTGACGCCGTCAGCCCCTATTTCCTATATATAGTTTTCTAATTTTTACACATTAAAAAGGAGAAGTTTTGGAGAAACCCTAAGTACGAACTAGGTATGAATTTTACAGGTTTTTCAAGGGTTCTTAGCCCTTGATACCTTTCATGTGTAATTAAGATAAGTGTTCTTTTAATTCAATCAATATGTCTATGTGTTGGTTGTCTATATCTTGTTCTTGTCTTAATTCCATCATGCTAGGCTAGATCTATCTTGTGTTTGCTTAGATCTAATGAAACCTAGATGTTAATTATGTGTTGATTACTTGTTTATGGTTGTATTGGATGAATGATTTCGATGTTAGGCTTAAGAAAACTGGCAGATCTCCAAATGGTAACATGCTTGAACGTCTTAAGAAACATGAACCGATGTGCACTAGGTTTTATTGGTTGTATTTAATGCATGAGTAAATTCTAATGATCCCATGTTAGGAGCTTCTTAGCCGGCTCGACATAGGAGTGAAGTAGGCACTCATAGGATTGGGGAAGTAAGTGCGCCACCCCATGAATGGTATTAAGGAATACAATCCGTCATCCACGCAACTATAACAAGTAATTAACGTGTAAAAGATGTCTAGGGAGTAGTGAAATCTAAGTAAACACATTTTCTCCACATATTGCTCACAACCTTAGTTAATTTAGTTTTATTTTCATTTCTAGTATTTTATTTTGATTGCATATTTAGTATTGGGTTAGTTGGCTAGCAACTAATTCCGCCCGAGATTTTACTTTGCTTTCTAAAAAAATATAAAAATACAAAAATAATCATCTCTCATCTTTAGAACTAGTATTTAGGTTTTCTAATCCTAACGACACTATTCCTAGCTGAACGATCAATCCCCCGGTACTTGTCACTATACTATACTACAACGATCAGGTACACTGCCTGGTGGGGGTTGTAAGCTTCTCAAGATCCCTTGAGAGGTAAAGCCTGGTGTGATTCCCACGTATCAGTTGAACATCAATTGTGGCATTAAGATTGTTGACTGTAGGCCCAAACTCAGTATCATAAGAAGCTGAGTGAAATAGGCCAGGCTTTGGCTGATAATTCCCAAGATCAGAAGGACTTGGAAATCTTGTAAAGAGCTTCTCAAATTCTGCAGAGACTTCAGTAGAAATGGGAGAGTGTGTATCAGCAGCATCTTTGACCTTATCAGTGGTAATAGGTGTGCCTTCAGTAGAATCGTCAGCAGTATCCTTGTTTCCACTGACTGCTTGTGCTGATTGATGTAGGATTGCTTCAGTCTCTTGTGTAACCTTTTCATTGAGTTTCTGAGCTTCCTGAGTAGCAGCATGTTCTTGCTTCTGCAGTCTTGCAAGATCCTCTGCATAATGTGACTCATCATCTTGTTCAGCAGCAGAATGATTACCTATAAAATGGTTAGGTGGAAAAGATGGTACAACAATGGTATGTTCATCTGGCTCAAATTCATAGTCTGAGTCATCATCCATGGAACCTGCAGGGTTAAAATGTGGATCATTGGTACCTGCATTAGGATTAGAAGCATGTCTAGTATAACCCAAATAGTCAGTCAAATAATCTAGGTCAAAATACCAAGAATGGCCTTGTCCCTGAGTATTAGGCTGATCTTCAAGAAATCTTATATTAAGGGTCTCTTCTATCCTTTTGGCATTTAGATTATACACCCTATAGGCCTTGCTATGAGCTGAATAACCCACTATATATCCCTCATCAGCTTTCCCATCAAACTTACCCAGTATATCAGCAGTATTCAAAATCGTCACTTTGCATCCAAAAGGTTTAAGGTAATGTATGTCTGGAACTTTCCCAGTGAGAAGTTCATAAGGTGTCTTGACATGATGTCTAGTGATGGATACCCTGTTTAAGACATAACAAGCAGTACTTACTGCTTCAGTCCAAAACATAGTGGGTAATTTGGAGTCTGCAAGCATTGACCTTGCTGCCTCAATGAGGGTTCTATTTTTCCTTTCAGCAACCCCATTTTGTTGTGGGGTCCTTGGAGTACTATAGTCCCTTCTAATCCCCTTAGACTTACAAAATTCTATGAAAACAACATTTTTGAACTCTGTCCCATTGTCACACCTAATTCCTTTAACCTTTTTATTAAGCTGGTTTTCAATTAAAATGATGAATTCTTTCAAAATAGGAGTTTTTTCATCTTTAGTTTTAAGAAAGAATACCCAACAAAACCTGCTGAAATCATCTGTGATAACCAGGCAGAAATACTTGTGATCAATACTTCTGATAGGAGTTGGACCAAAGAGATCCATGTGCAGCAACTGAAGAGGTTCTGAAATGGCGCTCACAGCTTTGATGGCTTTGTAAGAGGCTCTGTGTTGCTTTCCCTTATTGCAAGCAATACAATTGTGTTCATTGGTGAAGAGTTTAGAAGGAAGTCCCTGAACAAGACCAAGTTTAGACAACTTGTTGATAGTCTTGTAATTCACATGAGCCATTCTCCTATGCCACTTGGTAGATTCATACTGGGAAGCTTTTGCCACCAAACATGTTAGATCACCTTCTGGCTTGACATCACTCAGATTGAATGTGTACAAGTTGAAGGTTCTAGGAACTCTCAACAAAACAGTTGTGTCTTCTGGAAGTTTGAAGTCCTTGGAAAGTACAAGACATTCATCCTCAGAGAAGAAAACCTTATTCTTAGTGTCACAAATTTGTGATATAGAGAATAGATTAAAATGCTCTAGTTCCTTCACATAATAAACATTTTCAAAGTCTAACAAAGGTGTCTTAATAGTTCCTTTCCCAGTAATTTTGCCATCTCCACCACCAAAAGTTACAGTGCCTCCTCCTTCTATGGGCACAAAGTCATGCATCTTGTCCTTGTTCCCTGACATACTTCTAGAACAACCACTATCAACTATACCTACTTCAGTACTTTTCAAAGGATGATCCTACAACAACAACAAAAATATACAAAAGTTATTACACATTGGAGACTCAAGTCATTGCTGACTTGAGCCTGCCTTGTGGATCATTAGTGATAGGCCATGTAGATGTTTTAGATCCACCATTGTTCTTGGGCCTGTACTGCAAATTAGGTCCCTTCTTTGTCCAAGAACAACCTGCTGAGGGCTTCACAGCAGTATTCCAATACCCACCACCATAATACATTGAGTCAAAGTTATTCGGCCAATAAACATTAGAAAAGAAAGAACTAGTGGGTCGAACATAAGGTCTAGTACTAGGTTTTCTCCATGAAGAATGTGGTTCAACAGAATTGGATTTCTGCTGATGTGGAACAAAAGAGGGTATTTCACTAACATTCTTCCACATTTGCCTAGGTTTCCTTTGACTAAAACATACACCCATTCTTTGCTCATGAAAGGTACATTCCTTAATCAAGTGATATTTACTTCCACACACAAAACACTTATTCTTTTTAGAAGATTTATTCAAACCAAAAGAAGTTGTATAACATGAAAAAGTATTCAAACCACCATGATAAACAGAATTGTTTTTAACAGAATTAAAAGTATTATTTTGCAAAGAATTTAAAAACAAGTCTTCAGTAGAAACTGTCTTGTTATCAGCAGCAACTCTAGAAGGCTTGCGGGGAGACTTGGGTGAGGTCTTTGGTATGGTCTTGGGAGTGGTCTTGGGCAGGTCAGACTTCTCACTTGAATCACAGCTGGCAAATGAGGTAGACCCTTCATCAGAAGACTTGTCACTGTCATAACAAGAGACAAAGTCAGTAGATTTAATAATAGGGTCTGGCAAGTCAGTTGACTTTTTGCCATAGAGATGGTGTGATCCATCAAAGTCAATAGGTATGGATATGTCTATAGGCATGTGTTCCCCTCTTATAGGTCCAGGGACAGCATGTAAGTTACCTTCTTTGACAAAGTTAGCTAACCCTACTGGTGTTGATTTACCTAGGTCATTCCTAGCTTCTAAACCAACATATTTTTTAAATCCTAAACCTATTTTAGAGTTCACAGCCTGACTACCATAAAGTTCACTAGCTAGATTATCACCTGATATTAACCATTGTTTATTTCTAGCTATCTCTTTGTCTAACTTAACTTGTAATTCTTGTTTTTCCTTTTCTAGATCAGACTTCTCCTTTTCAGTACGTCTTAAGTCTATCTTAGCAACTTCTAAATCACTTTCTAGAACTCTTATTTTTTCATCATATTTAACTTGATTCTTTTGAAACCAGACTTTTTGTTTCTCTAAAGTTTTTAAAGCCATTTTATAAGACTCTACTTCAATATAACACTCATTGTACTTTGGTTTCAATTCATCAAATTCTTGTTTAAGCTCATTGTATCTTACACTACATCCAAACACACAGTTGTGTACCTGAGAGATTCCCATCAAGGAGACTTGCTCCTTCTTGTCCTCTGAAGGTGAGTATGCCAGCAGATTCACTTGCGAAGAAGTAGAAGCTTCCTCTCCAGCTGGTTCATGTTCAACCCAATCAATCTGGTGATGCAGAGTCACCATAGCCTTTGAAGGTGCAGCCTTACTAGTTCTGCTTCCAATGGATAAGAGCCATATCTGACTTCATCACCAGACTTCCTTTCCTTGCATTCTCTTGAAAAATGTCCCACTTGACCACAAGTGTAGCATTTAACCTTCCTCCTATCAAACCTTGCTGCCTCTCTTCTATTAAAGCCAAACTTCCTTCCAGACTTGGTTTCAAACCTCTTAATGTTCATGGAGATCATTGCAAGCTGCCATTTCAAGTGCATCTCCTTCATCTCCAATGGATCCACCTGTTCAAAATCCTCATAAGCAAGAAACTACTGATGTTCATATTCAACCACAAATGAATGAACAATATCATCCAACACACTACTGGATTTTGGTTTAGGAGCAGATTGAGTATGGGTTTGAGAAGATGCTCCTGATGAATAAGAACTTGAGGCAAGATGCACAGGTTTTATAGAGGCGCCAACAAATGCAGAGTGAGTGGATGGACGAATAGGACTTCTAACATCAGGCTCAAGTGATTTAAGCCTGTTGTAGAGGTCATCAAAGGACATCATGTCCAACCCACCCTTGGTCTTGAGAGCAATACAGACTTGCAACCAAGATGGCGGCAAGGATCTCAGAAACTTAGCATTACAGTCCTCGTTGTCAGGTCTAGCCTTCAGCTGATTAAGTTGACTTAAGATCCGATGAAACCTGTCATAGCCTTTATGAATTCCCTCTTCTTCAGATATCTGAAACTCTTGGAACTTCTGCTTCAACATAGACTTCTACAACCTTCTTGATTCATCATTCCCACCAAATCTAGCTTTTATTGCCATCCAAATGTCCTTGGCATCCTCCATGAAGTGGAAGTCACCCATATGGTCATCAGGTATAGCTTGGAGCATAATTGTTCTTACCTTGCTCTCCCTTTGTACAGCCAGAATCTCTTCAGCAGTTCTGGGACCTAGAATTGTAACTACTCCATCAGCATCTGTAACATGCTTCTTCAGGCTATTTCCTTTTTTAACAACCTCCCACAGATTCCAATCTATGTTTGTGATCCAGTTCTGCATCTTCATGGACCACATATGATATTCTTCAGCATTCTTCAAGTATGGAAACTTAGCATTACTGTTGGAGAGGTTAAGTTGTTGAAGAGAAGTGGTGTTAAGATTTTGGGTTGTATCAACATCATCATCAGATCCAGGCATGTTTGTTGATTTGTTTGGATTCTTAAGGTGTAAGATTTGTGTTTCTTAGTATAACAGAGACTCTCTCGAGGCTCTGATACCACTTGTTAAAGATCGTTTAAGCCCATCTAGGATATAGCAATATTGATAATCACAGTGGAATAAGAACAAGAACACAATCAATATTACTTGAAGGTTTTCTTTATTGAAATAAAAATAAACTACTCATACTACTAATATACACACGCTATAATCGTGTGTCTAGACTCTCATTGAAAGAGTTTTCTATTGAAATGGATACTAAAACCAACGCCCTACCCCTCTTTATATAATAGAGAGGCTAGGGTTTACATAAAAACCTAGCTTACTAATCAAGCTAGCCAACTATTTTATATTTAGGTCCCTTTTGTTTCTTCTTTCTTCATTCTTGCTCGTGGTTTTGTAATCTTCAAATCTTGTAATTCCCAACACATCATCCAACTCACAGTGAGTTCATAGCCCCACTTTCCATTACTTAATTGTTTTACAAACCCTAGGGGGAATACATGCTATTTTAAACCGAACACAATGCTTTGAAATTGTATGCTACCTGATTGTTTTATTATTACTAAGTACCATCCTTGCTAAATCCAATATCCCTTATTATGAACCATTTAATCACTAGTAATAGTGAGCACGAGTTTTGTGAATAGGCCTATTGGGATTGACGAATCCCATTTGTATTGACTAAGTTCAAACAAATGCACTATATTTGAGATTTAGGTATGACAGCAAAGTGTTAGACACGTTTCCCGGGTACTTGGACCCCACCCTAGATGTAATGGACTAAGAGCCTTATGTGGTTGGTTAGTCAACAAATGTCGTGATGTGGTCTAACCCGATAGTCAAAGAATGTGTAATGTGGTTTAGAAAGTATTATGAGTCACTAATATAAAGGAAAAGAACTTGAGGGACATAAGTTGACAGAATCTGAAAATAGTACTAGAACCAACTTGTTCTAGCCTGCAGGGATTAATCTTTCTAATTCCTCAAACTAGTACTAGAACCAACTTGTTCTAGTACTAAGAATGAATTGTGGTAGTGCTAAAGGGACTAAAGTTGCCATTGAGGTAAATGAGTTATGAGTAGGATGTGGCCAAAGTAAGAAGAAAGAGACTAGAAGGACCAATCTTGCCATTTTGCCAAAGATGCCACCTAACTAGTATATCTAGGAAAGTCTAGACTTTTCTCTCATTATGGAGATAAGTGATGGTCCGGTTTTAGAAGAAAGAAAAGGGAGGGAAGAAAAGCTAGATGATGGCTTGAAATGAAGAAGGTTAAGATCTATGTTCTTAATGATAATGAAGCTTTAGATTATGGATTAAGTGGGTTTTCATCATATGATCAAGATATGATCATATGATGATGTAGAATGAAAGATAAGTATGTTTTATGGGTTATGTTAACCCTTGTTATGTTACTTATTGTTATGTTGTTAGGTTGTGGTTATGACCGATGATGATGATGATGGATCATTGTGATGATGATGATGTTCTTGATATGTTTAGATTGGATTAAGGTAAGTAAAATGATGATAGCATATGTTATATAGATTTCTATCATTATGTGTTATGTATGTTTATGTTGAGAAGATGAGCTTGGATTATGCTCATGTGATGCCATGGTTATGGCTTATGTGATGAGATGATGCTATAGAATATGTTGATGATATGTGATAGTTGAGACTTGGGTATGTAAGCCATGAAGTAAGTGTTTATGTATATGATGCATTATGTGGATTGAAGTATAATAGTATGTTATAGTCGTTTTACTTACTAAGCCTTTGTGCTTATGGTTTAGTTGTCTAACCATTTTGTAGGATTATCATGTTCTTATGGATGGCTTGGATATGTGGATTAAAGTTTTGGTTATGCAAGATTTAAGGTAATATGTGTTTAGGAGCTTAGCTAGAATATCGGGCTCATGTGTAAGTTTGTACCCCCGTTAGTCTTTTATGGGTTGTTAAAGGGCAACCGTATGGCAAAGTATATGTCAAGAGTTGTATGACAATTTGGTAGTCATTTGATAAGTCAAAGTATGGTTTATGTGTTTTTGAGTAAAGTTAAAGGGGCGTTTGGTTTAAGTGTAAACATACCCATTTTGAGTAGTAAATGGGTCAAGTGTTATTGAAACATGTTTGATATGTTAAATGATTGATTTCTGGAAAGTTTGGTGTAAAAACGAAAGTGATATAAGTGGTTTGTTGCGAAATGGGTCAAAACAGGTTATTTGCATAACCCGTCGTAAAGTACCCCCATAAATGTTTTTGCATGAAAATGAGCCCATTTATATACCAAATAAATCTGGAAATTTTGGTTGAGTTTCAAGTTCAGGAGGTCGGGTTTCAGGCCGGGGATTTTGAAAGTGATTTCGGGACAACAAGCTGTCCAGATTTTCCGGGCAGACTGTGCAGATTTTTGGCAGTTTTCAAAAATTCATATCTTTTAATCCATAAGTCGTCATGGGTCGTGCCACCTATCGTTTCGAAGGTGATTGAGTCTATTTTTATCTAAAAATAGCCCCAAGGTCTGATTGTGTACTGATTTTTATCAGTCTATGAAAGAGTAACAGCAGGTCAGTTTTAGTTCAAGCATTTCCGCGTAAAAAGTTTTAGTTTTTGGTCTAAGCGGGCATGGGGTGTTACACAAAGTATCTACCGGGATAACTCCGCCGATTGATATTGGTACCCGTTAACGTTTTGGTGTCATGAGCTTAGTATAATAATAACTGTTTTGTTTTCCAACCATGAGTATGAGTCTAATTAACTCATACTACCAACATATTGTGTTCCACTACTTAACAAACTCTATGAATATCACTCAACCTTTGTGTTGACCTCTTAAACATGTATTTCAGGTCCGTGATGATCAAGGATGGCACGGAGGGGCACGGATATTCAAGAGGGCTATAAATTTTATTATCATTCGAAAACTCATTTAATGTAATTTGTAAACATGGAACCATCTGGGACCTCATTTTGTAATATATGATATTTATATAATTTGAATGATAAATCTTTTAAAATGACTCAATTAGAGTTTGTTTTCTATTAATATGACTGTTGTGCCGTCGAGTAACACCCAAGTTGAATTTCGCTGCATCATTGAATTGGGGGTGTTACAGATTGGTATCAGAGCCATGGTTATAAAGAAACGGGTCTAATTGAGACCTAAATTATAACCACACTCACAAGCAAAAGCATTTTTATAGCCTTCCACTCTCCGTGTCTTCCATCCTCCAGACGATTATGGACTTATTAAGCATTTTATACTAAACAAACATGTTAGCATATGGATATATGTACCTTTAGCGTAATTGAGCATTTCCCCGTAAGCTTTTTATACTACATGAACATATTAGTATATTGATATATACACTCGATTTATTTTCAATCATTTTATCTAAACAATGGACTAAACATATCTGCGTATGCCTATTCTAGGGCATTTCGACACAACCACATTCTCCCAATCATGTTCCTACTCCAACATTTTATGTCCAAGATATTGTAACGAATTACAATGGTCTTCCCTATTTCCCGGACATTGTATGATACAATGGTCTTAATCATTTCTCAAATGTTTTGAGTCACACAATGATCTAATCTACTTCCCTAACATTGTGAATTGCACAATGGTCTAATCTACTTCCGAGGCATTGTGATTTGCGCAATGGTCTCTGGAATTATTCTATCACATCATCAATATCATTTCTTATGATATCAAAAACCCATCACAATCTATCAATTTCTAAATAGAATATGAGATTTCTAAAGGACAAACTAATCCATCATCTACAAAAGCTGAAGTTTCTCTACATTCATCAAAGTTTTCTCCTGAAACCTTCATTGTTAAAAGTTCATGATCCTGGCCAACTATGGACTGTTTTAGAACTACTTAAAACTTCCTTTCCACACGTATCTACCCGTACTATCTTCTATGCAATGGAATGTGAAAACATAGTTTACAAGTCTTGTATAGGCGGGACTTGCAACTGAATGGTTTGACATCGCCTTTGTTTAGTGGACAGTTTCCCAAAAGCAACGGACATATCACAAATATGCCTAATTTAGGTATTTGAAAATTTTATCGAACCTCGGCTAAATATAGACTAGTCACCTATATTTAACCTAGGGACAGTGAAACATAGTCTGACTAACTATGTTCGACTTAAAATTTTCAAATACTGAGAATAGTTGTACTAGGGTTATGTTCAGATTAATTTCCTACTTGAACTTAATAAACCACCAGAATTCTTTAAAATGATCTAGAGCCACGATATGGTCTTACCACTCAGCAAGATCTTAACACCTTATTTGTATTATCTAATTTCATTCTTGAAAGTTTTCATTTATAAGATAATCCGAACTACTATCTTGGGATAGTTATCAATTCTTCTCTCTTATCCCTTAGAAGTACTATCCTGTTTCGGTCCTAAGGATACCATTCCGTCATAAACCTTTAAAATTTCTTAAAATTTTAAAGCAAACTTGACATATCTACCAATATTAATGTTAAGCATACACTACACACATTTGTTCATCAACATATCACATCACTATCTTCACAACCGTTGCAACCACAAGCTCATTAACAGATCTTGATGCACTTTTAAAGCTCAAATCATCCTTAGTTACACCACAAGTACCATCATCAGCTTTACAAGATTGAATATTCATTTTGTACTTTTGGAACACCAGTATCATCTCGTAATACACTACCTTGTAACTCACCGACTAAGTATGAACGTTGTGTTGGGAATTCTTAAGGATGATTTATAATTATTTGAATGGATTGGGATGCCTTTCATTTAAATAAAAAAATTGTAAATCACCGAACCATAAGTTTATATTCCCTTATTAACATTGTTTGGGATTCCTCTCTATGTAAATAAATAATTATAAACAAGTGGGCTTATTTATATCCGAAATAACATAAGTATGAAGTCAATAAACACAAGGTACAACAACATATTACCTACTAGGCTATGATTGCAACTACTATCCCAATTTCCATTTATTCGATTCCTATGTTAATTGCTATTGATACTTGACAACTATATCAATTTCTATGTGATATTCAACTATATCAATTTCTGTACAACTACTATATCAATTTCTATTAATATTCGACTGCTATATCAATTTCCTTTGATATTCGACTATTATTTGAATCTCTAGTAATACTCAACTATGTTATCAATCTCTATTGACACACCATATTATGAGACAAATCAAACTACATCACTGGTAATCACAGACTCTAGTCCTCATAAGTAACTGCACCTCTTCATCGACACCACTCCAACATATAACACACATAGAACTTCGGGACGAAGTTCCCCTAAGGGGTAGAGACTGTAACAATTCACATTTTCAGGGTAACTTCTATTCCCGAATAATTTCACTATTCATTTTTACTATTCACTCACTATTCATTTTCCAAAATTTAATTTTTATTTCATATTCTCGTGTGATAAATCATTTCCATGGCAAAATAAAAGTTTGACACTCATCAGATCATTTTCGCGAAAGTTATTAAGGAAATACACGTTTAGACTAAAACGTCATTCAAAAATTCTACGCACAACGAAACTCGACCGCGTTAATTTTCCCCGCATCAGAAAAATGTTTGATACACTCATGATTTATTTGAGAATTAATCATAACTGAGAAAAAAGTGACCAAATAAACCTCGGCCGTGAGAAACAAAAATTTACGTTTTTAAGCGCTTTTACTTAGCCGTAACCTTAGCCTATACCTGCACCGCGTTTCTAAGACGATTTGAGTTTTCACATTTTTTGGAAAAAGTCAACATATTTTTTCCCTCCTCCTTTGACCAAAAATCATTCCTTGATTTTTAGGCTTACGGTTTTACATCTTAAAGACATAAAATACCAACCGACACTAGACTGAGCCCACTCTAGACATTGTAATTATTTTAAATCATTATTATCCTATTAGAAAAGTAACATTTTACTTTTCTCAATTTTACACAATATTCGTACGTTTTACGTATTACGCGTTTTAGACCCATGTTTCTAGTTTTAGCAGGGTTTGAGCACCCCAATGGAACCTACCACTCATTTTATATTTTATTATGGAGTATAATGACAAGTTTAGTCATTCTTTCAAGTTTCAGATTTGTACGATACCCGGTTTTACGTTTTGTGACGTAACAACTTACGGTTAGCATTTTTCGGAGTCAAAACTAGCTACATAAGTTAGATAATATCATCACAAACCAAGTCACTCCCCTTTATCTCATTCAAACCGCCATAGGGGGGGGGAGTCACCCCTTGTGTGGCTTGATCTCCTTCCTTGTGCTCTAGGATGCATACAAGTGTTCAACTTGCTCTCCAAGTGTTGACTAGTCAAGTTTGTAACCTCCTCAAACTCATATAAGTACCCTCCCCTCCTATTTTGTCCCATATCACACACAAAAACACCATCTCCTTAGCTAATTTACTTCCAAGTTTTATTTAAGAATCAAGTGCTATATCAACACATAAAACTCTAGTTTGGTTTTGATTCATCAAACTACTTCAAATCCTTTGAAACTTTTGGTGATTCTCTTGAGTTTAGATCCACTCAATTCACCTAAACCCTCATCACAAATCCTTCAAGAATACAAGAGTAAAAGGATTGCTAAAGTGAAGAGAATCTTGTCAATCAAAGTCCTATCCTTACTAGTTACTTCATTTCTTTTAGAAAGCCTAAAGTTGTAAGGAAACCCTAACATACTTTCTTGATAAATATCATTTTCATGCTATTTATATTTCATTCATACTATATATTGTCTTGTTATTATGTTCATGATGTATAAAAATTGGTAAAACAAGTTATGGTAAACATATGTTAAACAAACAAGTAAACTAGTGACATATATTGTGAAATTCGACCAAAATAGTATAACCATGATATGAAACACTTACCTACTATTATAGAGGACTTAAAAAGGAAAACATATCAATTTGAATCACCCAAAACGAGTACCCGAGTCAAAAGTTATGACTATTAGAAGTTACTAAAACTTTACGGCAAAACTGCCTAAAAACCTTCTGTGACAGAACCTTAAACACGCAAAAAGAGGCCCTTCTGGTCCGTTTCATCAAAAAGTTAAAACACGAAAGTTGTCTGGAATGATATTTTCTTCAAAAACTCAAGAGCACGAGCCTAGAAAACCAATAATGAATGATATTTTCTTCAATTTCTTAACAGCTATTTTGAAATACCCAAGTGACTATATAATGGTTATGGTTAGATATAACCAAGAGGTCTAATGACCTAAAGCCAAGACCACAACCATGGCTAAGGCCAAGGTTGAGTCTCAAGACCATGGAACAATGACCAAGGTCACGGCAAGGCCATGACTAAAGACCATATAAACTTACCTAGGCGAAAACATGAGCTAAAGAGTTAGCGATAACTTAAACATGCAATTTGGATCTACTCCATCTAAAGAACCATGAGATCTTACAAGTAATTGTCATACAAGATTTAAGAAACTCATTCTAATAACAATCTTCATCCAAAAGTAAACTTTTCTAAGTTTATTCAAATATTGGACATGTAACTTTTCGGATCAAAACTTATATATATATTTTATCAAATACTACAATAGTAGGGAGCCTCATGTGAGGGGTTCATAAAGTAAACCGTCGAGATGAGTTGTGGATTTACGAATTAAAGTGTCCTGGCTCCTCGAACGTTTACTACATGACCTCTGAATTATGTCGGCCCGAACGGTAGTAAGAGATATGCAAACTATACATGTTTCATAAACCATTTTTGTTCAAAGACTTACATTATATACTAAGTGCTACATCATGAACTATATGCAAGACATATATAGGCTCGTTTATGTTTCCTTAGACATTATTCCAAACCTAAGTTGCAACAATTATTCTAGGTTGCTCGCAGAAGTTCTCACGGCATATCCATCATTCTCATTATACATCATCCAACTCACGGTGAGTTCATAGCCCCACTTTCTATTACTTAATTGTTTTACAAACCCTTGGGGGGAATACATGCTATTTTAAACCGAACACAATGCTTTGAAATTGTATGCTACCTGATTGTTTTATTATTACTAAGTACCATCCTTGCTAAATCCAATATCCCTTATTATGAACCATTTAATCACTAGTAATAGTGAGCGCGAGTATTGTGAATAGGCCTATTGGGATTGACGAATCCCATTTGTATTGACTAAGTTCAAACAAATGCACTATATTTGAGATTTAGGTATGACAGCAAAGTACCTACCGGGATAACTCCGCCGATTGATATTGGTACCCGTTAACGTTTTGGTGTCATGAGCTTAGTATAATAATAACTGTTTTGTTTTCCAACCATGAGTATGAGTCTAATTAACTCATACTACCAACATATTGTGTTCCACTACTTAACAAACTCTATGAATATCACTCAACCTTTGTGTTGACCTCTTAAGCATGTTTTTCAGGTCCATGATGATCAAGGATGGCACGGAGGGGCACGGATATTCAAGAGGGCTATAAATTTTATTATCATTCGAAAACTCATTTAATGTAATTTGTTAACATGGAACCATCTGGGTCCTCATTTTGTAATCTCTGATATTTATATAATTTGAATGATAAATCTTTTAAAACGACTCAATTAGAGTTCGTTTTTTATTATTATGACTGTTGTGCCGTCGAGTAACACCCAAGTTGAATTCCGCTGCATCATTAAATTGGGGGTGTTACAATTAGTATACAATTAAAAGTCGGTTATCGCTTGAGATGAAGTTGAAAATGTTGCAAGAATTATTGATGATTTAACCTAATGCAATATATATAGATATATGTATTATATTAATGCATTTTCATATACAAGTAATTTATGTGTGTTTTCTATTGATGTAGCTCACATGTGTGAATTGATTAAAGAAAATATGCACGAGCATGTATGTAAAGCAACATTTAAATGGTTAAATGATACTCTTTAGCATGATTAGTTTATGTAAGCATGTAACTTGAATAATGAATATAAAAGAAAAAGTATATAATTTTTGCTCAAACCCATTTGTAAATTTAAAAAATTAAGTTTAAGACATAATAGTGGAGTCCAAAGGTTTTAGGAATGATTAATAGCGTGTTAATTAATATTGATTAAGTTAGCTATTTAGAATTGAGTTTATTGATAAAATTTATTAATATTATTTAGATTCCAATGTTAATTTTCAATAAAATTAGTTGTAAAATAAAATAAGATGAAGCTAAAAAGGTTTGTAACGATTTTTATACAGTTTATGTGGCATTATTATATATACATTATTACACAAAGGGAAAATTGTCTAAAAATACTATCAACTTGCCACTTTTTCCTTTTGTATGTTATGAACTTTTTTGTTTCCTATTGTATACACAAACTTTACTAATCCTACTATATTATCAATAAAACACTTTTACGATGACGTGACAATACTTAATCACACTAATTACTGTGTAATTAATAGAATAAAAACCTGTAATATTGTTACAATAAGGTGATTAGTAAAGTTTGTGTATACAATAGGAAAAAAAAAAGTTCATAGCGTACAAAAGGAAAAAGTGGCAAGTTGATAGTATTTTTAGACAATTTTCCCTTACACAAACTTTAACTTATAAGCTTAATACAAAAAATATTTAACGCACACTAAATTATGACCAATTAGATAGACTCCGTGTGCTTCATATTACCATGCAAAAACCATCTAATAGACAAGTATTGTAGGGCTAAGTAATAGACCAAAAGAAACAAAGCTATTTTTTTATCATGCAAATAAGTAATATGCCAAAAGAAACAAAGCCATCACAACTTAATAACCAAAAGCCCATATATAGAATACAACACCACATAACCAAAACAACATCAAACACTTTTAAATTTTTATACAAGAAAGTTAAAACATTTCATACATCATACTAAACAATAATTAAGTATACACTCGCCAATATACAGAAAGAATACACGATTAACAATTAGATTGTTAGTCCGTGCGTAGCACGGGTTCTGCCTGCCTCGTATTAATTAATTTCCAATTTTTTATCAAAAAAATGAATGACTGAGATTTGTTCCTTGATACGTAGAAAATTTTTGGTATGTAAATGATCTCTTTTCTTATTTTATATCATTAATATCACATTGTGTCATAATGATACCCTTTATTGCGTAAAAAGCTATTCAATAATTATTTGTAGGTGTAAGTCCTGCTTAAAACATGTAAGATAGTTTATGGTGTAGAAAATATTGTAAAAGACTCCATCCGTCATAAAATATAAGTCTATTTTTTATTTTTCAAATTCTTTTCTTTCCTACTTTGACCTTAATTTTTTTTGATGTTATATAATACTTTATGAAAATATACTTATGAAAATGCATTTAGAGCGAGGGGCGTCGTTGCGTTCTTCCCCTGCGTTGTTCTATTAGCCCAAACCCAAGAACCACTGTACCACCGTTCGCGCCAAAAGAGGTGGTGCCGTAGCCACCAGCCAGCGCCATGTTTTTTTTTTTTTTTTTTTTTTTTTTTTTTTTTTTTTTCCTTTTTGTTTAAAAAATTCGAACGTAGGGAAGAAATTGGGACGTTTGGCAACGGATATATTACCGTTTGGACCCAATTAACCAAAAAAAAAAAAAAAAAAAATCAAGTTTTACCGCTTAAAAATCCGATAAATACCTCCTTGTTACTTGATACTTCACACACTTCAATATATTTTATAACACGCTATTCTCTACTTTTCTCATTTTTTTCCAAACAAAATGAATCCCAATTCACCGTGGATTAACAATATGCTAATTGACCATTCGAACCAAATGACGGCTTGTCTTCGAATCCGGCCAACAATCTGGGCTCGTCTTCGAATCCATACCCTCAAGGGCCTTACTTTCCCACCGAAGAATAGTTCACTTTATGTATTTCTATGTTTACGTACTATGTTTTTATTTTTATGTAACTTTTTTTTATTGATGTAATGTGTTTTTTTATTTAATGAAGTTCATTTTAGTTTATGTTGTGTATGTTTTATTTATGTAAATGGTATAAAAAAAATGAATGAAAAAAAAGGGGCCAATGCCACCACATTTTTTGGTGCCAATGGTAACGACACAAAATGTGGTGCCAAAGGGTTTTTGGTGTCATAGAGTGTTTTGCTGACGTGACACTGGTTTTTGCCAACGGCTTAACGATACCCGGTGCTCTTAAAACACAAGTCTATTTATATATTTTGCATCAACTATTATATATAATACGAAAAAAAATAATTAATGAAAAAGTTGAGTAAAGAAACTTTAAAAAAAGTTAAAATGTACTTATATTTTGAAAGAGAGTAATTATTGTCTTTTAAAATTTCATTTTAAATTAATACTCTGTATAAAACTATATTTTTGTACACAAATGCAAATTTAATTTGCACCATCAAAATAAACATACTTATCAATAGCTTTTGGCTAGCTAGCTAGTAACATCTATCCCATCCTTCTTTAGCTTTTTGTAAGGGATGCATTAACCGCACCCTCTCTATCATATGGGGTCTACCTATTTTAGTCAAAAAATACAAGCATTAAAACAGACAGTACAAGTGGTGGCGGCAGTGTCGGTCAACACACCCTCTCTACAGGGAGGGTGTCGTTAACTCATGCCTTTTGTAAACCAACCCTCACTCTTTGACTTTGATTAATTTCCTCTGTTCTCTCATTAGTCATTACATAAAAAAGTTTCTCCACTTGGATAATTTCCTTTCCTCTTCCTCCAAAATATCTATCTATCTGCTCCTCTGTTTCTTTCAGATCTCATCTCTCTCACACACTTTCACCTCCACTCTGTGTTTTGAATGACAAATGCTGTAAACTGATTTGTTTTATCATGTAATCTAATCAACCTATTCATAGTTTCACCTTTTACTGTGTGTCATATTTGATTTCTAAAAAAAAAAAAAAAAAACTATCTATTAGGGATCACTATTCACTGAAGGTATATAAAAGCTAGCTAGCAGTTTATATATTATATATCTATCTATCACACAGTTACACTTTCATTGTGTGTGATACTTATTTGATCACAAATGAATCCGGAACTGATTCATTTGATCGGATAATCTAGCTAGCTATATATACAGTTTATATATACGTTTCTCTCTCACACAGTTGCACCTTCCACTGTGTTTTTTTATATAAAAAAAAACTAGCTAGCTCTGGATCATGAATTTGTATATATAAACAAGCGCTAAACACAGCACACTACTACAAGTTTCTCTCTCACACAGTTACACCTTTCACCGTGTTTTATATATAAATATTTATATACATATATATGTTTTGAAGAGATGTTAGATCTTAATATCGATATAGCACAACCATCTGTTGATGATCGGGTTCATGTTCATGAGACGAATAATGTTGTAGAAGATCGTCTATCTGGTACATCTGTTTCATCTGACGTGCTAGATGATCCTCCAGTCACCAATGCTGATGACGTAAACTCGGTTACTTACGTCGCAAGTAACATCGAAAACGGGTTGAAAACGAGGCAGTTTTTTCCTGTTGGATGTGATTTGGAAGTGGAAGATGATGACGAGGAAGATGAGTTAGTTTCGAGGTCGAAAATAGGGTCTCAGTGGTTGAATTTGAAGGTTCCTGAAGGTGTTCCGGTTCCACAGCCGGCTGTGGCGAAGAAGAGTAGGCGTGGACCGAGGTCTAGAAGCTCGCAGTATCGTGGTGTGACGTTTTATCGAAGAACTGGTCGTTGGGAATCACATATTTGGTATGATTGATTTTTCGAACTTGATTTATTTAACTTTTGTTTAAGCTTATTGTAGGCTTATGATCTTATGTGATTTCGGTTTTATTTTCCAAAAGTTCAAATTTTCCGGCTTATTTTAGGACTTGTGGGCTAAAATAAGTTATAAGCTCATATGTCTCAGAATAAGCCAGTAAATTAAAGATAACCCAAAATCATATAAGCTAGTAAGCTCGCAAATAAGCTTAAACAAAAACCTCCGTAATTTTTCTTATTGTGTTTATTATTACGGGTAAAGTTCGATACGTTTGATAATGGTTATCCTTAACTTGTTTATGGTTTGATGTAAATTAACTAATATGTTTGTTTTGTTTTGTATGTTCAGGGATTGTGGAAAACAAGTGTATTTAGGTGAGTATTATGATTGTTATTTCAATCTTTGGTATCAGTTATATGCGTTTGGATTTATGATCATTAGATATTAATAATATTGTTTGATTATAGGTGGGTTTGATACTGCTCTTGCTGCAGCTAGGTTAGAGTTCAAATTTGAGATTTTTTTTTTGCGTTAGGTTATTGTTAATTGTTTTTTAATGTGGTTTTGGACTAACTTCAATGATTGTGATTTGTGATTTAGAGCGTATGACCGGGCAGCTATCAAGTTCCGAGGAATTGATGCTGATATAAATTTTCATATAAGCGAATATGAGGAGGATATGGCACAGGTAATGGCCTAACAGGAATTTTGTGAGATGCTTTGTGTCTGATTGAAGTGGAAGTTTGTTGAAAAGAGGTTAATGTTTCTGAATTGATGTAACAGGCAAAGAATTTGTCAAAAGAGGAATTCATTCATATACTGCGTCGACATAGCACAGGATTCTCTAGAGGAAGTTCAAAGTACCGAGGAGTGACACTTCACAAGTGTGGGAGATGGGAAGCTCGGATGGGTCAGCTACTTGGGAAAAAGTAAGGAACTATTCTAGTTACTGTTACGTGGTCTTGATGCTTTGCAGATGAAATATATACTTGATATAGATGTAGTATATTTTCTCATTTAGATTCCTAAGTACAATAGATCAATACCGTTAATGCGCTCAGGGCCCTTTTTTTTATGTTCAAGATTACAATGATTGGTTTGCAGGTATGTTTACCTTGGATTATTCGACAATGAAGTAGAAGCTGCAAGGTTCTTGTAATTTTATAATAACATAACTCTTAAAACTTAATGAATAAAGGCATTTGAGGAGACATCTAACAACATTTGCAATCTGTATCTTTTGAAATCAGGGCGTATGACAAAGCTGCCATCAAATGTAATGGCAGGGAAGCTGTTACCAATTTTGAGCCAAGCATATATGGGACAGATATAAGCTTGGAAGCCATGGATGAGGGTACTGGTTCATTTCTATATTTACTTTTAGGATGTGGACGTAAAACACTTTGTTAATATCATCTTATCCATTACTATAAAAAAAAACCGTTGTTTGCTGCAGGCGGTCATAATCTTGATCTCAACCTATCGGTTTCTTCCGTTACAAACAGTCCGAAGCGGAATCACAATGGACAGAATCTGGATATGTGTTCTACAACCAGTGAATTACCTTATGAGAAAAGACTGAAGGTATGTGAAATTGTAGAATAGTAGAGTATCAATAAGAAGTTCGTTAATTTTAAAGTTTTGGTACTATTTTGCTTACTTTCATAAGAATTATAAGTTTTTTTAATCTTCCTGAGCAACATTGTGTGACGCCTGTTGCAATCAGGT
The DNA here is from genome assembly GCA_030686995.1 of Artemisia argyi. Lineage (NCBI taxonomy): Eukaryota > Viridiplantae > Streptophyta > Magnoliopsida > Asterales > Asteraceae > Artemisia > Artemisia argyi. The sequence continues at coordinate 117,986,126 of CM060698.1, read as the reverse complement.
TTCTGCATCTCCCTTTTAGTGCAACGGAGTCCTATATTGTGTCATGAAATCTTTTGTTATTATATAGTAGTTCTAGCAAATTGATGTTGGCAAAGGTCAGCGTTTATATAAACATGATTGTAATGATAGCTAGACTTCTCATTCTCTTATTCACAGGTTCAGCCTCTTCCACCCGCAAGTGTGTATGGACAAACAACAGTATCCAAGCACTACCCTGTTTCACAGGTTCAGCATCATCCCCCCGCAAATGTACATGGACAATCAGCAGTATCCAAGCACTACCCTGTTTCACAGGTTCAGCATCATCCCCCCGCAAATGTACATGGACAATCAGCAGTATCAAAGCACTACCCACTATGGTCTAATATGTATACTAGTTCTACGCCAAACTATGAGGTAATTATTCTAACGATTTCCTATATTGAATTGTCAGTCAGATGTTTCATACCTGGTCATGTATAATTGATATTGACTAACGTATTTGATACAACCAACAATACATCCTCATCCTTAGCAAACTAGTCATATCAGAGAAGCTGATTGGTATAAAACCATTTCTTGTTTTACCTGAAAAGGTTCACTAGTCAACTCTTATATAGCATCTTTAAAACTTGTGAACATCGTGTACTTCAAAAGGATATCCTCAAATATTTTAATGAAAACACAACAGTGGTATCCAAATCAAAAAACCTAACTGGGACCAAACTGGAACAGACGGGTATAGGCTATAGCTGCCTTAGTTCTAGACTATTAACAAACCAATTCTTGGTTCAGAGCTTTGCTCAGTATTTGTTTTAAAATCAGTTTTAGGTTTAGCCCGGTTTCAGAACCTGAACCGTACTGGTATTTTCGTATGATGTTCTATTTTTCAAACTTGGAACACAGTCACTCTATAACTACTTTTAGAGTTTTAACTAGAAATACCAAGTTTCAAATTTCGGTTTAAAGTCTAGTTTGGAAAAAAACTGGCTCTAAATAAGAACCGGAATAGGTGCAATGTTTATGTCACAATGAACACCTCTAGTTAAATGTTTGTGAACTAACTTTTCAAGCACATTCTTCTATCAGGAAATAGCAATAGGAAAGGGATCTACAAATGTTCTTCCTTCACAAGGGCTCTCAAACTCGGCCAGGCAAGTGCAGGTGCAAATGCAAAATCAAATGCTAAGAAGCCACGGTGTCGCTCTTCCGGTTCCTGTTTCCTCTTATGCAGCATCATCAGGATTCTCGTCTTCCGTTCCCGTGTTCTCAACTTCCCCTTTCCAGTCAAATAACAAGACTTATCACAATTCTTCCATCCGAATGCCGTCGGGTACTTCCTTATACTACACAAATAATCATATTGGTTAAACCATATGCCATTTGAGTAGTGAGACCAGACACTGTGATTGTAAAGTGCTTTCAATGGCAAAGCTCACTGGCATACCCCTAGACCCTAGTGGCACATAATTCATATTCGCTTTTGTGTGTAAAAACAATACAAAAGAGTGAAAATTATGGTGATGAACATAAGCACAGACACCGTAACGTGTGACTATTGTTGCTTGAATATTCTTACCATATAATGTGTGTTCTCATTCTGCTGAAGGTTAATCATGCAACAATGTGATACAAGTGTTTATTACTGTAGTAAATATATGAACACATAAAACATGCAATCTGACCTTATCTTTTATCAACAACATATCCACATGTAAAAAAACCATGGTTTTCAAAACCAAACAGGACATCAAATAGACTTTTTTCCCTGTTAAACCCGGTTTTTTAAGGTTCAAACATTCAGACCGGCGGGTTTGGTCTTGTTATCAAAACACTTCTAAAAACTCAAGGTTCCATATTTTAAGCTCAATTTTAGAACGTATGATTATCTTTTTAGTTGTTCTAAAAAATTAACCATATTAAGAAAGAAGAATTATGTTGATCTAACACAACATTTCCAAACGAAACAAGTTGCCATTTTTACGACTCATCCACAAGACCACAAGCAAACAGTCAACAAGTACTAAGACTTTCTCAATAAGAGTAACCTGCTCATTTCATTTGTATCAAACTAAAAGAAGTTTTGAAGGTGCATTCTTTACATTCCAAATACCCGAGGGGTGTATACATCGCCCGAAGTGGGCATTTGGAACATATAGTCACCATAACCAGGCAAGAAACTCTCATACGCCAATTTTCCAACCTCACTTCTCGCATTCTGTCGAGGAGCCTCCTGCAACTGGTTATGCTGTTGATATCCATTTGTAAACTTTGGTTGTTGAGCAAATAAAGACGTGTTGTAGCTCTGGTGGTGTAAATCCACTAGCCCAGAAGAAGGAAATTGAGGTGTGTGATGTTGTTGCTGCACTGTGGTTTGAGAAAATAGTCTCTCTTGAGGAAGATGAGGTAGAGTGGTGGCAGGTACAGACTGTTGTTGCATGAAAAACCAGTTTTTTGTGTCGTCATGAGATGAGGTAGAGCAGTGAGATGAAAAGGATGAGGGCCATGAATTGGTCAACCCACTTGTGGATGATTTGCCTCCCACCATTGTAGCAGCAGGATCAATATAATCGTCACTGCTATTGCTAAGATTCCCCAATGATGGCGAACGATAATGAGTATTTGGTGCAACCTTGTAATAATTCCCTGGAAGAGAAAGCAGTCAATTCGGGATGTAAATCGATATCAAAAAATCCACATATCAGCAATGCTATACTACCAAGCTTGGTGAAACCTCTAAAGGTGTACCTTGCATCGGGCTGTATCTGGACTGAAAAAACTCTGGTCATAACATTAAGGTACAGGTTACTAGGTGTCTTTTTATGAGTCTGGAACAAGTGTTTGTGTCGTTATAGGTTCTGAAATTTCGTTGCAGCTTCGTAGTTTTCCAATTTTCATTGATATTATGAAAGAAAAGTTAACTTTTTATAGTTACCCCGTATAAACTCTTCATTTTATGAGTTTAAAACCTTTTCAAATACTTTCAAATTTTAAGAAAAGAATGAAAATACAAAAATAGTGAACGCAACACATGTATTAGGCCTAGGTTGCCTGGTGGGAAGTTTGATTTTCCATGTTCGCGCTCTTATATCAAATACAATCTTACATATGACCACTGATCTCACACTTCCAATAAATAATGTGCCCAGAAAAACAATGCACTCAATTTGACCGGATGAGGTAACGGCAACAATTGACTAGGCACCTAGATTAACGCAAGTGTGAAAAAATATAACTGTAGCTCACGTTTTGTCCGAAGAAGAAATTTTGGATGGGAAAACACCAAATTAAAGTTCTGATGTTTTTCGTGGACAATAATTGCGGATATAAGTAAATATACAGAAAGCCAGACAGGGAGTGAAGACATTGCTTACCAGAGCCTACTGCAACAGCCTGATCAGTTCGCATGCAGGCAGAAAAACCAGGTGGGGGTTTACTGAGCATGGAGAATCCTGGGGGAGTCAAGTTCTGAGCTCTAGATGCTATTTATACACAAACAAGCAAAAAATGAGATCTCAAGAAGATAACAGTAATACACCTAAAATCCAAATCCCCCCCCCCCCCCCCCCCCCACCCCAAACACACACACCCCCACCCCCACACTATCAAATGATACAACCCATGGCATGGGCACAACTCGCTCGGGGCAATCACGTGAGATTGTGCTGTGTAAAAGACACAAAACTTGTATCCTGTTCTAATACTTTTAGAGCATTGAGTGATCCTATTCAATTGAATATTGTGCAAGTGTGAGATATACATACCCTGATGTTGGGACTTGTAGCGATCATCTTTGTTCTCAAAAGAATCCTGAACAGCAGAAAAGTTAAGCCCTTGACAGATGTTGCTAGAAGGAGAAACCAAGTCAATTTTTTTACTAGAAAATGCATGTTCCTTTGCAAATGAGAATCTCGAGTGTTCATTGTTCTGAACATTCCATGAAGATCCCTGACGCCCATCTCTTGTTTCCAACAATCCAGTTACTGTTTGAGGGTACACTGAACTATCACCATCTAAATCCATGGAAAGAATATTGGATATTATAGTATTTTCAATAGCAGCAGAACTTTCATCATTATCATCCACTGGCGTATCATTATCAAGACGTCTCAAATGCTCCACAATTTCTTCATTAGAAAACGAATTAGAACCTCTGTATATCCTATCTGATTTAGCTAAACTTTGAAATTTCTTCTCATTGTATCCATCATTCAATTCAGAATTCACAAACGAAGCCTGTACATTATCTTCTTTATCCACATAGCTACTCTGATTATGATAATCAGTATGCCACCAAGAGTTATAGCTATAGTCCTTAGAAGTATCGGCAGGATCCTTTGATTCAGCAGAGATGAAAGAGGCTGTATGACTCAATTCAGCAGGATCCTTTGATTCAGCAGAAGAGAAAGACGCTGTATGACTCGATTCAGCAGAATCCTTTGATTTTTGGTCATCAGAAATTTCTGAATTCTTTGAGAGCACAGAACCTGAGCTTTCAGTCTCGACATGGTCATCAGGGCTTACATTTAAGATCCGCGCTTCTTCAACTGAATTACTTGACCGCCCAACAATATCTACAAAAGTTGTAGTTTCTTTAGACGATCTGACAACTGCATCCTTGTCCTTAGAACTAGGTAAGTGATCGCCCGAAGATACAATCTGAACAACAATATCATGGATTACTATGACGGCTGGAATCCAGAGAAAATATATTGGGCATGACAGAGGGCATAACAGTTAGTATCTTACCTTCTGGCCATCATTATGCACATGATCATCAGCTGAAGTGCTGTAGCTATTTGATTGCTCAACTATAGGTGGCGGTAACATATTTCCACAGCGCCTAGGCGGATACTTGGTGGCACCAACTATTTCCTGAACCCTATTCCTGATATTAAAAATATTTTACAAAAGAAACATCGTTAAGTTGACACAACAGAAAAATTATTAGACGCAAAGCCATAGTCAATATCAAAGTAGATAGAACTTCTGCATATGATTGATTAATACCTAGTATGAACTGCAGCTACTTCATCTTTACCAAAACTATCTTCTTCAGCACCCATGGTATGCAAATATAAACATGTAGGATTGTTGCAAGACTGACCAGCAAAAAGAATTCTCATATCAACTTATTTTTTCTAATTTTGAACTGAAACTTCTTAAATGAAGTAATATTAAAATTAGTGATTTGATGCACTCAATCATCTCATATTTACCATATTTCTCAACCATGCATGACAATACTTTGCGGTTCCAAATGATGCCCTGTAAAAATTGAATTAAAAAATGGTAAATAAGAAATTAAATTACCGACGAATATTGCATACAAGTGCAAGTGTCAGGGTAAGAGCTTAGGCTTTTTTACAAAAGAAGCTTATGAGCTTATGTCTTATCAAAACACACCTAGTCAAATAGTGTTTGGATTAGCTTATGTTGTTTCAAAGTACACCGGTGGTAAAATGACTAAAAAGGACGATACTAAAGAAAAAGTGTTAGCTAACAAAAGTTACAGACTTACAAGCAAAAGAGAATGAGGGTAAAATTGTAAATAATACAAATAAGCTAGAAAAACCAATGTATAAAGGCTTATAAATTTGGGCTTATTTGAGCTCAAAAAACATTTTTTTAGCTTATGTGATTTCAAAACACAATAAGCTCATAAGGTCCTTCAAATAAGCTAATCCAAACACCCACTAAAAAGCAATGTGCTTACCTTAATAGCCTACCATCCAAGTCATAACCATGCACAGACTGAATACACCTCACTGCTTCCTCCTCTTTTGAGAAAGTAACATATCTAGGAACATAAAAGGAAGAGAATCACGATTGAATGTTTAGCCATCATCAAACGAACATATATAGATCATACAACTGGAGATTAGAAGCTCATACTATTCAACCTAACTACATACTGGTTAAGGTATTATTGTTGAGACTTCTAATAATGCATAGATATTCTTAGCCACTAAACATATGTCGTAAAGTGGCACAAAATTAAAAACTATATCATTATGATCTAATAGTACTATTTTATCAAGCCAAAACAAATATGACAAAAATCAAAACAAAAAATATGCAAGCAACACATCATGGTCTGAACTCTGTAGCACAGACCATCAATGTTCCCAGGGGCAAATCCCATAAAATCAAGAAGCATTGGCACACCGGGGTTATCCTTTCCTCAATTCCATTTTGTGGGCCCGATTATCTAGCCTCCCATCATGGATCCACACAATGAAAATGATAAAACACAGAAAAGCCTAGTGTTTAGCTCATTTTCCCATATTTCTTATTTCCCATCATGCATACTGAAGATGGGTTGCCCAGATTCATATACAGAATATGAAATGTATTTAGTAAGGTACCCTGATATTTCACAGGAAAATATGTCTGAATAACTCACAAGTAACGGAAACCTATCCTAAATGTCTCAAAATATCTGGTGGGAGGCTGAACAGTATAGATAAAGAAACAGCAGAGAGCCAAAGAGGCAACATATTGATTATTACAAAAAGACAAAGTTATAAAGCTTGACTAGATGTAACTAAAAGGACACAATCATCTTTAAGTGGCTATCAGCATGGGTGTTTATTATTTTAGACATTATATAAGCAACTTGAGTATGCAAAGTCAAAACTGTAACGTACACACTGCAAGTGTCATTGGTAAACTGCTGAAGAGTACCACCCGCCGTCCGAGAAAGGGAAACCTTTGTTACTTTTCCATATTGGCCAAAGTATTCTTTACGCTCCAATAGCTGCATCCAAAAAGTAACTATCAATAATGATACATAATAAAAACTAAAAAAGAACGATGAATTCCACCATAAATGTGAAAACTGATCATCCATGCTCAAAATGAGACAACAGATAAGCATGAAAGAGAAGTTTGAAAGTAGCATACTTCTTCATACGCATACTCAACAGGCAGTCCAATGATATACGCCATCCTTCGCTGAATTACTCGAACATTGCTAAGGTCCTTCCTTCCTTCATTTTGTTTTGGCTTCGCCTTTGTTACCTTTTGTTTACGACTTGAACTAATGCTAGCCACCCTGTGTGCAAAAAGCACTTGTTATATTTCTATATATCAAACTGAACAATAAAACAAATGGAGATCCTATCCTTATCATAGTAACCTTTGAAAATTTGTTTCCAAGCCTACAACCCTATCCTTATCATAGGGTGTCCGACATGCAGGACAGCGCCCTTCTGTTGCACCCTTCTCCGCCATGTCCATTATGTGATGCCAACACCAGACACATACCTGCATCCAAAGTGTAACGGGATCAAAATAGCCCACAGTATAATTTGGATGCTCGCCTCTACTAAGCCACAAAAGTACTTTTACGCCATATGTTGTACAAAAATATATACCATAAGCTGATAAAAGCTGATAATCTTCACATTATTCAGTTTGAAATGAAGGTTAATCTCCTTGAAACAGTACTTGCTATAACTCAACATGGTTGCCAAACTCAAAAGGCAAGAAATGGGGAAACTTAAACAATTCTAATTGAGACGAATACGATGCTATCATATCAATTTCCTACTGTGTTTATGTTATAAAGTTTTGCAGTATAAATACCAGACGTTTATAGTTTCATACATCCCTACATCTAAAAAGCTCTCTAGTGGATATTAACAATCAATGTACAGAATTACGACTAAATATGTCATCAAAATCTATTACACAAAAAATGTAAGACCAAATAAAGTTTTTACAAACCTCATTAACAGTCACTAGCCTTATAATAATCACAAATGGTACATTAACTAAATGCGCTATATAAGAAACATTTCATAGCAACCAATATAATAACACAGGTTATACAGCTAAATACCAACATATGCCGAACAACCTAACAATCCACATTAACAATTATATCAAAACGTTATAACCTATATAAAAGGCGCACAGTTTAGGTAGCGTTTGGTATGGCGTTTGCAACACAAATTATGCCTCTCTATGAAAAAGTAACTAATCACTATTTTGTCGAATGGTTCACCAAACACTATTTTCTAACTATCCATGTTCACATATAACACTTCCAAAACGCAATCACAAACACCGCTCTGTATCAAACAAACCAGTTAACAACCTCATAAACAGTATAGCCTATATAAAAACGCAATCATAAACACTATTTTCAAAAATAGTTTTCTCAAAACTATTATTCCAAAACGCAATCACAAACGCCGCTCTGAATTAAACAAACTAGCTTAACAACAACATAAACTACAACAAATAAGCGTAAACGACAAACCTCATAACCACATTTACACGGATTCAACTGCTGATCAGTCCAATCCATCTCTTCAGCACACAACGGACACTTCTTCTCTTCTTCGTAACTCATCTTTCCTCTGTCACAACAACAAATTCACACACTAAATTCACCGACAGAACACTAATTTTCACACACGCAGCACACTAAACCCTAATTTTCAAACACATTCACTGACAGAACACTAATCTTCACACACACAGCACACTAAGCCCTAATTTTCACACACATTCACCAACAGAACACTAATTTTCACACACACAGCACACTCAGCCCTAAATTTCACACACTAAACCCTAATTTTCACACACATTCACCAACAGAACACTAATTTTCACACACACAGCACACTCAGCCCTAAATTTCACACACTAATTCACAATTTTCACATACAGAACACTAATTTTCACACACACAGCACAACAGACCCTATTTTTAACACACTAAACCCTAAATTCAACAATAAAACCTAACATTCACACACATTCACCGACAGAACGCTAATTTTCACACACGCAGCACAACAAACGCTAAATTCCACACACTAAGCCCTAATTTCACACAGTAAACCCTAATTTACAACCTACATTTCACAGAATCACAACAAAACACCAACAATTTCATCATTACAGCATCACACACACACTACGCAGTGAAATAAACACTAATTTAAGCGAAATAAACAAATGTTGAAAAATTAGGGTTTTGAAATAAAAGCAGTTAAAGCAGTTACAACGGAATTAACTTACAGTGATTGAATCGTAACAAACTACAAACAGAATGAGTGTTTGTTAGAAATGAGTCGATTTATATAAAGGAATTAAAGCCACAGGATTGAATGAATTAATGAATAAAAGAGGTTTTTTATTTTTTAGTTTTAATTTTTTGTTTTATATATTTTTGTGAGATGATATGAAGATTGGGGTTTTTTTATTTATTTATTTGGGGGAAAATAAGGTACTTTTTGTCTTTTAGTGAGGGTTTACTTTTTGAGGGGTGATGGATCACGTGAGTTTTGGTGTGAGGGGTTTCAGAGTCTTTTTTAAGTTGCATATTTTTTGTCATTGAGGAGTAAGGAGTTGAGAGACTTTAAAGTTGGTTGTGCTTTTTTGGAGTTTACAGAATTATAAAGATGTGTTTATTATGTTACCAAAAATTTGTATAAAGATGGTTTGTTATTTGAAATTTCAAGGTCTAAAGACCATGTTGGTGTGTGTCTCTTTTGATTGTCGGGCTGTTGTATATGTAATACTTGGACCGGGTGTTATGGTGGTGATCGATTACCTGGTGGTGCCACTCACCACGCGCCATCTTTATTAAACAGGTCCTTTAACCGCGCGTTATCTCTATTTTTTTGCAGTGATTTGGTGGTCTATACTACCAATCTGTTTCCCATCTTTGTGTGTGTATGTGTTTTTTTAGGTATACTGTGGGGTATGTTTGTATAAAGTGTGATATTTTTATATATTTGGTTTGGCGGTGACTATTACCAGTGTTTTAAAACCCGGTTTGACACGGCCGGTTGAACCGTGAACCAGTCATGTGACTGGAAGCCGGTTTTAAGCGATAAATCCGGTTGTATCGTGACCGGTGGCTCGATTGGGTCAATTAAAAACCCGGTTTTTAAAACACTGACTATTACACATGTTTTGTGGAGGGTTTGGTGGTGTGTTGAATGGTGATGTGACGCTAATGTGGAGGTAGTGAGTTTGGTGAGCATAACACTTAGCCTTAAATTGTTGTAGTTTGAGGGCCTGAGTGTCAAAAATTATGTCATTGTAATATTTAAGTAGGGTCGTTTGATTGAACGTATCAATTGCTACTCTTTTCATATATAATTTCTTTCATAAAAAATAACGTTTTCATAAAACATATAAAATTTGTGTTTACGTCATAAGAGGTTTGTGAACTTTTCTATTAGGAAATACTCCACAATATTAAAGTATGATATTCCGTATCGTGTCTCGCGGGCCAGCTTTGAATTCAAAGCCCGGTCAAATAGCATATCGGACAAGCTTGCTGCGGATAAGGCCTGATTTTGCCTGAATTATAGCCCGACAGTGAAAAATCCATGTTTCTCTAAGTAAGGTTATTTCAGAGCTAAAGATAAGTACGAAATATGATTTTGATAATGCTACAAACAATATTGTTCACTACTACAAAAAAAGGCATAGAGCGCGGTTAAAAAGGTGCAAAAAGTCTGGTTTTGCATGAGGGCACAAAGAGGGATGGACTCTATACGACAAGTATATCCTCTCAAGTCTCAAGTGATGAGAGTCATGAGACCCTTATGTTTTTAATTAGTGTTGTAATTTTTTTCAAGCAAAGTAGTGAAGGTAAAGAAATTAGTATTGATTCAACATATAAATTGAAATCTACACTAAAAAAGATACCACATCAATTAAAGATTGTTATGTGTTGCATGGTATTTGTTGTACACGGTCTGCAACACGATCATCCCATTTTTCTTACAAAATAGAATAAAGCAAGCTATTTCTACATAATAAATCATTAATCAACTAAAAATACAATAGCATGCACTTTGTATGTATATTATGATCAGGGCCGACTTTGAGGGTGTGCAAGGTGAGCTACTGCACAGGGCCCCAAAATTTGTAAGGGCCTCAAAATTTGTCCCGTTAATAATTATATGCATGTGTACGCATATTTTTCACAAAGAAAAAAGTATAGAGATGAGAAAATATCTTAAATAAGTAATATGTTAGAACGTTTAGCTAACTAATTATATTATATATTATAAATAGTGACACTTTATACATAACATTCTTTATCGAAAGGCCTCATTATTTAATTTCGTTTAGGTCCTATTTTCTTTACTTAATTTCCTTCCTTAATGGATTTAAGTGTTTAATTAGAGATGGGTGAAACACCTAAGCTTGAGATCAGTCCCTTGCATTGCCTGAGTCTACTCCTAAGAAGTCTAGCCTGGTAAGACCTAGTATCAGGCTAGGTCTTACCAGGCTAGACTTCTTAGGAGTAGACTCCAAGGGACTGATCTCAAGCTTAGGTGTTTCACCCATCTCTAATTAAACACTTAAACCCATTAAGGAAGGAAATTAAGTAAAGAAAATAGGACACTAGAAGGACCATTCATCAACATATTATGTAATTTCTATATGTATTGTGCAACAAAATACATGAAATGACCATATATTTAATGTTACAACAATATATGTACAGCTTTAACTTGAAAATAGGACAAAGTTACAACAATTACAACAGAATGGAGCAAGCCAAGGGTCTCCTTAATCCATGACATGGATCATATAACGTTACGAGCGGATTACCCGCGCGTTGCTGCGGAGCCTGAGATTTTTGTAATTTTTTTTAAGTGAGTTCACGCGATCAATGTTTTGAATACTATCACCAATGAATAAGTGACGCGGAAAAAAATTCATGTTGGTATCCATTTTGTATGTACATCTTCAAATCCAAACACCCCTATTCATTTAAACATATTAAGCATGATAGTTGCTTCATGTCAAACCTCAAATACTGATACGTGGGAATCGCACCGGGCTTTACCTCTCAAGGGATCTTGAGAAGCTTACAACCCCCACCAGACAGTGTACCTGATCGTTGTAGTATAGTATAGTGACAAGTACCGGGGGATTGATCGTTCAGCTAGGAATAGTGTCGCTAGGATTAGAAAACCTAAATACTAGTTCTAAAGGTGAAGGATGATTATTTTTGTATTTTTATATTTTTTAGAAAGCAAGTAAAAATCTCGGGTTTGAAAGATTTGGGCGGAATTAGTTGCTAGTCAACTAACCCAATACTAAAGATGCAATCAAAATAAAATACTAGAAATGAAAATAAACTAAATTATACTAAGGTTGTGAGCAATAAGTGGAGAAAATGTGTTTACTTAGATTTCACTACTCCCTAGACATCTTTTACATGTTAATTACTTGTTATAGTTGCATGGATGACGGATTGTATTCCTTAATACCATTCACGGGGTGGCGCACTTAAATCCCCAATTCTATGAGCTCTTATCTCCTCCTATGCCATGCCCAGCATAACCATAGGGATTATAAACAGTGGCTCATGCATTAAATACAACCAATAAAGACCTAGTGCACATCGGTTCATGTTTCCTAAGACGTTCAAGCATGTTACCAATTGGAGATCTGCCAGTTTTCTTAAGCCTAACATATAAATCATTCATCCAAGACAATTATAAACTAGTAATCAACACATAATTAACATCTAGGTTTCATTAGATCCAAGCAAATACAAGATAGATCTAGCCTAGCATGATGGAATTAAGACAAGAACGAGATATAGACAACCAACACATAGACATATTGATTGAATTAAAAGAACACTTATCTCAATTACACATGAAAGGTATCAAGGGCTTAGAACCCTTGAAAAACCTGTAAAATTCGCACCAAGTTCGTACTTAGGGTTTCTCCAAAACTTCTCTTTTTTAATGTGAAAATTAGAAAACTATATATAGGAAATAGGGTCTGACGGCGTCAAGACCAAACTTGTGATGCCGTCACCTCGCCACCAAAACTCTTCTCAGACTGCTTTGATCTACTTCTGACGCCGTCATGTATTAGCATTTCCAGGCCGTCATGATTTTAGCTCTTGACGCCCTACTTCGTGACGCCGTCAAATATGTACTGGATCGTCATGGAAATTTGCTCTTGACGCCGTCAGGATGTTACTCTTGACGCCGTCACCTACTGTTCCCAGCAAGGAAAATTAAGACTTTTGTGTTTTCTTCACTTTTATGCTCCAAAAACTTCCGAATTGCTTCCTTTTCCAGATTTCACTCCCAAAGTACCTAAAATCACAAAAGGAACGATTTAGGGCAATATTTGATCAAATAAATTGAATTCCGGGCTTAAATGACCCCCTAAAAGTGGTTCATTTTTCGCCTCATCAAATACTATCACATTTGACAAAAAAATTTATATATAGCTAACATTTTAATCCTTCAAAATGTGCAGACCATTCACCATTCTGTTTGAAGTTTTTTTAACTGTAAATCCAAACACTCATGTTCATTTAAGATTGGTAAAATTTATATTGCAAGACAAAATGATGGTATTCATTTAAATCAAAACACCCATATTCATTTACTATTGAACATGATAGTTGTTGGTGAAACACATCCAATGAGAATATTCAAAAATTAAATTTCTAACCTATACAACATGCATAAACATTTTATGTAATTCTGAAGACCGGCGGCCAGCAAATTTTTAATGTAAACATCCTCCATGCCTGAACGTTTTATCCTGAAAGTGATCCCTAGTTTCGCCACGATATTTAGATTGTGTCGTTGCATCGAATGTTCAAGCTGCAAAATGGGCAAGGGACCAAATGAGTCAATTTGTGTACAGGTTGAAACAAAATCTATGTCATGGGCCAAAAAAATGCCGTCGGGGTCGTCATTAATTGGGGCGAAGTTCATATACATAAAAAAATGTGTAAATGTATCATTCTATTATACTTTGTGGTGGTACATAAAGTAATAACAAAACCACAATTATTCCATAAGTGAAAGGGCCATACTAATTAAGATTTATAGCTGCTCATTAGAATCATTATCTCCATAAAACCAAATTCTAGCATCAGGGGATGTCTAATAGTAAGCGAGTAGTACCGGTGGAGAAGTTGCACTCGCAAGAAAGCAGTACCGAGTTCACTTCTCATAAGGTAAATATACCAACTGATAAGATTTGAAATTACATTTACTTCAAGATCAAGTTTTTTATAACTGATGTATGTTTCTATCTATAAGAAAAAATGTGTGACTCTAAACTTGCTATTTTAATGCATCTAATTCTGACCATATCTACTATACCCCAAGATATTAAAAAAAATGATATATAACCAAGAACATGGATAAATATGTATTTCTTCTCTAATCTATATTTGCATTAGTTAGGCTTTTTGTCTGAGTTTTAGGGTAGGGTATATAAAACAAATCATTCTATGCATATTTGTTTGAATATTACCTCTTTGTGATGTAATAATAAGTGCAATGTATATGGGTGCGCTGGTCATACTAAGGTTGAATGCTTTGCTAATTTAGTCAAAGGTTGGCTAAATGTAACTATATAAATACCAATCACGGTAGTTTGGTGGTTCTGCAGGCCAAATAGCAGAATATATAAATCATGTGCACTCCTAAGTAAAGCCTATTATTGACATGTTTTATTTTATAAAGTGGTTAAGTGCACCTACATGTAACTTCCACATTTTTTTATTGCGTGTAAGGAAATAGAGAACTCACGATCACAATCGTTTTTCACTTGAAAGATGAAAGGGTACATAAAAGTAAGTAAAAAAACCTTAGACTACTGATATAAATAAAATAATTTTATTCATAAAAATATCGCCTCTATTGGAACACCGAATGAGAATTAGTAAAGTTTGCATATCAATTGTAGACAAAATCCACATATTAAAGTGCAGAGTCAAATTTCATTTACCTGAGAGGTGGCAAGCCATTGTATTATAGCCTTAGGTTCAGGGTCTTTTTCGGATGCACTACAACCCTAATTTCTAGTAACAATTCCTACTTCAAGCTTGCAGACTCGCAAAATACCAGACCAATACAAAATTGATCATCTTTCACGTGCACAAAAAATGTTCATCATGTTCTAATTAGTGTTTAAAAGAGTGAACAGCTGAATGCATTTCCATTAGAAGCACTGAAATGTAATAATCAACCAAATATTGATCTATCAAGGTAGGTAGTAACAACGACGACATAATAGCAGTCAGTGAAGGTGAAGCCATATAGGCACCAAATGAAAGAAGTTAAGCTGCAAAAAGTTCAGTTGCGGAAAAAATATACAGAACCCAAGAGAACCCAAGATAATAAAGGATAAATAATTTAAGTCATTTATATGGTTTGCGAACCATTAGTAAAAAAGTCATTATGTTTGTTTTCTGAGGGAAAAAACGCAGCCGTTAATTGTTTTTATATAACTCCATTTTCAAAACGTATGTTCAGTTTTACAAACATAATCCAGGATACACCTAATTCTGGTGCGACAAATAATTAGGCTCAGATCTGTATAGTGTTTAGGTGACTGAAGTATCCAAATTCCGCCAACGGCAGCAAAAAAACCGGTTGCACGGCAGCCATATACGGCATGCCATCCGGTCATTGCCTCACCAAATTACAGTTCGATCTTGAACTGAAACATTTCATTTGGCTCAGTTCACAACAGTCATCACAGCCTATCCGGAAAACATTATTAGGATTAGTATGAAATTCAAACCAACCATCGGCTCAGAAAGGTGAACAATCGACTAAAGAGGATACGTACGCTATGGCTGCAACCATAATAAGTTGCCATGCCAAGATGCGGATAATCTCAGCTTATCGAATTCACTCAGAGAGTCTCAGACTCATCACAACGTATTACAATCGTTATCACGTATATTTTCTAAAAGTTTTCTCCTGGAGTGACCTTTAACCAAATCACTTGATGTGGCAATCAAGCAACCAATTTGGCAATAGATACTTACATAAAGGTTAGGCAATTAGCTCACATCGGAATTCTGTGCGGACATTTCTCCTTATCCTGGAAGCCCTGGCACGCGTCTTTGCTGAAATAATGACAAATCAAATATCAGTCAACGACTATTATAACGGGCATCACAATTGAGTGAAATAAAATTTATTTTCCATCTATAATACATTCAAATTTGCATACCTCCTACTCAAGCTTAGCTCAAGAAGTGCCTTTTCCAGCATATGGTATCAGTCCGTGAAGCTTGGTGCCAATGTTGATCATCTCTCCTTAGGTGCAAGGGGTGCTAATAAGAGCCACCCTCCCCCCATTTCCCCGTTTGTCAAACCCTATCCAATGCAAATAATCAATGATTGACAAAAAAAAAATGAAAGTTTAAAAGGGCTTACCTTTAATTAATTTTCTTTTCCATGCCTACACATTCAATTTCATACTACATGTTATAGCTGCATCATATAGAAAATAATATCACATGGCAGTTCCAAATCCATTAATTCAGTAGCATAGCAATGCTAATCTATTCAATTAATATGGCACCTTATGTAACTCTAATCTATTCAATTATGGACCGTTCACAGCAATGTGTCTAATATAAAGATAACGACATAGCGTGTCTGAGATTTATAGTCAAAGCATGACAATCAATCAACAATATGTTCATAGTCACCAGAAGCTCATCCTCTATTCCATTTTGACCGATATAACAACTGCAAATAGTAAGAAACAAAAAGGTGTACTTACATATGAATCAAGTTTGTGAATGACAGTAACAACCTTTTATCAAGAAGACATTGTTACAAATACAAACCCTGTCTACCCATCTTCCCTTTTTATTATCTATCACCAAATAAATAAATAAAAACAATTAATAACACATATTTTCAACCAAACAAAAAACGTAGTACAAATAAAAGTGAATTAAAAATTACCTCAACATCAGTTATCGCTTGTTGAAGTTGAGGAATGATGCGTGAGAATCGCAACAGGCTTTACCTCTCGAGGGATCTCGAGAAGCTTACAACCCCCACCAGGCAGTGTACCTGATCGTTGTAGTATAGTATAGTGACAAATACCGGGGGATTGATCGTTCAGCTTAGGAATAGTGTCGCTAGGATTAGAAAACCTAAATACTAGTTCTAAAGGTGAGGGATGATTATTTTTGTGTTTTTATATTTTATGGAAAGAAAATTAAAATCTCGGGTTTGAAGGATTTGGGCGGAATTAGTTGCTAATTAACTAACCCAATACTAAGATGCAATCAAAATAAAATATTAGAAATGAAAATAAACTAATTTATACTAAGGTTGTGAGCAGTAATTGGAGAAAATGTGTTTACTTAGATTTCACTACTCCTTAGATATCTTTTACACGTTAATTACTTGTTATAATTGCATGGATGACGGATCGTATTCCTTAATACCATTCATGGGGTGGCACACATAACTCCCCAATTCTATGAGCTCTTATCTCCTCCTACACCATGCCCAACACAACTATAGGGATTGTAAACAGTGGCTCATGCATTAAATACAACCAATAAAGACCTAGTGCGCGTTGGTTCATGTTTCTTAAGACGTTCAAGCATGTTACCAATTGGAGATCTGCCAGTTTTCTTAAGCCTAACATATAAATCATTCATCCAAGACAAGAATAAACAAGCAATCAACACATAATCAATATCTAGGTTTCATTAGATCTAAGCAAACACAAGATAGATCTAGCTTAGCATGATGGAATTAAGACAAGAACAAGATATAGACAACCAACACATAGACATATTGATTGAATTAGAAGAACACTTATCTTGATTAATCATGCAAGGTATCAAGGGGTTGGAACCCTTGAAAAACCTGTAAAGTTACACCAAAATCGTACTTAGGGTTTCTCCCAAAACTTCTCTCTCTTAATGTGAAAAACTAGAAAACTATATATAGAAAAAGGGGTCTGACGGCGTCAAGACCAAATAGGTGACGCCGTCACCTCGCCGCCAAAACAATCCTCGGACTGCCTAGATCTACATTTGACGCCGTCAAGTACAAAACATTTCCAGGCCGTCATGACTTTTACTCTTGACGCCCTACCTTCATGACGCCGTCAAAACTCTTCTGGGTCGTCATGGAATTTTACTCTTGACGCCGTCAGGTAACTATTCTTGACGCCGTCATGCACTGTTCCCAGCATGGAAAATTAATACTTTGGCGTTTTCTTCACTTGTATGCTCCAAAAACGTCCGAATTGCTTCCTTTTCCAGATTTCACTCCCAAAGTACCTAAAATCACAAAAGGAACGATTTAGGGCAATATTTGATCAAATAAATTCGAATTCGGACTTAAATGACCCCCTAAAAACGGATCATTTTTAGCCTCATCAAGGAACATATGGCGCCATAAGGTCAAATAATCAACCTCGTAAGCAAAAAAAAAAAAAAAAAAAAAAAAAAAAAAAAAAAAAAAAAAAAAAAAAAAAACGTTATCATCTTTACAAAAATCAAATAAGCTCATAGACAGGGAAAATAAGCTAGTCCAAACATCTTCAAATCATGTCTATAAATAAGCCATAAGCTTAACCATTATAAAAACCCCTAAAATCTAACCAAAAATAAATAAATATCGAAACCCCAAATTATGCAAAAAACCTAATTTCAAGATTCAAGTTTTATATATGTACTAGCGGGTTTGCCCGCGCGATGCTGCGGGGCAGATACATTTGTGTTATTTTTAGTGTTATTATTTAATGTTGGTGCTAATTTTTTTATTTATTATTTTTTTTGAAATGTAGGATATCCGTTTTTTTTTTTTTTTTTTTTTTTTTTTTTTTAAGTTTTTTATAAGTAGTTACCATTTTAATTAAATTGTATATGATTAGATTAAAAATTATTATTTATATAAGTGGTAGAAGAAATAAAGGGGACATAAGAAATGTTAACTCATTTAGAAAAAGACACCACATAAAGAACTTTGTTATTTAAGCTTTTGATATTGGTTGTTGTATGTATGGAGGTGTATATTGAGAAAGTGGGGATGATGAAGAAGTTTCTTGCACAGTGACACACAGTTTTCCAATGCGTCAGTACATTGTTAGGTGACACTTGTGTGGGTGATATTTACTCGTACAAATATTAGGTCTCTGTACAAAGATTAAGCTTCCCTTAGTTAGATAATCACCCAGATTAAGTTTTTTTACGGGGTCATCACGTCAAAACGTACGTGAACAGTGTCCTCCCACATGTTTCTAACCCAATGGGCTATTGCCAACTTGTTAACCTTACACTGTTGGGCCATTGAAATTCGCTAATTACAAATTGTAAACCAATCACATGCAGAATTTTAAATGAACGGATACCCTAAGAAACCAAATAACAGGCCGTTCAACTTTGGTCTTTAGAATATATTATAATAAGTCGTATAATTGTTAATGTTTTGTTTACCCATGAAACTAATCAAACGCAAACAAAATCTAAGAGAAGGTAAAACTAAGAAATCAAAAGTTGGAAAATATACCTTCGAAACTTATGAGAGAAACAAATTAAATCCTCGAAAAATAAAGAAAATCACCAAACATCGCCATTAGCAATTGAGAATTCTGGAAACGCAACAAATCACCAACACCGCCATTATAATTATTAAATTTTTTGACCTCTGATCTGTTGTTTCTGTGTTTCTATGAATGTTTTTTTGTGGATGCTATTCTATGATGCAGATTTCCCATGCTTTAGTACACTTACAGGTTACACTTGTATGGTTGTTATTAAATAGGCGGTGATGTATTTCTATTAGGTAGATGTTATTAGAAAAAGAGGAGGTGGTGTTAGATGAATGGTAGCTTCTAGAATTCTCAACAGGTAATGTACTGGTACCTGTTGGTGAGTGCTTATTCACTCACATTTTCTTAGCCAAAATTGGGTCAAATAAACCAAAAACTAACCAATAATGCCAAAGAATGTGTGTTTTTGTGTTTGTGAATGTGCAGGAACGGATATTTAAGAAAAGACGAAAAATCACGAGAAAATGACAAAACGGGCACGAGATTTGGAAAAGTTTGAATAAAGCCGGAGCCGGGGAAGCTAGTGGTCAAAGTAAAGCTCATATGGTCAATTGGAATCCTCAAAGACTCAGTAATTGCATAAGTGACCCGGGAATAAAGTTTGAAGAAAGTTCACATTTGGTCCCTCAACTTTCAAAGTTGCCACTTTTGGTCCTTTTGAAGAATATTTTGGAGAATTGACAACTCAGGCCCTCATCATTCGAGAAATGCCACAAATAATCCTTGAATATTATTATTATGGAAATGGCAGCTTTGGTCCTTTGATTTTCAGAAAGTACAAAATTGGTCCCTTGGTTTGAATTGCTACTACAACCGGATCCACATCCAAACTCCTAAACCTTAATCCAAATAATACAACCCACTGCTGGCCCATAAATATAAAAGCCCACCACTACTTAATCCCATACCCGATCCAAACCCAACCCTGGTATCATAACCCGGTCAAACCCCTAAAACTTCGGTCAAAATAACAATAAAAATCCACCCCGCCTTCTTTTACTATTCACCCATCCCCAACCATTTACCCTGTCTCCACCTCAATTACCAAAGATGCTAATACGAGGTTTGAAGCTTTCTAGAAGCTGACAACGTGTCAGATGTTGTCATAAATTCCCCACTGTGGCGAATTGAAGCCCTCTGATTGGACAAGGAGACGTGGAAGTGGGATAAGGATCAATCATTTGGCTAAGAATGAGATGGATGTCGACATTTTATGAATGAATGGTTGTGATTGTGCTTCTAGATCCTTCCATCAAAACCCTAGCTCACTTGTGCTCTGCTATAAATACCCCCCTGTTTCACCATTTTAGGTGTGGAGTTTTGAGTAGCAAAACTCTGCCCTTTTCTTTCCAGAATTGTAACTTGCTTTATTTCAAATTGTAATCTCATTTTCAGTAATACAAAGCTCTTTTAATCATTTCATTATTGCTTATTTACATTGTCTTATTTACTTAATCACTTTCTTTCCCGCTTAAAAATAGTTTTAAATCAATTCTTATATCCTAGTTCTTACATCACTTCTGTTTCATTCACATAATTTTAGAAAAACTAAGAAAAAAAAATAATAAAATAAAATAAGAAAAGTTCAAAAATACAAAAAGATTTTCACTTTATTTGATTTCAGCTTAAGTATAAGCTTATTCTGGTGTTATAAAGATAATTAGTGGTTAAAACATTCAAAAGCTAAAAATTTCTAAAAAGTCAATAAAAGTCAAACTGAGCTTATTTAATAAGCTCAGCTTATTGATGGTTGATTGGCAGCCAAAAGAAGTCCACTTGGCCTGTCAAAGAGACAGGCAAGCTTAGTGAACCCCCTCTTTTCAAGCTGAGGGGGAAAGCCTTGTAAGTTTTCACTTTTAAATTCAATCTTAGTAGCTTATTGATAGTCTAGCTTAATCTTAAATTAGTGGTATGCTTGTAGCTTATGTGTGCTTAATAGTGGTTATCATTGTCTGTTTTTAGCTTATACTAGTCATTAGATCAAGTTAAGTTCAAATTTTTAGTATACTGTGTCTTGTTTATCATCATCTGTCATATCTTGCTTGTTAAATAATCATGCTAGTAGATCTATGTTTCTGAGTAAGATTATGCTATTTGATCATTTTTGGTTCATAAACTTCACTTTGGAATTGATTTGGTAGGGCCTGTAGTGTAATCTAGTGGTGACAGACCCTTAAGGGAAAATGGCAATAACTTTGCAAGCTTGAGTAGGTTTTAATATAGATTGGAAATTCATAAGGTTTGTTGTTTTGAGAAGCTGAATACTAAAATAACATATTTCAAAAGGAAAATTTGGATTTGAACATCATTTGCTTATCTGAAAAAGCTATTGAAACCAGCTTATTGAGGCCTTGGGTGCCCTGCACCATCAGTCCTGGCCTAACTTCTTGAGTATATTAGAACTAGTAGATTGCATCTAGGATCAGTATCTTTGCTTGTTTTGAGTTGCCATAGTGGTAGTAAGTTAAAATCCACCCTTAGTTTTGCCCGACTAGCTTATTAGGACTGCTTATTTGTTCCATTTAGTTTGTAGGTTTAAGCAAATTCTGTTTTAAAAGTAGGGCTGCAATTCTTTAATTTAGACCTCTAGTTGAAAATTTTGATTGTTCTGAGCTTATTTTAGTCCATAGTATCTATTTCAATTGGTATTTAACTTTGTGCTTATCTGTTAGTGCTTATTACTCTCTAAGTGCTTATTTGAGCTACTTGATAGCTTATCTGTGTTCTTGTGCATCATAAGGCCTGATTCCTGTTCTTATAAGCTCATTTAAGTATTAAAAGCTTTTGGTAAAAGTTTGGTCAAAATTTGGTCAACTGTGCTTAGAAATAAGCACTTAAATAAGATGTTTTTAAGCCCTTAAGCACTTCCAGTGCTTATTTTTCACTTTTGATATTTTTCCTAGATTCAGAATATAATTTTAGATTTTCCTTGAAATTTTCATATTTTTCTGAGTTAATTTGCTATTTTTCTTATTTAATTTTCATTCTTAATCATTATTTAATACTTTTTAATTATCAGAAAATCCAAAAAAATCAGAAAAACCCCAGAAAAATCCAAAAATATTTCAGAAAATAGTTTTCAGTTATTTTAGAATTTTAGAAATTAAATTTGCATTTTTCTCACCTTATTTACATTTTCTTTTAATTATTAAATAGTTTAATTAGTTTTTAATTCATAAAAAATTATTAAAAAGTCAAAAAAATATTTTTCTTTTTATTAAAATTTTCTTTTATCATTTTTAACTTTTTAAAATTATTTTGAAGTCCGTAGGATTAGTGTAGCTTAAAACTCGCTTTTTATTTCGCACGTTACGATTAATAATCGCGCGTGCATTCCCGTTTTTGCGTTTTAGACTTTGATGCATTACTAGCTTGTACTCTTTGCATATTTCATAATTTTTAGTTGATAATTGAATTATTTGATCACTATTTGCCTTTTTCACCACTTTTCAAATTACGATTTCACGAATCAATATTCTTGATTCCATTCACCTTCACTGAGAAACGACTCGGGTGATCCGTATTTCTTGCGGGTCATTTCGATACTTTACTATTATATATATAATTGGTATTCACGACGAATCAATTTTTTGCGCCGCTGCCGGGGAAGGCTTGAAGTGAATTTTGAATCATTGTTTTGAAAAAATCGTGTTTTGTTAAGCCTTCTTCTATTTTTGTATATATATATATATAAATATTGAAAAATCAGAAATACTTTTCCTAAAGTGTTTACAAAATACCAAAAAAAATAATAAAAGTTACAGCCTCGACTCGATCGAAAGAAAGGGCGTTGTAAACCAAATAAGTCTCCCAATATAACGAAAACGTAATTTAGTTGTTTATCGGACTATTTCAATTACTACAACCGAATAAGCGGGAAATACGGATAGCTAAGACATTAAATTGCTAGCTGAAGAGAGATCCATTCTTCTCTCCCGTCCCGTCGCGCGTGGTTTTGAAAGAAACGATTTTCGATTAACGTTACGTTTTAAGAAAAGAAAAACAAAAAAATAAAAAGTTTTTGAGAAAAAAAAATAAAAAAATTGAAAAATAAATAAAAACAAAAAAGATTTTCTTTTCTATTTTCTTTTTAATTTTGATTTTGGTGTATGCACACCCGTTCTACTTCTGAGAATCTTACTTCTCCGCTCTCAAACCCCGAGCGGGTTTTACGACATACGAGTCGGGTTCATTTCCTTGACGACGAGGAGATGAACCATAACGAACAACACAACGGGCCCCCGCCGATGGGTGGTCCGCAGCACAATGTTGTCCCGCCAATGGGACAACAACCGGCATTTGATCCGCGTCCGATGGAAGAACAACTCCAATCACCATTTAACGGTGTGAGGAGAGCTATTGTGATTCCGGACATCAATGCCAACTTTGAAATCAATCACGGATTACTCAACTTAATAACGGGTATATCCTTTCACGGGTTCGATAACGAAGACCCCTATGCACACATCCGAAATTTCACTGACATCGCTGAGACCATTAGAATGAACCAAGTTCCTCACGATGTGGTGAAATTGAAGTTATTTCCTTTCTCCTTAAAAGGAGCAGCCCGGACTTGGCTGGAAAAGGAACCGCCCAACTCGATTCACACTTGGAATGATCTTGCTTCCAAGTTTGTGAATTATTTCTATCCTCCTTCTAAAACTTCTAACTTACGATCCCAAATCTTTCGGTTCCAACAAGCTTTTGATGAGTCGTTTAGTGAAGCTTGGGACCGATTCAAAGATTTGATGGAAAAATGTCTGAACCATGGGTTCACACCCCTTCAGCAGATTGACACTTTCTATAATGGGTTGAGTCACGTTGACCAAGACTCACTCAACTCTGCTGCGGGTGGGAACTTGTTGGCTAGAAATACGAATGATGCCTTCATGATAATCGAGAACAAGGCTCGTGTGAGAATGTCTAGGAACAAACATCAAGTGTCTAATAATGAGAAAAATAATGACGAAATGAAAAGTATGATATTGGCTTTAACAAAGAAAGTCGATGCTATATCTATTGAGAAACCAAACCATCAAGTCAAAATGGTGAGTCATGGTTGTGAGACTTGTGGTGGTCCACACCCGTATTATGAGTGTCCGTCGACCGTCTCTTATGCTCAAGAGAACGTGTATGCTGCAAACATGGGTGGCACCGGCTACCCACCTCTTCAAGGAGATCGAAATCTTCTCAGCTACCGTTCGAGCCATTTTCATGGACCACCCTGGTTTAATCAACCTAATCAAGTGAATCAGAACAATAATGTGCAAAACCGTAATCATCAATTCAATCAAAATCAAAACCGGCAAAATCAAGGTTTTCAAAACCAAGGTGTAAACCAAAATCGGAATTTTCAGGGAAATCAAAACCAAGCCCCGCCTCAAGGGAACAATTTTCAAAATAATGGAAATTTTCAGAATAATCAAGGGAATTTTAACAATACAAATCTGAATCATGGCAACTTTCAAAACCATGGGCAAAATTTCAATAATAAAAATCAAGCTGTTATTCCAAATCTGTCGCCCACGGAAGATTTGATTAAGCAATTGCTTCAAAACCAACAAGCTTTTATGACAAAACAAGAGGAAACAACAAGGTTGTTAGCTAATCAAATCAATGATCTTAACAAGCGTTTAAATGATCTACCCTCGGGCTCTGGAACGTTGCCGAGCAACACGACGCTAACCCGAGGGGCGATGCTAAAGCGATCACGACAAGGAGTGGTGTTTCTTATGATGGACCAACGGCTCCGACTACCTCTTCTTCTCTACCTCCCAAGGTAGTCGCCCGTGAACCCGAGGCGACAACGGATACGGAAATTCCTATTAATAATGGAAGGACCAAAGACATCCAACCTCCGGTGGTCCCGACGTCCAAGGGAAAGGAAAAAGTTGTTTATGAAAAAGATATTACCGTTAAAACAAAGTTGCCTTATCCGTCACGTTTAAACGAACAAAAGCACCGCGAGAAAGATAAAAACCAAATGGAGAAATTTTATCAGATTTTTCAAGAATTGCACTTTGATATAAGTCTCGCGGATGCTATACTTTTGATGCCTAAATTTGCTTCAATGCTAAAAGGTCTTTTAAATAATAAGGAAAAGCTTTTTGAAATGTCAAAAACCCAAATGAACGAGAATTGCTCAGCCGTTCTTCTTAAAAAGCTACCCGAAAAGCTTGAAGACCCTGGCAAGTTTCTTATACCGTGCAATTTTCCGGGTATGGTTCAATGCTTCGCCTTGGCCGATCTTGGTGCTAGCATTAACCTAATGCCATTGTCAATTTGGAAAAAGTTGTCTCTCCCTAACTTGACACCGACGCTTATGACCCTCGAGCTTGTCGACCGATCTACGTCTCGACCAATTGGCATAGCTGAGGATATTTTTGTCAATGTTGGGAAATTCCATTTCCCTGCCGATTTTGTGGTTGTTGATTTCGATGTCGATCCACGGGTTCCTCTCATTCTCGGGAGAGGATTCCTACGAACCGGTCGGGCTTTAATTGATGTTTACGACGAGGAGATTACCTTACGTGTTGGAAATGAAGCCGTCACTTTTAACCTTGATCAAACCGCAAGATACTCCTCCGACTACGATGTTGCTTCCGTCAACCGAATCGATGTTATTGACGAAGCTACGGAGGAGTATTCTCATGAAATTCTTGGTTTCACTGATAATGCTTCGAGTGGCAATCCCACTCCTTCTTTTGAACCTATCGTCTCCGATTCTTCCCCTTCCCTCACTCCGTTTGAGGGAAGTGATCTCGCTTGGGAAGAAATTAATGCTTGTCTTTCAAATAAATCATTTTCACCGGAAATTGATAAAAATAACTTTGATCCGGAGGGGGACATTTCATTGATTGAAAAACTTTTAAATGAAAACCCGATTGTTTCTCCCCCTCCGATGGACTTAAAAATGGCAGACGTAAAAGATGTAAAGCCGTCTATTGAGAATCCTCCGGAGCTCGAGCTTAAGGATTTGCCTCCTCATCTCGAATACGCATACTTGGAAAAAAAATGATAAATTACTGGTTATAATATCAAAAGGCCTTAAAGATGAGGAGAAGACACGACTCTTAGATATGCTTCGGAAGCATAAAAGTGCGATTGCTTGGCAATATCCGACATTAAGGGAATCGACCCTCGATTTTGTACTCATAAGATTCTGCTTGACGATAATCACAATGCTTCCGTCCAACAACAACGACGGGTTAACCCACAAATCTACGAAGTGATCAAAAAGGAAGTTATTAAACTCCTTGACGCTGGAATGATTTATCCGATCTCGGATAGTTCATGGGTTAGCCCGATTCATTGTGTTCCAAAGAAGGGCGGAATCACTGTTGTGAAAAATGATGATAATGAGCTTATACCGACTAGACTTGTGACCGGATGGAGAGTTTGTATCGACTACCGCAAGTTGAATGATGCGACATGTAAAGACCATTTCCCGCTCCCTTTTATGGACCAAATGCTTGAACGGTTAGCGGGAAATGAGTTCTATTGTTTCTTGGATGGCTTTTCTGGGTACTTTCAAATCCCCATTGATCCCCCGGATCAAGAAAAGACCACTTTTACTTGCCCGTATGGAACGTTTGCCTATCGGAGAATGCCCTTTGGCCTATGTAATGCTCCGGGCACGTTTCAACGGTGTATGATGGCTATTTTCTCGGATATGATCAAAAAAACCATGGAAGTGTTCATGGACGACTTCTCCGTCTACGGAAATTCTTTCGACTCTTGCCTCTCCCATTTAGAGAAAATGCTGATACGGTGTGAAAACACCAATTTGGTTCTAAATTGGGAGAAGAGCCACTTCATGGTTAAAGAGGGAATAGTTCTCGGCCATAAAATATCCAAATTTGGAATTGAGGTGGATCGGGCAAAAGTCGATGTTATTGCTAAATTACCACACCCGACGACCGTCAAAGGAATCCGAAGTTTCCTTGGTCATGCCGGCTTTTATCGACGTTTTATACAAGACTTCTCCAAAATAGCCCGGCCTCTGACCCACCTTTTAGAAAAAGATGCTCCGTTTAACTTCACAAATGAATGCGTCGATGCATTTAATGTTTTAAAGAAGAAGTTAACGGAGGCACCAATCTTAGTTGCCCCCGAGTGGAACTTACCATTTGAGCTAATGTGTGATGCAAGTGATTATGCCATTGGTGCAGTTCTGGGGCAACGTAAGAACAAGTATTTTCAGCCTATACACTATGCAAGCAAGACCATGAATGACGCCCAACATCACTATACAACCACCGAAAAGGAAATGTTAGCGGTTGTCTATGCTTTTGAGAAATTTAAGTCTTATTTGCTACTTAAAAAATGCATAGTGTATACGGATCACTCAGCCCTAAAGTACTTAATGGCTAAGCAAGATGCTAAGCCGCGTTTAATGCGGTGGGTTCTCTTACTCCAAGAATTTGATGTCGAAATTAAAGACAAAAAAGGAGCGGAGAACCTTGCTGCTGATCACCTTTCACGACTTGAGAACCCCCATCAAAGTGTTCTCGAGAATAAGGAAATTACGGAAACATTTCCTCTCGAGACACTTGGGAGTGTGACTAAACTTGACCAAAGTACCCCATGGTTCGCCGATTTTGCGAATTACCATGCGGGGAATTTTATAAGGAAATGGTTGTCGTCCCAACAAAAGAAGAAATTCTTTAAAGATGTCCAACATTATTTTTGGGACGACCCCTATTTGTTCAAAGTCTGTGCGGATCAAGTGATCCGGCGGTGTGTTCACGGTACGGAAGCCGTTGAAATACTTATGGCATGCCACAGTGGACCCACGGGGGGACATCATGGTGCCAACTTCACCGCAAAGAAAGTGTTCGATTCCGGCTTCTATTGGCCGACGATTTATCGGGATGCCCATGAATTGGTGAAATCATGCGATTCTTGCCAACGTCAAGGGAAAATTTCTCAAAAAGATGAAATGCCACAAAATGCTATTCAAGTTTGTGAAATTTTTGACGTTTGGGGCATCGATTTCATGGGCCCATTCCCATCATCAAGAGGAAATAAGTATATTCTCGTGGCCGTCGATTATTTGTCCAAATGGGTTGAAGCGAAGGCGCTCCCCACTAATGACGCCCGAGTTGTTGTTAAGTTTTTGAAAAATCTCTTTGCCCGATTTGGTGCACCTCGAGCCATCATAAGTGATCCTGGGACCCATTTTTGCAATGACCAATTCGCTAAAGTTATGCTTAAATATGGTGTCACACATCGTCTTTCCACGGCTTATCATCCACAAACGAGTGGTCAAGTGGAGGTGTCCAATCGTGGCCTCAAAAGGATATTAGAAAGGACCGTAGGAGAACACCGTGCCTCATGGGCCGATAAGCTAGACGATGCTTTATGGGCTTTCTGGACCGCTTACAAAACTCCCATTGGGTGTACTCCATATAAGCTGGTTTACGGGAAAGCTTGTCATTTGCCCATCGAACTTGAGCACAAGGCCTACTGGCCTTAAAACATGCAAATTTTGACTTAAAAACCGCGGGTGATCACCGAAAAGTTCAATTGAACAAATTAGTCGAACTTCGTGATCAAGCTTACGAGAATTCTTTAATTTATAAAGAGAAAACAAAAAGACTTCATGATGCCAAGATCAAAGACCGCATTTTTAACGTTGGTGATCAAGTGCTTCTTTTTAACTCTCGTTTGAAGATTTTCTCGGGTAAGCTTAAAACCCGTTGGTCTGGACCATTCACCATAACTCAAGTATTCCCTTATGGAACTATAGAGTTGGCTCAACTTGATGGTCCCAACTTTAAGGTGAATGGTCACCGTTTGAAACACTATTTCGGAGGGGACGTACCAACAATGGTAGTCCCTGATCTCCAAACTTTCCCCAAGGACGATTGAATTCGGGGATCGAGTCAAGCTACGTGACTCGGTAATAAAAAACAAAGCGCTTCATGGGTGGCAACCCATGCTTATCCAAATCATCTTCTTATATTTCTAATTTCTAATAAATAACGTGAAGAGGGGGTACCTCTTCCAATCTCGTGTTTCGTGGTTGTTGTGATGATTGTCCAGGATTGTCCCCGATTTATGATGACTCTCGTGCTCGTGGTTTTGTCTTTCTCTCCACTCGAGTCTCATTCATCGATGCTTTTGGAAATCCCATATCCGTAAATCTTATCGACTAACGTTTTCTTTGGCATACTTAATAAACGGCCCTAGATATTTGTTAGGATTACCTTTGCCCGTAAAACATTGAGGACAATGTTTCATTCTAGTTTGGGGGGGGGGGGGGTGAATCTTCGATTCGATTTTGACCTTGCAGTTTTCACCATGTCGTGTACTCTTGTAACTCCGTTTTTCCACCAAAAATAAAAAAAATTGAAAAATTGAAAATTTCAAAAATTTTGAAGAAAAATGAATGAAAAGTCATGAAAAAGCACAAAAAAATGAGAAAAAGTTGAAAAAGTTGTGCAAAAATATAATAAAAGTATGAATAAGTGATTTGACACCTTGTTGACTTTCTTGCTGGCGAGAGTAGGAATAAATATTTTGACTTGACCGGGCGTGTTGAGCCCTAGCTTGTTCCCTTAACCAATGATAATCATAAAAGTTTGTGCTAGCTTTGTACACTAGGAGCTACTCTTTTGTCGGCTCCCGTACTTGGCTTTATACATGCACACCTTGAAAAGCTTTCGCTAGTCATTTACACTAGGAGCTACAAAACACGAATTCTTTTTAAGAGTTTGCAA
Source organism: Artemisia argyi (assembly GCA_030686995.1). Lineage (NCBI taxonomy): Eukaryota > Viridiplantae > Streptophyta > Magnoliopsida > Asterales > Asteraceae > Artemisia > Artemisia argyi. The sequence continues at coordinate 117,956,061 of CM060698.1, read as the reverse complement.
AGTTCCCGTTTTTGACTTTATATATGCGTGGCTGATTATTGGCTAAGCATCTGCTAATCTCATTATTTGAGGTCTTAAATTTGCAGAGAACGAGAAATGATAGAGTTTATTTACAAGTTTAATGCTAAACGTAGAGTAGTGGTTCTCTTTAGAGCTCATAAGAGGTACTCGTGGCTTTTTACTCCCATCAGACACGTCACCAATATATAATAGATGTTCTAGGTTAATTAGTGGTATTTCGGTTTGAATAATATTTAGTTCTTTATTTTCTTAAGAGAATTTTTGCTTTAGAAGTTGGGTACATATCAAGGAACACCAAAAATAAGAACCAAAAAGTAAAAAATCAAAAGTTAAAAGTTGATTATGCATGTGGTTTTGGAGCTACCCGATAAGCTTCCATTGATATTATAAGAAAAAATCAAGAAAAGTATGAAAAATATGAGAAAAATGAAAAAAAGTGAAAAATGAAAAAAAAATTGAAAGTTGTAGTATTGTTGAATAAGAGCTATGTATGTATCAATAAGTTGTTGGCGCGTGAGGTGCATGTGATAAATGATTAGTAATCAGTCACATGAGGTGCACGTGATTGTACTCCGCAACTTATATCTTTGATATTGTATGTACCCCAAATTCCTTGATGTGGACCGAATTTCTATTGCAGTGGTTCTTAAGAGAAAATGAATAACTATTTATCGTTTTAACTTAGGTGTCACTATCGGACTAAAAATAATTGAAACGAGAAAATATGAAGCGATTCATTTCGCAACAAAAATAAAATAATGAGATACAAAAACTTAGGACATGGGAGTAAGGAGTATCCACGAGTAACTTTTATGAGTAGTGTTAGCATTAAATTTGTAGATAAGCTGTGATCTCGTTTTTACGCTTAGTTTGGGAGCTCGTGAAAAATCAAGGATGACGATTTTTATCCGTATGGTCACTTCTTAAATAAAAGTGTTTCTACTCGTAGACCCTAATAATTATTGCAAAAATAATGGAAGTTCAATAAACCGTCACAAGTATGAAGTGTGAAAAGCCCAAAAATAGAATAAAGTGGAATAAAGAAATAAATTTTGGAAAACGGAGCATTACGGGAATAAATGATTTTGTAATCTCTTTTGAACCTCCTTGCTACTTTTCAAAGTTAGTAGGAAGAGTTATGAAATTATTTATCTCGTGAGCGTGAATTGATCACATTGCGTGAGGACACGACAATACTTTAGTCCGGGGGATTTTGGTGAGTGCTTATTCACTCACCTTTTCTTAGCCAAAATTGGGCCAAATAAACCAAAAACTAACCAATAATGCCAAAGAATGTGTGTTTTTGTGTTTGTGAATGTGCAGGAATGGATATTTAAGAAAAGACGAAAAATCACGAGAAAATGACAAAACGGGCACGAGATTTGGAAAAGTTTGAATAAAGCCGGAGCCGGGGAAGCTAATGGTCAAAGTAAAGCTCATATAGTCAATTGGAATCCTCAAAGTCTCAGTAATTGCATAAGTGACCCGGGAATAAAGTTTGAAGAAAGTTCACATTTGGTCCCTCAACTTTCAAAGTTGCCACTTTTGGTCCTTTTGAAGAATATTTTGGAGAATTGACAACTCAGGCCCTCATCATTCGAGAAATGCCACAAATAATCCTTGAATATTATTATTATGGAAATGGCAGCTTTGGTCCTTTGATTTTCAGAAAGTACAAAATTGGTCCCTTGGTTTGAATTGCTACTACAACCGGATCCACATCCAAACTCCTAAACCTTAATCCAAATAATACAACCCACTGCTGGCCCATAAATATAAAAGCCCACCACTACTTAATCCCATACCCGATCCAAACCCAACCCTGGTATCATAACCCGGTCAAACCCCCAAAACTTCGGTCAAAATAACAATAAAAATCCACCCCGCCTTCTTTTACTATTCACCCATCCCCAACCATTTACCCTGTCTCCACCTCAATTACCAAAGATGCTAGTACAAGGTTTGAAGCTTTCTAGAAGCTGACAACGTGTCAGATGTTGTCATAAATTCCCCACTGTGGCGAATTGAAGCCCTCTGATTGGACAAGGAGACGTGGAAGTGGGATCAGGATCAATCATTTGGCTAAGAATGAGATGGATGTCGACATTTTATGAATGAATGGCTGTGATTGTGCTTCTGGATCCTTCCATCAAAACCCTAGCTCACTTGTGCTCTACTATAAATACCCCCCCGTTTCACCATTTTAGGTGTGGAGTTTTGAGTAGCAAAACTCTGCCCTTTTCTTTCTAGAATTGTAACTTGCTTTATTTCAAATTGTAATCTCATTTTCTGTAATACAAAGCTCTTTTAATAATTTCATTACTGCTTATTTACATTGTCTTATTTACTTAATCACTTTCTTTCCCGCTTAAAAATAGTTTTAAATCAATTCTTATATCCTAGTTCTTACATCACTTCTGTTTCATTCACATAATTTCAGAAAAACTAAGAAAAAAAAATAATAAAATAAAATAAGAAAAGTTCAAAAATACAAAAAGATTTTCACTTTATTTGATTTCAGCTTAAGTATAAGCTTATTCTAGTGTTATAAAGATAATTAGTGGTTAAAACATTCAAAAGCTAAAAATTTCTAAAAAGTCAATAAAAGTCAAACTGAGCTTATTTAATAAGCTCAGCTTATTGGTGGTTGATTGGCAGCCAAAAGAAGTCCACTTGGCCTGTCAAAGAGACAGGCAAGCTTAGTGAACCCCCTCTTTTCAAGCTGAGGGGGAAAGCCTTGTAAGTTTTCACTTTTAAATTCAATCTTGGTAGCTTACTAATAGTCTAGCTTAATCTTAAATTAGTGGTATGCTTGTAGCTTATGTGTGCTTAATAGTGGTTATCATTGTCTGTTTTTAGCTTATACTAGTCATTAGATTAAGTTAAGTTCAAATTTTTAGTATACTGTGTCTTGTTTATCATCATCTGTCATATCTTGCTTGTTAAATAATCATGCTAGTAGATCTATGTTTCTGAGTAAGATTATGCTATTTGATCATTTTTGGTTCATAAACTTCACTTTGGAATTGATTTGGTAGGGCCTGTAGTGTAATCTAGTGGTGACAGACCCTTAAGGGGGTGTTTGGTTGATAGTGATTTGCTGTCACAAGGCTTAGATCTGAGGTTAAAATTGGTTTAGACATCACACTAGGGTAGTATTAAGAGTTAATACAACATAAAATTAGTAGGTTAATAGTTAAAGAGTCAAAATCACAATTTAATTCTTGATACAGTTAGTGTATGCTGAATCTAGGTTAGTAAAGCTTATAGGAAGTTGCATAGTAAGTAGTGGTAGCTTAATTAAGTCACAAATTAGCTTAATATCATGTTAATAGTTAATTTAGTAGAATCAAAACTCAAAAAAGTCTAACTTACTTGTTTAATAAAAAGTCAAAAGTTCTTGTACTCAGAAAATGGCAATAACTTTGCAAGCTTGAGTAGGTTTTAATATAGATTGGAAATTCATAAGGTTTGTTGTTTTGAGAAGCTGAATACTAAAATAACATATTTCAAAAGGAAAATTTGGATTTGAACATCATTTGCTTATCTGAAAAAGCTATTGAAACCAGCTTATTGAGGCCTTGGGTGCCCTGCACCATCAGTCCTGGCCCAACTTCTTGGGTATATTAGAACTAGTAGATTGCATCTAGGATCTGTATCTTTGCTTGTTTTGTGTTGCCATAGTGGTAGTAAGTTAAAATCCACCCTTAGTTTTGCCCGGCTAGCTTATTAGGACTGCTTATTTGTTCCATTTAGTTTGTAAGTTTAAGCAAATTCCGTTTTAAAAGTAGGGCTGCAATTCTTTAATTTAGACCTCTAGTTGAAAATTTTGATTGTTCTGAGCTTATTTTAGTCCATAGTATCTATTTCAATTGGTATTTGACTTTGTGCTTATCTGCTAGTGCGTATTACTCTCTAAGTGCTTATTTGAGCTACTTGATAGCTTATCTGTGTTCCTGTGCATCATAAGGCCTGATTCCTGTTCTTATAAGCTCATTTAAGTATAAAAAGCTTTTGGTAAAAGTTTGGTCAACTGTGCTTAGAAATAAGCACTTAAATAAGTTGTTTTTAAGCCATTAAGCACTTCCAGTGCTTATTTGTCACTTTTGATATTTTTCCTAGATTCAGAATATAATTTTAGATTTTCCCTGAAATTTTCATATTTTTCTGAGTTAATTTGCTATTTTTCTTATTTAATTTTCATTTTTAATCATTATTTAATACTTTTTAATTATCAAAAAATCCAAAAAGATCAGAAAAACCCCAGAAAAATCCAAAAATATTTTAGAAAATAGTTTTCAGTTATTTTAGAATTTTAGAAATTAAATTTGCATTTTTCTCACCTTATTTACATTTTCTTTTAATTATTAAATAGTTTAATTAGTTTTTAATTCATAAAAAAATATTAAAAAGTCAAAAAAATATTTTTCTTTTTCTTAAAATTTTCTTTTATCATTTTTAACTTTTTAAAATTATTTTGAAGTCCGTAGGATTAGTGTAGCTTAAAACTCGCGTTTTATTTCGCGCGTTACGATTAATAAGCGCGCGTGCATTCCCGTTTTTGCGTTTTAGACTTTGATGTATTACTAGCTTGTACTCTTTGCATATTTCATAATTGTTAGTTGATAATTGAATTATTTGATCACTATTTGCCTTTTTCACCACTTTTCAAATCACGATTTCACGAATCAATATTCTTGATTCCATTCACCTTCACTGGGAAACGACTCGGGTGATCCGTATTTCTTGCGGGTCATTTCGATACTTTACTACTATATATATAATTGGTTTTCAAGACGAATCACCTGTACTTCTAAATACTGTGGGTTTTGAAAAAATGGCACGGTTGGTGCATTAATAACATTATTAGCGTCCCTAATTCGTGAACAGTATAAGTGAAGAAGTTTGGCAGCCAATGGGCTGCTGCCAAGCCCAAGCACCTCCACTGTTGGGCCATTAAAATATGCTAATCAACAAACTAATGACAATGGGAACCAATAAGAAGAAAGTTTACATGGTTAAAGTATATTTAGGAAACACAATTTTTGTCACATCATTTTTCTCTTTTAGAATATAGTATAATTTCTATATGTATTGTGCAACAAAATACATGAAATGACCTCATCAAACTTGAATATTTGTTGAAAACTCACTAAGAGGTTACCTAGTGATTTCGTAAGCCATAACTATATACCGACCCTTTCATTTTTGGACAACATATACATATTCTTTCTTTATCTGTTCCATTAAATTTATCAAATATTTCATTATCATTATCAGACCAATTTTTATGTACATGTATGTTTTAGTTATACAAAGTCATATTACTTTTAAAAATCTATTCTATAGAGGATAAGATACTGCATAATGTTACGAAATAACAACTAATCAACAATAAGTGTAAGCTTAGAAGAGGTGAGAGATTGTGGAATACATTTCCATTGATGATCACAAATTACAAATGAACCTCTATCTATAGGTTCTTACAATCTTATCTATAGGTTCTTACAATCAAAGTATTTAGTACAACCATTATGAAGGAATACAAAAGATGAGAGGTTATGGAGGTTAAGGTATATGGATAGCCACATACATAATTATTCATAATACATAATATTTTTTATAAAAATTTTAAACTGAATATTAAAGTCTTAAACCCTATAAATCCCAACAACAATCACAACGTGTAAAACCCTAACAGACATACGCATCCGGCAACCTTTAAAATATAATGTGGCAGCTTTACCATCGCTTATTCAACCACCATACAATGACCACGACCACCACCATCAACAAACCATCTCAAACACTAACCTTAAGATCATTTCAAACACTAATCAACAACCCTACCACTCTCTTCACACCACTATCACAACCACAGTCTGCAACAACTATGCATGAGTCCCACACCCCACGTTTGAATTATGTGCTTGCAAAAGGTTTTTCGACTGTTTCAGCGTTGGATAAGGTGACGTTGGCTGATACGGTTGAGTGGGAGGAGATGGAAGTGGTGGCGGATGTTAAGGATTTCATTGATGGTGAATTTGTTAAGGCTTCTATGTCTGTCAGGGCTTATTTTTCCGATACTAGGTATGATTATAATTATAATACAAGCTGAATTTGAAATATGCTTATATTGCACATTTGTACAGCTGATAAGTTGTTGCAGGGGATGTTTTCCTGTTTGGGATTTGCTTATTTAAACATGGTGTTTGTTTGGTAGAAGGTGATAGGTTTGACTTTTGAGCTTTTACTACAACTATGATGATGAGTTTGAAACAAGTATGGAAAAATGTGTAATGAAAACTACTTATTTGGCTGGAAAAAAAAGCAGTTTAGATTGTCTCATCCACGCGCAAAAGAGTTTGTTTTTTTTTTTTTTTTTTTTTTGAAGAAAATCAATAAGCAAATAAGTTGTTCAAACAAGCAATATATATCCCAAATGTACACCCCGGACTAAGTAGTTTAAAGTTGCATTTTCCAAAACTGCTTGTTGTAAAAAGATCATCCAATTCAGTAAGAATAGAAAGACAATTTTAACGAATAGGAAAAAATACCAATGACTTATCTTGTTTTGGAGGTAAAATCGACTGGAAGAGTATGATGTAGGGTATATAGATATGAAAATAGCTCTTGTGAAACATTGAAGCCATAGTGTATTGTTTTACTGTCCAATTTTTGTGTACGTACTTTGTTATGAATATATTTCGCAACTAGCTTAAATGTGAGTTTCAACATGCGATTTGGTTCAGAGTGGATTTGAAAAGTCTAGTGGAAAAGAACAAAGCAAATTGCATAAAGCCGCCATCATTGGCACGTTCTGTAGTATTTAGATTTGGCAGCACCAAGCCTCAGACTATTGTAAGTCTGTTTTGATCATTAAATTCTGAGTCTTTTTTTTTTTTTGGCAGTTATATGCATCACTTATTTTGGGATAATATTTTTAAATTAGAAGCAGGCAATACATATGTCAATTAATGGCTATACTAATTTTCTCAGGGTTTGGATGCGAGTAGAAGTGGAAGTGACAATAGCTATATGGTAGTATTCAATTATGGTTCAGTTGTCTTACTTAATGCTGATGAGCGTGAAGTTCACGAGCGTCTGGAAATTGTAGAAGCACATGCCTCAGGATCAACAGGCGAAATAAGAAAGCGTTTTGGTACGGCCTTTTCACCATGGACACATGAGTACCTTCTCCCTCAAAACACTCCCCTTAGGCTAAAAGTACTTTGGAGTGATTATGGTTCTATAATGCACGACGTGGGTGTTTGTGAAATACTGACGTGCATCTTTAAGAGATGATTAGGCTGTATGGTGGAATCCGCAAAAGTTGTCAAAGTTGGTTAACGTCTTTTTATAGGAGAATAAAATGTTAACAAAGTGTTGGAGTTGAAGTTTTGTATCATGGTGTACGAAAAGCTTCAAGAAAGATGGTTCGTTAGCATGTTTATGGTATCTCGAGTATGAAAGTAAGAAAACTCGACATAAACTATATTTGGGTGTTGGACTAATAAGACCAGTCGTCATGTTATTCATATATAGTCTACATATAAACCCGCAAAAGTTAGTGCGAGTTTAATCATGTTTGTTTCTTTAAATGTACATAAATAAAAGTTTAATTTTGATTCTGGTAAGTTTGGGATATGATATCAATCATTGCTTCTTCATTACCAGTTATAAAAGACGTGCATGCACGAGGTTTATACATGTATCAAATTTAGTTTAGTTGTTGGTCTTCATATTATTTTTTGAAAACATTGTCTATCAATGTTTATAAGTGATGTGATTTGCTTTACGGAAAAGTCGTTTTTTAATGTTTAAGTCTAATTACTTTTGCATAACGGGAAAGTCTAATTTGGACAACTTTTCTAAACAAAGATGTAATTCATAGTTTTAAATACCCAGAACGAAGTATAAATGAAAGTAATAATTATGAACCAACGCGGCAAAAATATATTTAGAACATTATTGTTGTATATATTTCCTTTCCTTTGTACACTTATAGATTAGGGGGTGTGGTAGTTGTAAACTAGGAGTTGTGTACATAACGTATCCCTTTATTGGTTCATGCATGAACTAATAAAATAGTGGATGCAAATACTTTAAGCCTACAACAACAATAAAGATATGTGTTATGGTAATATTGTCATAAAATGATCATGTTGGAGTCGAGCTAGTAACTAGGAAGTTACTGCATTGTATCAAACTATCAATTACGAGTGACGTTAAGTACCTTCAAACGGTGGTTACATGGTTCAATCATGGTACTTTTACAACAGTCAACGGATTCTTTGTTATTGCTTTGAAGAAAAAATATACCCAGTTTAACAATATTGTCAATAAAGTCATTGTCATAAAAAACGTAAAAAACGAATAAAAGCCAGAAATTTAATTATATAGGTACTCATACCGTACCACGCGGGTAACCGGCTAATGTTTAAATAACGCCTGAAACATATATAAAATTATATTTGGAGTATATTTTTATCTACATTTGGGCCTATCCGAACCGACCTGAGATTGTAAAATATGTCATGATTCGAAATCGAGCTAAAAGCATAGTGCTCGAAACAAACTCGGTCAATATGAACTTAAACGTCTGGAGCTCGAGCTTTGGCAAGCTCGGGTTCGACTAGTCCCGTTTCTACCCTATTTGGTAGTTACAACAATTGATGATATGATGCTTCAACTCATAGCACAGAAAATTTCATTTAGTAGTTTCATAAGATTTGTGTCAAAGTTTCATAGGTAGTGCCGCAGGTTGAAGACTTGGTTTGGTTTTGAGATTTTCTTGGTGGTATTTAGAGCGAGTGCAGTTAATCTAGGTGCTAGCTCTTTGGGTTTGGTATTTAAGTATCATTTTCCTTATCACATTTGTGTTTGCTAGCTACTTTACTAGCTAATTGATAGAAAATCGATTTGCCTTTAAAACAAAAGTTACAAGTCATGTTTTCCATCTCAACGTGGTTTTGGGCTGAGATCTTGCAAACAGACAAGTTTAATCTCAACGAGTTACAGACATAACATGTATGCATAACTAGAGAAACCACTGCATTGAGAAAATTCCTAAAAAGTTGTTTGTGCAAACAGTAGAACATTCTTGTCTTAAAATAAAATATCAACACAAACACTAGCCACGAGCAGAAAACAATTGACAGAATCACACCAGACCAAAGTACAATACAATACTAAACCAGCTTAAATGCATGAAAGAGATTTCCAGCAATTAATTGCTCGCAATGTTCTACATAGACCAAAACTTGTAGGTAGGTACCTCAATATCAATAATCTGATGGGGATATGACGTCATCGATCTTCAAGATCATCTTCACGACTTGGGTGGCAAGTAAGATCTGTTGTTGCTTCCCGATTAAGGTCTCAAATACATTTTGCTCACGCATGTCGTTAGTACCAGTATCGTTGCAGTCAATGCCACAGCAATGATTGTTTTCCTAAATTAACAAACAAAAATGTGTTCTTATTTGCTACCACATGGGGTCTACTGTCTAGAACCATTTACTAGAGCTTTGCAACTTTGACCCATTTAACCTACAATGGGTTGATTTGGGTTGCATTTTATTATTAACTCGTCAAAGGTGTTTTTAAATGCTTAGAACTCCACAACCATTTTTATTGATTAATGAAAGGTTAGTAATATAAGCTACACAGCTTTTGTAGGGATAATAATACACAAATTATTTATAAAACTAAAAAAACAAGTAAAATAATGAAGTGGTGGTGTCACTACTTTCTTGAGGTCTATAATGTGTGTGTGTGTGTTCAATAATCTTTAACTCGGTTATCAGTAAAGCAATAATAAAAGTTACTGTCGGTGTTACCTTCATTTGCTGTCCTTTCACTGCAGATAGTGTTTCAATGGGTGGCAAACCACTATTCTCCGCAAGAGCCATAGGTACAGCATCCAAAGCATCGGCAAAAGCCCTGATGGCATACTGTCCAACAAAAAAATGGGAAACTTTTAGAACATGTTCATATAAATGAGAACCGCATTCAAATCTTTGTTTTAAGATAAATGCTGGTACCTGTTCAACTCCAGAATATTTATCAGCAGCTGCTTCTACAGCAATTGAGCATGAAATTTCTGCTGCACCACCACCATACACGATAGAGTTATTGCGAATGAGATTTCTAGCAACACACAATGCATCGTGAACGCTACGTTTGGTCTCCTCGATTATCATCTTGTTACCTGATTCATCACAGAAGTTTCAAGTAAATAAATTGATATAGACTAACATAATTAGCTTTTGTTAACCAAGCAACAAACATAATACTTTAGTGTCCGAGAACGAGTGTATGAATAAACTATAACAAACACATTCATGATGCTAACTTACCCCCACGAATAAATATGGTTACAGCCCTTGAGTTTGCACAATGCTCAATATATAGCATCCGGTCTTCAGTGGTACCAAATGCCTTCTCTCTAACCAAACCAGCCTGTTACAGTAAGATTATAATGATTCTAACATTCATTTTATGCAATTAAACAATTAGACATACGTGGATTATCATAATAATTACCTTTCCTAGCTTTTCGGGTGTTAGTTCCTGGAACCTGGGAACAATTCTACCACCTGCAGAAGATAAACAATATAACAGCATTAAGAAGGTATCTATTATCTAGCAGTTATAGTTAACAACAAATTTAAACAAATGATTGTTTTAAATTATAATTGGTAAGCACAAACCAGTTGCGATAGCTATAAGCTCCAGTTCTACACCACCAACCCATCTGACAGCAGGCAAGTTTCTGTGCATCAGTAAGTGATTTGCTTCATCATCAAATCCCCATTGGCAGATTACCAATGTTGCCCCTACGTCCTGAAACAAGTCAAAGTCAAACGGCATGAGATTCCAACATGTCAACAACTAAGTACATGTGTATCAACTACCACCAATTTACCAATGAGAGGATCGATTGTTATAACTATTAAAACCTTGTAAACCAAGATATTAACAAATAAAATACTAGATTTTACTTATCTAATATAGTTTGGCAAATCATACTTGTTACGCTGCTTATTTTTCATAAAAGATGCAAATTTTGTTAAAAAAAAAAGGTCAAAATCAACCCGAGCCCATTTTGACTCTGTCACCCAACCCACCAGACTTGCCTATAGATAACACCATACCTTGCATTTCTGAACCATGTCATCAAAGTACTGCTGCTCTTGCTTGAGTAGAGTCTGGAACTTTTCAACGGTGTCAATGTCAACCTTGTTCTTGGTCTTGGGCTTTGGGGGCTCAAATGGGCAAGTCAAGATCGCGATATTCGCATCTTGAATTTGCTTTGGCATTTGTGGGTGACTCATATCTTTATCAAGAAGGATTCCATAGATAAGTTCGGTATCCTCCAATTTCCCACCAACTTTCCCCTCGACTTTAATAAGGTCTAAGTTAACATCTCTCCTCTCCAAATCAGCAACGGCCATGACTCCCTTTACAGCAATCTCAGCCAAACTTCTCTTGCATCGGTTCACACTGAGATATAAAACTCGATCAAATTAGCAACGGGCATGCCTCCCTTTAAAGGCATTTTTTAAGTTTGACTTTCTAGAAGAATCGATAATAGTTTTAGAAATAACTAATAAACACGTTTTGATGACAAAGTTTTAGCTTTAGTAAGATGAGAAAATTAAGATCTGAAGCATTTCTTGCACGAGTGATTACAAAATGCAACCCTTTTTCAAGTTTATACGAAATGACCCTAAATTTCGCCACACGCAAAACATTAAAAGTAGATATTTCATGTAAAAACAAGTTAGAAAAGTATACATATTGCGTATCATTTCGAATCTACATGATTATTTTTGCGATTTTAATGTTTCCAACATATGTGAATAATATAGAACATACGTGTGCCCAAAAAGTTTAAGAAAAAATTGTGGCAGAGAAATTAAACTTACATTTTGGACGATAAGGTAGTCATACAAGTTTGAACCAAAGGCTCAATATTCGTGGCGCTGAAATCAAACTTATCTGCTATTGATTCTAGATGATCAACAGCAATCCTTGAAGATAATTCAAAGCCCTCTGCAACACGAATGGGATGAATTCCACGTTCCAACAGCTTCTCAGCTTGTTCTAGGAGTGCACCAGCCATAACAACTACACCAGTTGTTCCATCACCAATCTCGTAGTCTTGACTCCGTGATAGTTCAACCATAAGCTTTCCAATTTGATTGTCAACATCCATCTGCTCCAAGATCGTTGCACCATCATTTGCTGAATAGAGATTTTATTGAGAAAACAAAAGTAGGCAGGAAAATGAAATAATTGCTTAGGTGCTTTAGATAAACAAAAAATATAGATTAACGATCCTACTTAACACTTCGTGTTCAATAAAATTATGTCTGCAACATGTTCTCTTTAGTAAAGCAAATGACACTTAGAGTTCTTTTTGACACAGGACATTTCAAATTCATAAAAGTGGCAATTTTTAGAGTAATTAGATGTTTCAATTTTGAGGGTTATCCGCGTACTTGTCAAGGCAATTGGAGTTATTATTTTGATTAGTAGAAAACTAGAAACTCGAAATCAAACTCAAATATAGAGTACTACCCCATTCAAGGTACCAAGTCACTCTGTAGATACTAATATACCAAAACGTCTTTAACCAAGTCAAGAAACTAAAAGTACAGTCTAATATCATGAACCCACAAATCTAAATCCCATCCTCATAGTTCTCTGTTTTTGGCGCAGCTCAATGTCTAACGTGAAATCACTGAAATGCAAATATAGTGTATATACTTTTTACGTAAACCGATTATAAAAACAAACCTAAATAAATATGAGAAATGATCCATATTAACATTTACTACCAATAATCAAACAATTTAGTACTCGTATATATCTAGTATTAAATCAAGCACAAACAACACAAACACAACATCTATAAAAACAAAACAGAAAAACATTAATATATAAGAGAGATATGAAACATACTAATAGTAATATCACCATCAGGACTCTGAAGGATCTTATCCATCCCTTTAGGACCAAGAGAAGTCCTTAATATCCTAAAAAAAGCAACACCAGCCGCAATATTCGCTTTCTGTGCATCTATTCCTCTTAACCTGCTTTTGCTCTCTTGTTCTCTTAAGATAATAAACGACCGACAATATTCATCGAACGCTAACGCCATCCTTTTTGTTTTTGTTTTTGATATGTCGATGAAAGATGGCACACAGTAATCAGAGTGTGTCAAGTGTGTGGGATGTCTTTCTTTTGACTTTTATACCCTGTTTTGGTTTTGGTTTTCCCGGTATTTTGGGCTATGTTTTAAAACCCGGATCCGGGTTTAATACGGTCGGGTTTTTGTTTATTTGAGAACCGGAATTAACTGGTGGTTTTAGTTGACTCGGGTCGACCCGGTTTTATATATCCGGCCTGGTTATAACTTTTGTTATTTTGTTTCTTTATTTTAAACAACAAAAAAATTTTCTTTCCTCTAAAACTAATAAAACCTTTTTGTCATTTCATTTTCACAAGAACTATGTTGAGAAGTTTCTTAAGGCACTTCATCCAAAATGGCTAAACTCAAAATTCTTTTTAAGTTAAGTTTTATATTTGTATAGACAAACATATTATAATTTGGAAAGTTTATAGTTAAATTGAAAATCTAAAGTAATGGTGACTAGTGTGGTTATGTTTTATTAAACAAGAAGTAGAGTTATAAATTAACGTGGGTATTATATATATGCTTAATTAAAAAAATTGTTAATAAAGATAGGATGTTAAAAACATTATAAATTCATCTCATTTTTGATAAACTAGAACTATAAATTGATTGTTTTTGCATTTTTTTAGTATGACAGATTTGAAAAATTAAAGACTAAAACCCAATTGAGCCATCTCATTTTTTTGTTAGTTTAATTGAATGTAAGATCGAAATTAAACAAATACTTATTGCCTTATTGTATATCAAATATGTTATGAAAAGTATAAATATGCATAGAACCGGTTTGACCTGACGGTTGAACCAGTGACCCGACAACTCGACCTGGTCAATTAAAAAACCGGGTTATAAAACATTCGTGTTGGGTGCGCTGTTATAAAAAAAATATGACCAACAATATTATTCGATTATAATTTTTTCGTGATAATAATTTTATGCATGGGGATAGTTTTAGTAAATAATTTTATCGCACACTATATAATATAAAATTGTTAGAGTACCGAGCATTACAATGCAATGTGATAATTAGCGGTGAAAGGTACTTGTTATTTACCATGGTACAAACCAAACATGCCAGTACTAATCTATTATAAAAGTCTTGACTTATGATAAATAACAAGTACCTTTCACCGCTAATTATCACATTGTATTGTAATGCTGGGTACTCTAACAATTTTATATTATATAGTGTGCGATAAAATTATTTACTAAAACTATCCCCATGCATAAAATTATTATCACGAAAAAATTATAATCGAATAATATTGTTGGTCATATTTTTTTATAACAGCGCACCCAACACGAATGTTTTATAACCCGGTTTTTTAATTGACCAGGTCGAGTTGTCGGGTCACTGGTTCAACCGTCAGGTCAAACCGGTTCTATGCATATTTATCCTTTTCATAACATATTTGATATACAATAAGGCAATAAGTATTTGTTTAATTTTGATCTTACATTCAATTAAACTGACAAAAAATGAGATGGCTCAATTGGGTTTTAGTCTTTAATTTTTCATATCTGTCATACTAAAAAAAATGCAAAAACAATCAATTTATAGTTCTAGTTTATCAAAAATGAGATGAATTTATAATGTTTTTAACATCCTATCTTTATTAACATTTTTTTTAATTAAGCATAAATATAATACCCACGTTAATTTATAACTCTAACTTGTTGTTTAATAAAACATAACCACACTAGTCACCATTACTTTAGATTTTCAATTTAACTATAAACTTTCTAAATTATAATATGTTTGTCTATACAAATATAAAACTTAACCTAATAAGAATTTTGAGTTTAGCCATTTTGGATGAAGTGCCCTAAGAAACTTTTCAACATAGTTCTTGCGAAAATGAAATGACAAAAAGGTTTTATTAGTTTTAGAGGAAAGAAAATGTTTTTGTTGTTTAAAATAAAGAAACAAAATAACAAAAGTTATAACCAGACCGGGTCGACCCGAGTCAATGAAAAACCACCGGTTCATTCCGGTTCTCAAATAAACAAAAACCCGACCGTATTAAACCCGGACCCGGGTTTTAAAACATAGCCCAAAATACCGGGAAAACCAAAACCAAAACAGGGTATAAAAGTCAAAAGAAAGACATCCCACACACTTGACACACTCTGATTACTGTGTGCCATCTTTCATCGACATATCAAAAACAAAAACAAAAGGATGGCGTTAGCGTTCGATGAATATTGTCGGTCGTTTATTATCTTAAGAGAACAAGAGAGCAAAAGTAGGTTAAGAGGAATAGATGCACAGAAAGCGAATATTGCTGCTGGTGTTGCTTTTTTTAGGATATTAAGGACTTCTCTTGGTCCTAAAGGGATGGATAAGATCCTTCAGAGTCCTGATGGTCATATTACTATTAGTATGTTTAATATCTCTCTTATATTAATCTTTTTCTGTTTTGTTTTTATAGATGTTGTGTTTGTGTTGTTTGTGCTTGATTTAATACTAGATACTAAATTGTTTGATTATTGGTAGTATGTGATAATATGGATCATTTCTCATATTTATGTAGGTTTGTTTTTATAATCGGTTTGCGTAAAAAGTATATACACTATATTTGCATTTTAGTGATATCACATTAGACATTGAGTTGCGCCAAAAACAGACAATGGCGGAACTAGAACATTTTCTTTGAGGGGAAGGACGGGATCCTCCCTGCCCCTACATAGGTCCGCCAGTGAAAACAGAAAACTATGACGATGGGATTTAAATTTTTGGGTTCATGATATTAGACTGTATTTTTAGTTTGGGAAAATTGTCCAGAAATGCATCAAACTTGCCACCTTTTGCTTTTGTATACCATGAACTTTTTTTTCTTCCTATTGTAACTATAAACTTTCTTAATATTGTTTTTGTATCCTAAAATGGCCAATTAGCTGACGTGGCATGGATTAGTGATCCTAATTACCCTCACTTAATCATATTTCACGTTTTTTATACTTTGGGTGTGTTTTGAACATATACTAAACTTTGTGGTGTGAATAACAAACATTTTCATAACTTGAAACCTAACACCATCACTTAATCCCCTTTTCCCTCTTCCCCTCAATCCTAAACGGTCCCAAATTTTTTTTCAAGAACCCTAAAAAATGAGTACTTCTAGTTCTGCCCAATCGCGCTTAATTGGAGGCAACCTTGAATTCTATTGCAACTGCAATCGTCAATTACGGGTTCAAAAATCAACCTCACGTGCAAATCCAGGTAAGAGGTATGTGAAATGTGATATTTGTCGAGTCTATGAGTTTCTAGATGATGACCTTCCTAGCCAATACTACAAAGACCTGGTATTTGGGTTTTTTCAAAGGCAAAGAGGAAGGGATAATGGACCAATGATCGAGGCAATTGCTTTGGAGAAGTCTAGGTTGGAGGAAGAGTTGAAGGCTACAAAGTCAACCTTGGAGCATGAGTTGATGACTGGGAAGGCAAAGTTAGAATTGTATGATAGGCTGTCTATGGTAATGTTAGGATGTTTGTGCATAATCTGTGTTGGGATAGGTTTGTCACTATCTAAGTAGTGTAAGCAAGGTAGGATGTTTGATTATGGGAATGTTAGCTGTACTAGGTAGATGATAAGGAATCTATGATCCCTTTAATGTAGTGTTTTGTAACTTTGAATGCTAACTTAGTTTGAAATAAAATCCTTAATCTGTCTTGCTTCCTATATGAATTCTTTTAATAAAATTTAGAAAAACAGTTCATTGATTCAAAGTAGGGGCTACAAGTGTTTTATTTTAGGGCATGGTTTAAGTTATACACCTAAACCATGGTCAATGCATACAAATCTTGTAACCAAATACCATAGCTTCATGAGATTCTTCAATTTAACCCATCTTTTTCTTCCCCTTCCCTTTTGGATCATTGGGGAGTTTTGGTTCCCATACTTTGATACCAAAGTCTTCCCATTTTGTTGGAGCTGCCAGACCCAATAACTTCTCCCTAGCAACAAAAGCCAATTTATCTTCATATTCTTTTGTCAAGTTGGAACTGCTATCAGCCCTCTTTGAAGACACTTTCAATGGTTTTGGACTTTCAATTTTTGGAAAGTAATTCGTCCATCCAGAACTGTCACTAGATGTTTCTTCAATGGCATATGAAGGTGGAGTACATGACATGGCCTGGGAACTGTCACTTGAAATGCAAATTATTTCTACAAAAAAAGTGTTAAGAAAACAACAACTAATCAAAACAATAATCAAAACAGACATATATACATGTTAAAATAGTTAGTAATACCTTTCTTTTTGTTGGGATCCATTTGGATATGAGTTGGTCAGTTGGTGATGGTATGCACAAAGATATAGACTTTGGTTGATTATATAGTGCAAGTACTTGCTGAGGATCATAGGTTTATATAGAGTCACAAGTTTAATAGTGAAGATTCTTGCTAATATAGAGGTGCTTTTACAGTTGCAGAGTTGAAAAGAATAGTGCATTCAATGCACATAGTGAACATGAAACTGCATATTTCAGTTTCCTAAAATATTTGACCCATTCAATGGACATAGTGAATATGAAACAGCATATTTCATTTTCCTAAAATATTTGACCCATTCAATGCACAAAGTGAATATGAAACTGCATATTTCATTCCATAAACTTGTTTAAGAATGACCATCAAAAGTGCCCTGTATGATTTACAAAATGGGCTATTGTGTGATGGTCATCTCATAAACAATCATACCTGTTGCTGTTAATCATTAGCAATGTTGCAAAAATCGTGAATCGGTCCTGAGGCAGTCGAGGGCCGAGTTGCGTTTTTTAGCCGATTAGTCGGCCCAAAACCTTGTAATCGCCGATTAATCGGTCGACTTCCTTGTAAATGTCTCCAAGTTCCAGGGCCTTATAGCTTGGAATCGGCGATTACAAGGCTTTATAGGCCGTTTTTTGCAACATTGATCATTAGTGCTTCTAGTTATGGGTTATAGTTACATTACAGACCCAAGCAACATTAGTTATAAGACTTTACATGATTGCCCTCAAAATATATACAAAATGGGCACACAAAATAATGTTGCTTCAAGCAACATCTACATCCAGTGCAAATTCAGGAGTGCTGCCCTGGCCATGGTTGTTTTTTGCCAATTTGTTCTTGATGATCCTTTCACTAGGCCTCCTAAATCTTACTTGTACCACTGGTTCTTGTCTTTGAACTTCATGTTGAACATCTTGTACCACTGGCTCTATATGATCTTCATTATGAACATCTTGAGTTTGAGTTTCTTCAACTTGTGTACCTGTCAACTCAATTTCTATCTGATCTTCATTATGAACCAGTTCATGTTCATCTTCTACCTGCACTTCATCTTCAATAGTTACACCAGCATCCACTGCATCTGTTTGTTGGTCCATAGCATCTTCTGGCTCACCAAACCATCTTGCAAAAGCTGATGTACATGATCTTTTTAAGCTTTTCCTATTTAACCCACTTGATCCATCTTTTTTCTGTTTTGACCCACTAATGGAAGCTTTCTTTGTTGGCCCAGACTTGGCAAGTTTCTTCTTTCTTGGCCCAGACTTGGCAACTGTCTTCTTTCTTGGTCCAAAGACCTTTTCAGCCCTAACTTCTTCCATTAAATTTGTACCCCCTACCTCACTAACATCTTCAACTATAGGTGTTGGCCTTACCTCCCTAACTTCTTCCACAAAAATGTCATCCTCAGTTACCTTTTTCTTTCTAGGCCTACCTATTGGTTTTTTTTCCTTAGGTTGTTGTGCAACTGGTTCATTTTTGCAACTTTTTTTGTTATGGCCAGGTTGATGGTAGATGCTACAATTCATTTCTACACCCACTTTTGATACTCTTTTTGAGCTACCCCCTCACCCTTTGACCTAATTCTTTTCTTCCTAGGCCTACCAGGCATTTTTTTTTTTTTTGGTTTGGGAGGTAAAACTAGTGAATACATACTCTGATCTGGCCAGAAGTCTATCCCATCAGCTGGTTTCATATAGTTACTATAAGTCTGATGATACATGTCTGTTTTAAACCAATCTGGAACATATCTCTCAGGGGTCTTGTTTATATACAATATAACCTTTGTTGCATGTACACAAGGAATACCTAATAACTGCCGCATCCTACATGTGCAAGTGGTTTTTGGTTCATCAATTTGAATGATTGACTCCCTGATCTCACCTCAAATACATTCCCACCAGCAGGGATAACATGCCAGAACCTACAAGACATTTATTAGTGTTAATGCAAACTGACAAATTCAATTCAGTAACATTAAATTGTACAAGACACATACCTTTGTTGGTCTTTTAACCACTACAATCTCTTTTGGATGTTGGGACAGATTCCAGAATTCCATTTCTTGCTGATTTCTCTCATTTTGTGCATCCTTTCCAGCACTATGACTCTCATAGATTCTAGCATAGTTAGTAATGGCTTGTCCCTTACACTTAAAATGACACTGTTAAAGCACTCACTGAAACCATTCTCAACTGCTTCACATCCTCTACCAACTTCAAAATAAGCTCTTGACCAAGTTTTTGGATCCTTATCCATAAGATACTTATGAGCCTTTGGATAAGCCTTTTTAATCTTGTCCATTATTTTGTTGAAGAGTGGTGGATAAGAGGCTTTAGATGCTGCCCAAAACAATTCCCTGAACTCCAACCCAGTGAACTGTTTCCTAAATCCTTCATAAATATGTCTTGCACATTGCCTGTGTTCGGCACATGGCATAACATTCTTCACAGCTTCAATAAGACCCTTCATAAATATGTAAACACAATGTTATAATATATACAACAATAAGAAACAAAAAAAGAATTTATGAATTAAAGCATACCTTATGTTGGTCTGACATAAGAGTTAGCCCCTTCCCTTTTGTGCAATCTAAGTCTCCTTCAAGCATCTCCGAAAACCAGCTCTAGTTATCTTTGTTTTCAACATTGACCACTGCCCAAGCCACTGGGTAAATGTGGTTATTTCCATCTCTCCCAATAGCGGTCAGAATTTCACCTTGGTTAGGCCTTTTCAAAAAACATCCATCTAAGGCAATTACTTTCCTACACCCACTTTTCCAACCTTCTGATAGACCAGCAAAACATACGTAAAACCTATCAAAGTATGTTTTCCCATCAGGATTGTTAGTGACCCCTAATTTCACAGTGGACCCAGGATTAGAATCTAAGATTGCTCTTCCATAAGACCTAAGCAAGGCATAATGTTCATCAACTGATTTTTCATACTTTGTCAATGCAAACCTCTTGGCATTGGTACACTGATGTGCTGTTACCTTACACTTGTATTTTTTCATTACTAGGTCAGCTATGGCAGACAACTTAATCTTAGGGTGAGACCTAATCTTATCACCAAAGACTGTTCCTATCCACTTAAAGTTTACTAAAGACCCAAATTCAAAATTCCTAACACATGTATGTTTAGCATTTAGTGTCTGGATTTGAAAAGTTTTCTCTTGAGTCATCCACCTAGCATAACATCTCCAAGGACATGAAGGTAACTCAGATTCATTAACACAAGGATACCTTTTATTCTTCCTCTGTTTACCTTTGTCGGGATCAGTCAGCATTGGTTTCCTTTGACCACATCTTGCAGTAACATACTTGCTTCCACTCCTCTCATACCAAATTGAAAATCCATTTGACAGTGCATAATATGTTAGACCCTCTTTAAACTTTTCAATAGTCGGATACTTTTCACCAACCTACATTTCAAACATAGCATGTTGAGTTTATAAACAACATTTGTGTACTTTATAACAATATCAAATAAATGGAAACATACCTTTGGATGCCTCAGTCTCCAATGAGTACTTTCATCATACACTGGATACCTGTCAGCATGTTTTTCCACACATACAAATGGATCATCATGAATTCCATTCTCATATGATGATTGAAGAGTTTTCATCAAATTAGTCATGTACACATCATGCTCTCTGAAAGTCTCACTTCTATGATTACCAATGTTTTCAGAGTGTACGTTATCATTTACTTCCATCATATGTGGCAAAGACTCATGTTCTTTCTATCTTCTAGCTTTAATCCTCTTCCTAAGTCCTATCAACTCCTCTTCACCAGGGCTGAGATAGTCAATTGATTTATCTGAATCATATCCACTATCCACCTCTGAATCATAATCAGTCTCCTCCTCATCATACATAACCTTCTCTTTGCCCTTATCAACATTGTTGTCCCCAATATGCTCCCCATCAACACTAGTACTACCAGCCTCACCATCTGGTACACTACTCCTACCCACATCACCAGCTGCACTACTCCCACCCACATCAACATCTAGGTTTCTAGGTTGGTGAGAAGATGAACCCTCATACTCAACCTCCATCTCAGCCCAATCAACCAACTCCTGTACTGAGAAATCATTGCAATACCTATGTTTGGGGGGAGTTTTGCTTTATAAACAGATTCATCCATCACAGAGGTTTCTGCTTTTTCTAAATACTCTGACAGATTCATGTCATAGTGATCAAGATAAAGTTCTAGCCTACCATACAACTCAGCAACATCAAACATTTAAGCTATTTCCTTATCATTACTTACTCTAACTAAACCTTTCTCCAATTCAACATTAGGAACTCTGTAGTACAAACCTTGAAAGTAATTACCAGCTTGTTTTTCTAAAATTTCTGCAAACTTTTCATAAGGCATTCTCACAGCAGCCACATTAAGAATAACACCATCTTTATACCTTAAAGGTAAATGTGTAAAGTACCCATCATGCCAAACATCAAATTGATGCAAAATTCGTACCAGGTATCATCCTGTTTCAAAAAGGACAACAATAACGTGTTAGAGTAAAAAGAGAACAATAACGATTTAGGATTTGTGAACAAATTAATAATAACACAAAATATTGTGACTAATACATACCTTAAATATGACAACACACATCAATTGTACAATCTGATTAAATATTTGATGAGGTGAATTTAGGGTTTATGTGTGAAAATATCACGATTGTGGATTTGGGGGAAAATTATGTTGGGGTAAAACGTTTATAAGTAAAAGGTAAACCCCCCAAAGTTTGGTAGATGTTCAAAACACACCCAAAGTATAAAAAAACGTGAAATGTGATTAAGTAAGGGTAATTAGGATCACTAATCCATGCCACGTCAGCTAATTGGCCATTATAGGATACAAAAGCAATATTAAGAAAGTTTATAGTTACAATAGGAAAAAAAAATTCATGGTATACAAAAGCAAAAGGTGGCAAGTTTGATGCATTTCTGGACAATTTTCCCAAACTAAAAATACAGTCTAATATCATGAACCCAAAAATTTAAATCCCATCGTC
The DNA here is from genome assembly GCA_030686995.1 of Artemisia argyi. Classification (NCBI taxonomy): domain Eukaryota; kingdom Viridiplantae; phylum Streptophyta; class Magnoliopsida; order Asterales; family Asteraceae; genus Artemisia; species Artemisia argyi. Next base: position 117,933,531 of record CM060698.1, on the reverse strand, counting down.
ATAGTTTTCTGTTTTCACTAGTGGACCTATGTAGGGGCAGGGAGGATCCCGTCCTTCCCCTCAAAGAAAATGTTCTAGTTCTGCCATTGTCTGTTTTTGGCGCAGCTCAATGTCTAATGTGAAATCACTAAAATGAAAATATAGTGTATATACTTTTTACGCAAACCGATTATAAAAACAAAGCTACATAAATATGAGAAATGATCCATATTATCACATACTACCAATAATCAAACAATTTAGTATCTAGTATTAAATCAAGCACAAACAACACAAACACAACATCTATAAAAACAAAACAGAAAAAGATTAATATAAGAGAGATATTAAACATACTAATAGTAATATGACCATCAGGACTCTGAAGGATCTTATCCATCCCTTTAGGACCAAGAGAAGTCCTTAATATCCTAAAAAAAAGCAACACCAGCAGCAATATTCGCTTTCTGTGCATCTATTCCTCTTAACCTACTTTTGCTCTCTTGTTCTCTTAAGATAATAAACGACCGGCAATATTCATTGAACGCTAACGCCATCCTTTTGTTTTTGTTTTTGATATGTCGATGAAAGATGGCACACAGTAATCAGAGTGTGTCAAGTGTGTGGGATATCTTTCTTTTGACTTTTATACCCTGTTTTGGTTTTGGTTTTCCCGGTATTTTGGGCTATGTTTTAAAACCCGGATCCGGGTTTAATACGGTCGGGTTTTTGTTTATTTGAGAACCGGAATGAACCGGTGGTTTTTCACTGACTCGGGTCGACCCGGTTTTATATACCCGGTCGGTTATAACTTTTGTTATTTTGTTTCTTTATTTTAAACAACAAAAACATTTTCTTTCCTCTAAAACTAATAAAACCTTTTGTTATTTCATTTTTGCAAGAACTATGTTGGGAAGTTTCTTAGGGCACTTCATTCAAAATGGCTAAACTCAAAATTCGTTTTAGGTTAAGTTTTATATTTGTATAGAGAAACATATTATAATTTGAAAAGTTTATAGTTAAATTGAAAATCTAAAGTGATGGTGACTAGTGTGATTATGTTTTATTAAATAACAAGTTAGAGTTATAAATTAATGTGGGTATTATATATATGCTTAATTTTAAAAGAAAATGTTAAAAAAGATAGGATGTTAAAAACATCGCCATCCCATTTTGATAAACTAGAAATATAAATTGACTCTTTTTTGCATTAGTATTGTAAATATGAAAATTAAAGACTAAAACCCAATTGAGTCATCTCTTTTTTTGTTAGTTCAATTGAATGTAAGATCGAAATTTAACACATACTTATTGTATTAAAGATGTTATGAAAAGTATACATATGTATAGAACCAGTTCGACCCGACGGTTGAACCGGTGATTCGACCTGGTCAATTAAAAGATCGGGCTATAAAACATAGAATATGAAGCTGCCGAACAACATCTAATGAGTGATTATTTTGGTGGTGATCCAAAATATCCCGAAAGGAATTTTAAGTAACGGTTCCGGATGAGTAAAAACTATTTTTACAAATAGTCCCGCGGCCAATATACAACAAATATGGGTCCAAAGATGCGATGTACATGCAAAGAACCGAAAGGAACTACGTGACAAAGAGGTCATACAAACCTTCGACATGATTTTGTAGATTATCTTTGGCAACGACAGCTAGAACGAAACAACAATGCGATATGTAGTCTATTTATGTATTGTACTTTTTTTTTTTCAAAATGTCGCATTTTATTTTATGTATTGTAATTTTAATTTAAGTTATTTTTTAAATAAAATAAAAGGAAAAAAAAATGGGACGAATTACGTGTTATTGTGTTATTGAGTTTTTTTTGCTGGGTAAATGTATTTTAATGGTTGGTGTGTTGTTGGTATTATGTAGCATTGAGGTGACAGATGATGAGATGAATAACGTCGCCTCAGCTTGACCATACCAAGCACTCTAAAGAGATATAAGCTTCATTGTGAGTTACGTGATAGTACTTTGCATGTTCCAACAAAAACAAATTAATTGTTCTAGATAAAAATCAAAGAATTGATGTTTTGATGGCTAACTCTAACAAGACAAAAGTCCAAATTGCCAAAAAGAAAGAAAACAACAAATACAAGATATTGACATAATGCACAAGAAAATGCATGACCCCATTATTGAAATTTGCTTGGTAGTCAACTTTGCGTTTGCTTTTATCATTTAAATTAATTTTATGAATAATCTATGAGATCATTATCAACGTTTTTTTTACAAATATTTAACAAAAAATACTGTAGACTCGCAGCGTATACCTTTAGCCAACATTTGGTCTCCTCTTTGGGAGATTATGAATTAAATATTTAGCTAATCAAAACATTCTAATTATATTAGGGTTTAATTTTCATTATATTAAAAGATAAAGGATTTTTGTTGTGTTGTCACCCTTTAGGCCGGTAGGTAAGGGAAGCGTCATCTCAGCTTTCTTTTTCCTCTCACTTCCCTTCACCTCACTTCACTATTTAGTAGTCAAGGTCACCTCTAACTTCACCTATCATTAAATACGCATTTTATATAAATATACCCCACTAAATACCCCACACACAAAATAAAAAATAATAAATGGGTCCCAATTTAATGTAAAAGGATTCAGTGGTCAGACCACCAATTTCTCACTTTTCTCACTTGGGTAGTGTGCATAGCGCGTGAACATTGGTGAAGGGCAAGGAGTTTGGATGGTGATGTGGTGCCGGATGGTGAATATATCACCTCCTTAGTCTTACCTAGTGCTAGTGGTTCCACTATTTTTTGTGTTCCCATCTATCAAAACTAAAATACTACTGTACCTGTTAAATAAATAAAAATCCAATTTGATAATTTTTTGTAGTAAAGATTCTATATCAAGGACCTATAATTTGTTCAACACTTCATACTTTTATTATATTCGGTGCCTTCAGGTCAACAAAATTAATGCATTTTCTTTAAACTGTGTATTTTTTCATCTGTGGATAATAATTTTGGTACGGAGGTAGTATATATTTATTCTACAAATTCACTAAAATCATAATATCAAAATGATGAAAAAAATACAAATGAAAAAGATTAACAAAGATATATAACTTGGTTATTGTGGCATGCAAAACAGTTTGTATGATGCAATAGCTTCAAAACAGTATGCAGCACTCAAAAACAACTTCCCCTCACCACCAAAAAAGGTTGATCGATCCAAAAGTCAAAAATTGATGGCACCGAAGATGGAGATGACGCATATTGAAGACGTAAACAGACACGCAGTGTAGATCGAGAGAAATGTTATATAACTTGCGATAATTAATTCCCAAACGTACAATTAAGCTCCTTTTATAAGGATCATTCTATCGCTTGTAACCGTTATAATGAATTTTGTCGTCATGGTATGAGGTATCATCATAAATTGTTCACTTTGAAACCAGCCTTCATGTGCGTTGCTCAGTTGATTATGAAGAAAAGGACTTTGCTAAATTATAAGTACTTATTATTGTGTTTTTATTTATTATAAGCCAGTTGATTTCACATACAATAGAAACTTATCAAGCAAATTTGAAAATGTTGAAATTAGGAGCCTTCAATGAAGGATAATAGGCCTACAACAACATGGACCTTTTTTTTTTTTTTTTTTTTTTTTTTTTTTTTTTTTTTTTTTTTTAAAAATAAGAAAGGCAACAACATGGACTATTAATCCTATTCAAGCTTGCACAATCTTGTTTAATCTTCTTTGTCTCAAATTTGTTGCTCAAGATTATGAAAAAGCTATTCAAAAAATAAAAAATAAAAACACTAGCACCAAGTTTCCGTAGGCCAATTGTCACGAGCAAGGGCGGATTTACACCCACGCCGGGCATGTAGTACCGAGCAGTGTTAAAATAATAATAATAATAATAATTAAAAAATAAAAAAAAATAAAATAAAAAAAATCAGATCTTCTGCTTCTATCAGTCAAAATACAAAAAGTGCATACACATTAAAACCCATCAAAGTTGAGGTGCTCACCCAAAATCAAATTGCCATTGTTCAATTCTTCAATAAGTAGATAAAAAAGGAAAACAGATGCAAAGAATCCATAGCTGCACTAACTTTTTCTATTACTTGAGATCACAACTTGCTGTTGTTTTAGGATTTAAGAATGTTAATTTAGTCCCATCAACTTTAGTTGCGTTTTTCAATATTGGCATTATATAGGCTGTCGATCGTTAGTTTAGTCTAACATTATAGTTTATCAAAATAGTAAGATTTACATTTAATATTTTCTTTTTTAATGAAAGCATTTGATCTTATTTTATTAGCACAAAATTAAACAGATTTTAATTAGTTTAACAGGTCAACCAGAAAAACGCAATTTAATCTCTTATAATTGGCTTGATACGTTTATTTAATTTTGGATCCGTGGGAAGAACAAACATGCCTAACACGATAAAAAAACCGACCGAAAAACAAGAATAATTTTTTAAATATTTCTAAGGAAAAAGTGCATACCCTACTTTAAAAATCTAGATCCGCCGGCCACTGGTCACCAGATATATGTGTTTAGATCTTTATGTGTGCTGGTGTAAGATAACCAAATGCAAATTTAGGATGACCAAATGCAAGCATGAGCATGATAGATATTGTGACTAAAAGGCAAGCTTTGACTTAGAAAAAGGAAGATTATTAGAGCCATGCAAAAGATAGTACTGCAAGTGCAAGGTGTCCACATGCATTATGTATAGTGTATTGTTGCTTATACATTTGATGTAACATAAATAAACTAATGAAGTTGACTTCACAATTGTGGCCTCTTTTGTATTGCAACATGCACTTATTATATACTTGTATAGCTATTGGGTTGGTATCATCTCATGAAAGCCACTACCTCTTAACCTCATTGAGCTACAATATAAGCAGATCCACATTTACCTTTTTATTGCACCACAAAGAAGTTTCATGGCTCTTTCAACCAAAACCACTCTTATTATTTCATTTCTACTACTCACTTACATATGTTCAGGTACATATTCTTCGATTTGCTTTGTGTAGTACTTGTTATGATATCGTTAACTAATCTTTGTTTTCTTCCATGTTGATAGTGAGCGGCAGTAGTGGTGGCGAATATCATGTTAATTCTCTACACAAGGTAATTATCTTCTCTTGTTCTAACGTAGTAACGTGTGACTTCCTGTGGGCATTTTGTAATAACATTGTTTTTTATTAGATGAGGGGGGTTGCACGCTACCAAAATTACTTTTAATAAAATCATCAAAGTTAATTAAGAAAAACATATTAAAACTGTAATTGGTTTATAAAGAAATTTTGGTATTACGCAAATTACCTCCCGTTTACTAGTAAACCAACTTGTTTCTAACGGAGTATTCTGATTTGTGTCATAGAACTCAGTATTGCAACTTGAAATCTTCGGATATGTGTGATGCTCCTAAGTAATGGGTTTAATAGGGGTGAAAAGAATTGAAACTTCACCAAAACAAATCTTCGGATATGTGTGATGCTCCTAAGTAACGGGTTTAATAGGGGTGAAAAGAATTGAAACTTCACCAAAACTGGTTATCTACAAGTAAAAGAAAGTCAGTTTTTTTACACTTGGTATAGCATAGTCGAAAATGTTAGAGCATCAACATTGTAAGGTTAAAAAAAAGAGTCTAAA
>CM060698.1:117920781-117927400 GCA_030686995.1 Artemisia argyi | reverse complement strand
ACCCAACAACAAACAAATAGCACAAAAACCATAAACCCCAAATAACAACGACGGCACAAAAATGTGGCAGCGTTACCACCGCATCATCACCAACCACACAACCACCGTCACCACCATCTTCACACCATCCTCTCAAACCCTAACCCTACGATCATTTCAAACCCTAACCAATCACTTCCCACCCCCACCACCACCACCACAACAACAACCAGGTCTATGCCGGTTTACACACTCGTACAGCTCATCACGGGGTGAGAAAGTGGCGCGTGAGTTTCACGCGCCGAGGTTGAGTTCTGTGTTGGCGAAATGTGTTTCGACTTTTTCGACGTCGAAGTCGCCTTCGATGTCGGTGGCGGATACGGTGGAGTGGGAGGAGGCTATTGTGGAGGGGGAGGGGGAGGGTGAAGGTGTGGTTGATGAGGATGTTAAGGGGTCTATTCCGGTTCGGGCTTATTTTTTTTCTACTAGGTATATTGTTAGTAGCTGAATTATGAAATGTGTTTGATTGATTGCTTGTTAGACGTGTTTAGTTTACGGTTTGATATAACGGATAAGTAGTGATCAGGGATGTTTGGGAATTTAAATAAGTGTTAACTTTTGTGTTTCGTCCATAAGCTCAAAAGTGCGTATTTGTTTAAGGAAAAGGCTATAAGCATATGAATTGTTTAAATAAGCAATCCCAAACACCCCATGAGTAGATAACAGTTTTAGTAGCAATCCCAAAAACACCCTTAGCATTTCAGGAAGCGCATTGCTTAAGAAATGTAAAGACGGTTTCATGATAGGTAAATTAACTGCTGGTTATTTGGAGTTACAGACCTAGAAGTGTTTTGAAGAAGGGTTAACAGATATGAAATGCTCTTAGTTAAGGGTAGTTATTGTTAAATGAAACACTTCAGCTATAATGGATTGGTGGTATTTTTTAGTATGCAATAGTTATTTGACACAGGGTAAATTTGTAATTTGAATCTACCAATTAAGATGAGTTTGAAATAAGCAAAGATGTTTGTTTTTAGCAGACCCAAATCCCCAATAAATAGATAAGCTGTCTAAATAAGCAATCCTCGGAACTTCTGAATAAGTAGTCTTAAGTTGGTAATTTTAAAAAGCAATAAGCAGATAACAGTTGTAGTAGCAATCCTAAACAACCCTTAACATTCCAGAAAGCGTGGTGCATAAGATTTTAGGAACCACTTACCTAGAAGGGAATGGAGAAGGTTGATGGATACGAGATTAGCTCTTATTTGAGGATAGTCACACTTAAATCAAACGAAAGGAGTACAGTACATGACGTATTGTGGATATGGGTTGATTTGCAATAGTGTGTATGTATTGCATTTACCTGGCCACGTTGTATATCATTGTGCTTTTTAACTAATATAATTTGTGACTATTGGTCACTATGTTTGGCTTCAATGTGAATTTCACTATGTGATTTGGTTGCAGTGTGGATTTGAAAAGTCTAGTGGAAAAGAACAGACCGAATTACATCCAGCCCACGTCCAGAATGACTAATTATGTTGTATTGAGATTTGGCAGCACCAAGCCTGAGACTATTGTAAGTCTATTTTGATCTTCTAGTTATCTGCATTAGTTATTTTGGGAGAATTATCTGTACACTAGCAGTGAACAAATATCTTACATATGTTAATGATTATGCTTTTCAGGGTTTGGGTGCAAGTATAAGTGGGAGCGACAGCAGCTATATGGTAGTTTTTCAGTATGGTTCGGTTGTCTTGTTCAATGTTCGTGATCCTGATATTAATGAGCGTCTGGAAATTGTAAAAGCACATGCCTCAGGATCAGCAGGCGAGACGAGAAAGGATGGTATAAGTCTAACCGAGTTCATGATATCTATGTTTGCTTATCTATCATGAGAAAGTTACGTGGATTTCGTTTTTGCTAGTTATTCAATATACTTGATATTTTTGTAAAAGTTTTCCCAAACTCTTATGTGTACAGAGTACGAAGTGAAGGAGAAACCAACTATGGATACATGGATGGAAGGTGGATTAGATTATATAATGCTGCAGTATTTGAACATTGATGGGATTCGTACAATTGGCAGTGTTTTAGGTCAGAGTATAGCTCTCGATTACTATGTTCGGCAGGTAAGTGAATTCATAAGCCATACAGTGCACATATCTGTCAGTATATATTTAGGATGGCGACTTGGATCCATTTGGTTATAAATGGGTCATTTCGGGTTTTTTAATCTAACATGTCAAATGGATTATATCACAAAAGCTGGCTAAAAAGTAAACTATCAAATGGGTTGAAAGTTGTCCACTAATGCATAAGACCTGTGACATAATTTTCTTCAGAAAGTTTAATTTCACATGACACAGTAATTATTTTGTTAAAAGATTCTGCTTAATCCGACCTTGCCCGCAGGGAACTACGCATTTTGACTAGCGCCATTTGCACCCATTATCCCCACCCTGCCAGACTTTCCATTTTGCTGCCTCTAGTAATTGTAAAAACTAAATACCTATTACAGTTTCTCATACTTGTTTTCTTAGGTTGATGGTATGGTTGCCGAATTTACTGATATAAATCGTGGCATGGAAAAAACTGGAACCTTCACTATGAAAAGGAAAAAACTATTTCAGTTGGTGGGGAAGGCAAATTCAAATCTTGCTGATGTTATACTTAAGCTTGGACTTTTTGAGAGGTAACCTTTTTTGAACTCATTTTCTTATGAAAGTGTGACATTTACTATATGATGAGTATTGTTAGGTGTCACATGAAAGATGAAACATTATTATTATTATTTTTTGTTCACAAACCATCATACTTGACAAAGGGTGTCAAATTTATGTTGTGTGAATGTGGAAGTGTAAAAATATGATCCATGGCAATGTTAAAGAATACAAAACTAAGAATTAAAACCAAAAATCATGATTATTGGATTGGAGTTCGTAACACTTTTTCTGATGTTTTCTTCCACCAATTAGTTCCTCCAGTTTTTTTTGTAAACATAGTAAATCTATTGAAAAGTTGCTAATGGGAAATGGTATCGGCTTGTATAGATCTGATATTGCTTGGAAGGATGCCAAGTATGCACAAATCTGGGAGTATCTAAGAGATGAATTCGAGTTAACTCAAAGATTCGCAAGTTTGGATTTTAAGTTGAAATTTGTGGAGGTAAGATACATCATGTGAATATCTTCTGACTGTTTCACATTTAACCAATATGGCGGTATTAAATATTTTTCCAATTTATATTGCAGCACAACATTCGGTTTCTTCAAGAAATTCTGCAGAACAGGAAATCAGATTTTCTGGAATGGCTGATTATTGTATTGATCGGTGCCGAAATTCTGATATCTGTTTATGACATTGCTGGAAAGTCTGTCATTTCTTTATAGAACATGGAACATATCATTATTTTTCTCCCACTTGTTCGGTTCAGCTTTCCAGTGGGGTATTTCTCGGCTCTGCCGCCTTAACTTGCTTTTAGTCACTCTTGCTGTCATCTTTATATGGATATAATGCACAACCGTTGGTGCAGAGTTTTTGTTAGGTAGAATAATCTCCGTAAGTGATGTGATTGGGTATGTAACACAACTTGATTTCGCTTGCTGTTTATTGTATATTTATCAAAAGATTGGAACGCCAAGTGAATAGTTTTCCAACTATGACTGCATGAGAGAATCTGATTAGACTGGATTGATACAACATTATTTACCAAAACATGTGTAAGTTGAAATTTTGTTCTTTTTATCCATCTTCATAAGTTTTAAACCTTTTACTTGCAGGCAATGGGTATGGGCGACATTTTTACCCGCCGAAAAGGACACTGGGTTCAAAGACAATGAAAAACCCGGGAGCACTTGTGATGGGTCGCGGGTGCCATTCGGTGTGTTCTTTTATCTTGCTATAGAGTAATCAAAATGCTTAGATTTTCCCTGCATTGTTAGTTTTAAAGAGTCAATTACTGGACACGGTAGGATCTAAGAATAAAACCTGATACCATTACTAATTTCCGATGAGTGAAGAAAGGGGTTAACCTTGTCCGTAACATTCCAAAAATAATGCAATTAAGTGATTGTCAATCTATTGGAGTAGATACAAAAGGAGGAAATAATGTAATAATGCAATCAAGATCATCAAGACATGCCAACTACAACAACAACAACAACAACAATCCCGCGAAGACATGCCAACTACACAAATGATTTTTTTTTTTTTTTTTTTTTTGAAAGACGTCAATATATAGAACCACGAAAGAAGCGATACAAACAAACGGCATTCCACCTCTTCAAACAAGATGATTAAAGAGAAAGGAACCCGACCAAAAACAACACAAAAGAAACTACAACAAAAAAAACGAACATTACAGAGGAACCAAACCAAACAGCCCTATACTAAAACAAATGAAAATAGAAACAGGGGTCCACAAAGCCAAACCAACCAAAACAAACTAAACTCATACCCAAGTGACCTATGGCAGATGACGCAAATGAAATACATAAAGTCTTCGTCAGCATCTTTCCAATCTTGTTTTTATAAGGAAGCTTCAAATTTCGGAACTAGCCATGAGGAAGCTAGTTAGAACTTAGAACCATGGGTTTGTGTTGTAAAGTATACGTTTTTTGGGCCTAAACAGATTATGAGAATCATGCACAGAACGAAATATATCCACTAAAAGAGGAAATTGCAATACAGCAAATACAATGACAGGAATGGCAGCACATGTAGCTATAAGGTTGGGCACCCAGGTCAATCGCTTGTGATATAGCACGAAGAAGCTAGCACTAAAAGTGACCATCATGGCTGCTACCGAGATAAAAAGTGCTATTTGTCCTATCATAAGCTTTCTGGGTAACGAGAACATGAAAGTACGTGGACTGTGGCGAGACGTGAGGATAGACAAAAACACTAGAAGTGAAGTCGTAGACGAGAATAAAGAAATTGCATCTGCAATAACAAAAATCAGGAAACTATGTTTATGAATGAACTGAGGACTTCCATACTCGTTATAGCCACCAGGAACTGTGAAAGCTACTGCAAATGCTACTGTGATGATAAGTGTGGCAACTAGCATACCATCTTTCGTCCATTTTAAACACCGGGAAATTAGATCTTTGTTTTCCTGAAAGAATACGTCATAGGGTGTTTGACCAGCATTGTTCTTCTTTGCTCTCAAAGTAGGTGGAATCATCTTCTCTACTTCCTACAAAAAACGCGAGAAATTTTATTGATTATGGTCAAGTTTTTGACTGATCAATCATCTGCTAAACTGAACGTTGTTTATAGCAAAAATAACATAGACTGAAAAGTATGGGTGCCAAATTAAATACATACCTTAAACCACGATAATTCACGTTGCATTAGTAGAGATGCTCTGGATGTATGAGATCTCATAATCCTTGAAGTCATCCCAACTAAATGAAGCATATTATTGCCATTTTGGTCTACAAGTCTTGTTATCATATCCTTCATTGAGCCTATCTCGTGCAATAGGTTGTAGACATCTTGATGACGGTTCATAACAGCTACATGAAATATAGAGTAGTTTTCATCATTTAGGTGCCATATTAAATCAGGATAGGCTCGAAGGAGCTGAACTACAAATACGGTGTTGCCCATTTCTGCAGCCACAAATAATACTTTGGAAGAATTTTGGGACATTCCATTACTTAAGACAACCGAGCGAGGCTCTTGGATGACTATAGTATTTAACAAGCTGATTCTTAAGAATTTTAGTGCATCAGTAGCATAATGCCCTGAAAAAAATTTACATCTAAGATATTACAAAGCCATACTAATAATGAACAGAAGGATCAGAATATAAAACAGGAGGATGATAATATCATGAATGAAATAAAATAACGTACCTTCTACACCCATCTTTACACCCCTCATAGGATGAAGTCCTTGCAAGAACAACTGACTACCAAATGACTTACTTAAATTTAGGATTCGCGTGAGTAAACAGTGTTCTACACCGTTGAAAGCATCATGTTTTCGAGCCAAAGCTCCAAATACATACCCATTACTAACAAGTTCTGGACGGTCCTTCACAATTTGCAGCGCAACATCTGTGGAAGATATATATGAAAGTCACACGAAATTGATGTACAAAGAAATATTGAATTAGAATACAAAATATGAACTATCAAGTACAACACTACGCTTAAGAATAGAAATTAGAAAACAAAATGTGTTTAAAATTGCATATGAATGGAAATGGTGAGTTATAATATAAGCATTTTTATAGGTAAGGCAAGCTTAAAAACAAATGGCCTTATATATAGTTGGCATATAATTTTATCTTTTACAACACTAAATATGCAATATCGCTCAGTTTTTTGTGCATTGCTTCATTTGAATTTTGACAGATGTAACAAGTAGTAGTATATTGTACATTTTTTCCCGTAGTTTATGTTTTTATTCATTTTTAAGATGGATTTTGATTTCGAGGACCTCCTTGTTGCATTTAGGTAACAATGAGATTGTTTTCGATGCACTGCAAATACTGTAGTAATTAACATAAGTTACTTACCAAAGAAATCCCACTCCACGCATTTCAATAGTACCCAACCCCGATTCTCATGTGTCCAGTTTTCACCGGTCATCTTTTGCGAATTTTCATAGAGATAATTCACCGTGT